>JAOWLH010000040.1:1010000-1542500 GCA_027405865.1 Salix purpurea | reverse complement strand
GTTATTATTATTATTATTATTATTAATATTGTTGTTGTTGTTGTTGTTGTTGTTGTTGTTGTTGTTGTTGTTGTTGTTGTTGTTGTTGTTGTTGTTGTTGTTATTGTTGTTGTTGTTGTTGTTATTATTATTTTTATTATTATTATTATTATTATTATTATTATTATTATTATTATTATTATTATTGTGTTAAGTACATTTATATATACATGGACAAAAGTAGACATTATTCTACAAATTAAAAAAAATTAAATTATTATTATTATTATTATTATTATTATTAATTATTATTGTTATTATTATTATTATTGAAATAATTGTTGTTGTTATTATTATTATTATTATTAATTATTTGAAATGAGGGACAAAATTGAAAACAATATAACCTGCTGCACTAAACAAATTAAGGGATCTAATAGGAAACCGAAAAATTAAAAGAAGAAGGACTGACATGCAAATTGCATATATATCAATTTGAATGCAAGGACGAAATTGAAAGAATTCGAAACTTGGATTACAGAAATCAAACAAAACCAAGGGACTGAAATGCATGAACAATAACTCGGGGGACTGAAATTGATTCCGGCGCTGAGGAGAGAGAAAAGAGGACATATACGTTCAACCGACTATTTGAGCCTACACGTCCATATTTACACTACACGCGCCACTCCATGAGAGTCAGGGAAGAGTTGCGAATCGAATTGACTGGTGGAGGAAAATTTTTCACCGCCGTATGAAGCCGCACGCGCCGCCTGAATCAACCGGGGTCACAAAACACGCCGACGCGCCCGTACGGCCCGCTGACAGCGCTGACGCAAGCGCACAGTAACGGCATGGTCAATTACTAAACCACCCCTGCTCCGAATTAATATATTTTGTCGTTTCGGGGGCTACGAACGTCATTACACATTTTCAAAAATATTAAAAAAAAAAGAGTCAGGCGGGCCGGACCGAACCGGACCGGTCCGTACGTGGTCAATTACGCCCGTGCCCCTCAGCGTAAATCGTTATTTTGTCTTATTATCAGGGACGAAATCGGTAATACACTGTTCACATCCGGAAAAGACAAAAAAAAAAAGGGTGGACGAACTCGCGCGACGCACGGATGAAAAAGCTCGCGTCCACAGTGATTTTAGACACAGTGAACAGTAAATGAACAGTAAATGTCGTATTCTTTTAGTTATTTGTTAATACACTCTAGTTTTTTGACATTGATTATTTATAATTTCTTATAATTTAAAGTGAACTCCTAGTTTATTTTACCCTTCTTTTTTATATCAAACGATTAACATAAAAAACTATAGCAGTTGGTATGATAAAATAAGAAAAAAATGTTATAATTTCTAGCACTCAAAATGTCAATTAGTCTTTATTCACTGAGAAGATAACTTATTAATCTTATTTCAAATCAAGAAATAATAAAAATGAAAATTTATTTGTTCTACAACCATCTTTAGATGCTAAAAATTCCAATTTTAATATTCTCAAAAACATATGGTTTCTAAATTTTGTTTAGTTATAACTTTTTTTTTTATATATATAAATATAATGATGTGTTTCTATCATAATATTCATGAAAAGGATTTTGATGATCTTCTACTTTGGTTTAAAACTTATACTATGTTTTACTACTTTTTATTAAAGTTTATATTTTAATTTTGTAAAATTGATTTAACATTTCTTTAAGAAAATCAATTTAAATCTAATTTTTATTTTCTAGTTATAATTTTATTTTTAATGTAATGATGAGTTTCTATTATTCGATTCATGAGAGATTTTTATGATTTTATACCTGGATTTAAAACCTAGACCCCATTTTACTACTTTGTTATTGAAGTTTATATTTATTTATTTTAATTGATTTAAAAGATAAAAAATTATATTGGCTAGGTACTAGATATTAAGTTTTTCAATTTAGCCCCCAAACTTTTATTTTGCATGATTTATATATTTTAGCACAAATCAACACTCAATGACATCCTTTTGGGCTCTAAGGTAAATGATCCCTTTAATTTTTAAATGGGATCTAGATGACTCGTTGTCTTTTTAGATAAAAAATACATCATCATTTTGTCTTTCCAAAAATAAATCAGGGAGAAACATAAAAATAAATATTTTAAAAGACCAATGCGTTGGCCATTTCTTGATGGGCCAGGGCCTGATATTTTTTTTCCTTCTTTAATCAATAACCTTTTTATGTTCTTTTTATATAATTTTTAATTTTATGTTTTAATTAATTCCTATTTCTTATGATTTTTTTTGGCTTATTTAGTATTTTAAAATAATATTATGTTTTTAATTATATTTATTGTGTTTAATATTTGAGGAGGTTAATATGATTTTTTCGTGATTGTTTTATATATTATATAGATTAAATTTATTTTTAAAATTTATTTCTTAATACATCCAGACTTACATAACAATTCTTTTATTCAATAAATTTATGTATTTTTTTGATTTTTTTCCAACTTTATTTGAATAAAAAAATTAATTAAAAACAACATAGTAAATAGTTTATGTTACAATATTAAATATCTTGATTTATATTTTTTTCTTGATTTTTCTAGTTTTATTTTTATTTATTATTATTTTTTTATTTACTGAATTATTCCGATCCTATAACCTATAACATATAATAAATATATAATCTAGATATATGACACATCTATCTATCTATCTATTATATTATTAAATTAATTAAATATTTAACTTTTTTATATATAAAAAAAATCATTCCATTTGAAAGTTTTTTTTGGTAAAAATAATATTTGACGGGTCTTCAACGTCGCACATGCCACCGATTAGTAAAGATTTAAATCCCATTGCCATCTCTAATAACTTTCAGGTTACAAACCCCCCCAAAAATAAAAATACAAAGTAAGGGACCAAATTGAATTGTTATCAAAATATCTTTCACTGTGTGTGCTGCTATTCAAGTTGATAAGGTCCCTCCTTTCCCCCTCCATAACCGTAGCACAGACCCCCCAAAAATGGCGTACAACCTCTGCTCTTCACCTTCTTCTCTCTACCAACCTCTCTGCAACACTCTCTCATCTTCTTCAAGAGACTCAAAACCAAGAACCTTGAACAACAACTTCTACCATTCTTTGAAACTAAACACTCTCTCACCTCAATCAAGAATAACCTCTCTTCAAGTAACCAATGTCTCATTACAAGACCAAAAATCCCCACAGGAAGAAATCTCGAAAGACTCAAACTTCAGTGAAAAAAATGAGTCCTCGTCAAAATCCCACATCTGGGTCAACCCCAAAAGCTCTAAAGCTTCAATTCTCAGAAAAAGTTCCTATGATGCTAGGTATGCTTCTCTTATTAAAGCTGCCAAGTCTTTGGACTCTTGTAGCCCAAATAAAGATGCTGTCTTTAATATTTTGGGTGAGTTCGGTAACAAATTGTTTGAACAGGATGCTGTTGTTATTCTTAATAATATGTCGAATTCAGACACTGCTTTGTTAGCATTAAAGTTTTTTCAAGAGAGGTTGGAGTTTAATAGAGAGGTTGTTGTTTATAATGTGACTATGAAAGTTTTGAGAAAGTGTAGGGATTTGGATAAGGTAGAGAAGCTGTTTGATGAAATGATTGAGAGAGGTGTTAAGCCTGATAATGTTACGTTTTCGACTATAATTAGTTGCGCCAGGTTCTGTAATTTGGCTGATAAGGCAATTGAATGGTTTGAGAAAATGCCAAGTTTTGGACTTGATCCTGATGATGTTACTTTTTCAACTATGATTGATTCGTATGGGCGGGTTGGCAATGTTGAAATGGCATTGAGTTTGTATGACCGTGCTAGAACGGAGAAGTGGCGTCTGGATGCAACCACGTTCTCAACGTTGATTAGGATTTATAAGGTTTCTGGGAATTTTGATGGGTGTTTGAATGTTTATGAAGAAATGAAGGCTTTAGGTGTTAAACCAAATTTGGTCGTATATAACACTTTGTTGGATGCCATGGGAAGAGCTAGGAGGCCTTGGCAGGCGAAGAAATTTTATCAGGATATAATTGACAGTGGGTTGTCACCTAGTCAGGCAACATATGCAGCTCTGTTACGTGCGTATGGTAGAGCTCGTTATGGAGAAGATACAATTAAAACTTATAGGGAAATGAAGGAAAAGGGGTTGAGTTTGAATGTACTTCTTTATAATACCATATTGGCTATGTGTGCTGATCTTGGCTTTGTTGATGAAGCCATTGAGATTTTTGAGGATATGAAGAGTTCTGGGATTTGTCCTGATAGTTGGACCTTCTCATCTATGATTACCATGTCCTCATGCTGTGGGAAAGTGTCTGAGGCAGAGAATATGCTTAATGAGATGTTTGAAGCAGGCTTTCAGCCTAATATTTTTGTCTTGACATCACTTATCCAGTGCTATGGTAAAACCCAACGCATCGATGATGTTGTGAAGACATTTAACCGACTTTCTGAATTGCTTATAACTCCAGATGATCGGTTCTGTGGCTGTCTTTTGAATGTGATGACCCAAACACCAAATGAAGAACTTGGCAAACTTGTTGAATGTGTTGAGAGGGCTAATCCAAAGCTTGGTCATGTGGTAAAACTTTTGGTAGAGGAGCAAGGCAATGAGGGGCTTTTTAAGAAGGAAGCTGCTGATCTGTTTGATAGTATTAGCACTGAAGTAAAGAAAGCGTACTGCAATTGCTTAATTGACCTCTGTGTCAACCTCAATATGCTGGAGAGAGCTTGTGAATTGCTAGACCTTGGATTAACACTTGAAATTTACACAGTTATACAGTCCAAAACGTCAACCCAGTGGTCTTTAAATCTAAAAAGTCTCTCTTCCGGGGCAGCACTGACAGCATTACATGTTTGGGTTAATGACTTGTCGAAGGCATTGGAAGCGGGGGAGCAGCTTCCTCCGTTGCTTGGAATCAATACTGGGCATGGGAAACACAAGTATTCAGAGAAAGGTTTAGCCAACGTGTTCGAGTCACATTTGAAAGAACTAAATGCTCCATTCCATGAGGCTCCCGATAAGGTGGGCTGGTTCTTAACTACAAAGGTTGCAGCTGAGTCATGGTTAGAATCTAGAAAATTAGCTGATGCTACAGTAGCTGCATAGGTGCCCTGCTAATGTAGATTTTGCATTCTTAATGCTTATCCATATTCCAGTTCCCTTTGCTGTTGACATTCTCTCTCTAGACAGGGAATTTTTGTATTGCCAAGATGTATCACTATATTCAACCATTAAAGCGTTAAATAGCCTATCAGATTCATAAATTCTAAACCGTGTTGCAGTCCAAAATAGTCTGCTTGATTGAGAGAATTGCTGAATGAGGGAATATCAAGTACAATTCATTTTGGGGTATTTAAGATAGGATCAGAATCCATATGCTTGTGTGATCTAACAGAAAATGGATTGTTTGTTTGCTTTCTGTAGCCTCAGCACTGACCAAATAAATGGCGGTGTTAAGTGACTGCATTATCAAATCAAGAGACTTAGCTTCAAATACTTGCATTAAGCTCAATGAGACGAGTGGCTTTGAGTGTTTGCTTGCAATGCACCAATCGCCATGGTTGCTGAAGTCTGAACATCATAAATGATATGGTTGACAGCTTCACAATAGGCTAAAACAATTCTTCACACTCGCATGTGATCTGTATTCTCTTGTGTTTATGCAATGCCTGTGAAGGGTTGTTGCCAGCTTTGATTCGATACTGTACAATGGCTACCAGTCGGTCTCTTGGGTTGACTATAAGCAAAGGGTTGCAAAGTCAACTGCCATGACGACCGAAAGGTTTGCACAATTTTTTATAGAAGCCTCTGAGCCCTAGGCAAAAGAAGATCAGGTTTCGTTTTTCTTTAAATAGTTCTTTGGTTGCTTAAGGTCAGAAGGCAGCTGATAAAAAGCACAAATATTAAAGAAGAAAAAGCATAAGAGAAAAATAATTATTATTGCATTTGAAATTTTGTACATCAAATAAAAAATTAGGGCAAAACTCAAAAATGACCCCCAACTATACCAGTAGCTTCAGTTTTATCCGCAGACAAATTTTTATATTGATTTTTATCATCCCAATCTAGAAATCTCAATCAAGCCTTTTCATGCATATCTGAACATGAATCGCGTCCAAATTGTACTTTACTTTTATAAGAAACAACAACTTTTGTAGGGAAATTAACATTTTCGGTTAAGGAATTGTACTGAAAGGATCCAAATGAGAAATGAAAAAGTTGTATGGGGGCCAAACTGATAGTAAAATTTCTTTGGGGAAAATGACATCGATCCAATAGTTTGGAGGAATTTCTTAGATTTGCCAAAAAAAAAAAGGAGTTATAGACTTCTTGTTTGACATAATTGCAAGCCAAAAATATCAGTAAAATGATTCATTATAGACTTTGATTTTTCCCCCCATCTCAGAAAGCGCAATACAATGAACAATGCATGCAGGTGAGGCACAGCCATTGACATGTCTAAGTTAATATTATCAAAACGCTCTCTTTCCTTAGATGTGATGGCCTGCACGTCAAACTGTTTGCAATACGAATTCAACGAAAATCATACTATATAAGTTGAGGATAATCGTAGTTGAAGATCGAAACATTGTTGTGTTGCACAATGGGAAAGTGCGTTGATGTTCTGTTCTGTTCATCTGCAGAGGAGAAAAGTTGTCATCCATAATGGAGGAGAAAGGCAGTTTCAAGCCCCAACAGAGGTTAAAAAGATCACGTCCGGCCATTACCGTGTCTATATGTTGGTGCATAGTGCTCTATCTCACGCACCATTGCCACCCAGTACCAGGCTGGAACCTGGGGAAGTTTATTACCTTATGCCTCCCCATGATCAGCCTTTCAAACTAGAAGTTCCTTTGAAACTCACCAGACAAGGAGCTTGTGCGAGGCGGAAAATGAAGATTGTTGTGACTAGGCAGCAGTTGGGGTTGATTCTAAGAAATTCAAAGCAGTTCCAGTTGAAAGGAATTGCTGCCGGATTCTCCGAAAGTTTCAAGGTAGGAGATCGAAAATGGCAGCCATCTTTAGTTACCATTCTTAAAGTGCAGAAGTTTGAAAAGGTTGGGATTTTCCAACTTCTCATTCACTGGTTGCGTTATAGAGAGTATAGATGTGTCCAAGCCTGGAAAGGACAAACAAATACAGAAGATGATGCAGGGTAGGTTCTCAAGAAACTGAAAAGGTGTTTCTGGTTTTTTCCTCAATGTGTTACCTCTTGTGGTTTTGTTGCATTACAGTAGTCAATGCTAGATGTGCATAGTGGTTGTGTTCAATATTAGAGTTCTTAGACAAAAGATTCAAAGAATTAGAGGGTGGGGATTTGGTTCGAGATACAAAGTTCGAGCCGCAGTGATGTCAGTTGTAAAAAGAAGAAAAGGAACAAGAAATTCTGTACATTTCAAACATGTTGTTCATGTATAATGTATAGATCTATAATGCTGAAGGTTAGAACATTTTGTTGCACACAATCTCTGCATTTTTTTTTTCTTTTTTTGATCAAACTGTTTCCTTGTTTACAAATCCTCATCGAGTTTGTACACTTCAAGTTGCCATACACACAAACCAAATGCATATTGAAAATCTTTCAGGTAATCTCAAACAGCAATCCACACAACTTTCAGCTCTGTCCTAGGTGTTACAGGTTCAGAACTTTATTTCAACTAGTTAGAATCAGTAAAACAGTTCGTATTTACATTGAAAAATCAATAATTGAATTTCCGGTAGGTAGCCTTCAGCTGTATCCAATCCAAGCAATCTTCAAGCGACTTGGTATCCCTGTTGCAATCCAAATAGCTCAAGGATTGTCATTGCAATATCGAAAACTCTTTCTTCAAAATAACAATTACTACTGGTTATATATGAACAGTTAAAAGGATGAAGACTACAGATATATCATGTTTTTCAACAGGTTTTACTGACCATTTCAAATAGTTTATACTCCAAATCTTTTTGGTTTGTTCAGTTTTGCAGATGCGGCTTCTTTTTCTCTAGCTGCTGCTTCTCTCTTCACTTTCTTGGACTCTACTTCAATGGATTTTGTCAGTGCATTAACTTTCTTCATGAGCATCTGCAAATAATTTTAATTGACATGGTCAATACATAATAGAATATGGATTGCTTATTCTTGACAGATAAATTATGCCAGAGAGAGTGGCTGCAGTTGCTTCACCTGAATTTCTTGATCTTTAGCATTCAAACTACTTTCTTTAGTCTCACAAGATTTTTGTAGATTTATGACCGCCTTTTGAAGCCTATCATATAGAAATCCTGAAACAACATCTTCACTATCAGAATAGGTTCTTCCCTTGTCTGGCAAGTCTTCATTTCCACCGACTTTGTTCATTGTTTCTGCTGAATTTGTTGTATCATCAATCCTGTGTATATCGATACAGGAATCGGCGTTTGTCTTAACTTCTTCAATTTCCTTTCCACTGATATCAATAACTTTGTTTCTAGATCCCCATATACCTTTTTCCAACATGTTTTCTCCAGAACCGTACTTCTTTTTGAAGCTATCAGCTCCATTTAGTTTTCCAGCAGCAATGGCATTTTCAGTTTCTATATTTGGCTGCTGGAGAGGGGAATTTATATTGAAGTGGGATCCCCTTGGCTGTAATGTAGATCTCCTTCTCATTCCAGCATTGATTTTTATAAACCCTAGTATCTTATTGGTGTTTCCTGGTTTAGGGGATCCACAGGATGCATTAGGGTTTGCAGAGAAACTTGATATGTGTTTTAAGCCCTCCAATGTCTTTAGCCTCAACTTCAATTTTTCCTGAAGTGACAGAAACAATTAATGATAACATTAGAATATTTGCAAGATGCATCAGAACATTTGGGAAACAAAATAGGAAATATGCCAACACTTACTTTCATTTGAGCTTCTGCATTAGCTGTTCTCTCTGATATAGCTAGCTTCTCTTTTAGTCTTTGCATCTCCGCCTGCATGCAATGGGATAGCATTAGAAATTATGTGAAAGCAAATATATTTAGTATATTCAAGATGCCATTTTTCTCTGCAAATGTCGATGAAAATGAACTGATATGTATTCTAGTCTATCAAAGGCAATCACTTGGGAAAACTGAAAAAGAAACCATGTTCCTCGATGAAACACTGGAAGCATTTAAGAGGGAGGAGCTGAAAGAACCTAGATTCAAAGAATTTGCTGGTGATGAAATACCTGCAGCAGCCTTCTCTCTTCAAGCCATTGCTTGACAGGCATGACCTTGTCATTTTCATCCTTCCACTCGTTAGCCACCACCATTGATACTCGGTTTGCTGAAACTCTGGCTCGGGCTAGCTCCCTCTCCAGCATCCTCTTCTCCTCCTGAAAAGTTGAGCAAGTCATAATCGATGCAGTACAAATCAATAAACTGAAAAATATTATAAAGATGAACTCATACTAGACTGAAACATACTTTTAGTTCAGAAATCTGTCTTCGACAGTCACGAATGGTATTGGCTGCAGCTCCAGCAGCTAGAATGGCCTCCTCAAGCTCACAAATGGTTTGGCTAAGCTTTTCAACCTCATTAACTTTTTGGCGATTTGACTTCTCTAGAATTCTGTTCTCCTCCTGCATGCAATACACTTCCAAATCAGCCCCACACATTATCCTTATAGAATGCACAGAATACTAACCAAATCTCTTACAGAATGGTACCTGGCAGATTTCAATCTGTCTCTTCAACTCATAGTTTTGGTTCTGAACCTCCTCAACTATTAAAGCCCTTTCTAGAGCACTCCGCAAGATTCTCTCTGCTTCAAGCAGAGCCGCCTCTTTTGACTTGGTGAGACGTTCCATCGCCTTCTTATCCTCCTGCAGTGATGCAATCTGAAAAGGCAAGGACATAAGAAAACTGCACTCTTTGTAAGAAAACGGATGAAATTCTCATGATCTCATTAGTTTTCTGAAAGCAATTTCACTTCATTTCCATACCTCATTTTTATACATTTTAATCTCAGCCTCAAGTGGAGCAATGGCTGACTCAATAGGAGGAGGAGCATCATCATCCTTCTGATTTGCATGGACCCTTCTAAGAATTGCTTCTGCAGCATATTGTGCTGCTAACGCATCTTTCTTTTCATTTGTAAGCTTCTTGATTTCAAGATTCTGCATTGAGTCAGATTCATACAAAATCGGATCATATCAGTCCCAAAGCTCAGGCATCTTTGCATATTGCTAGCTCTAAGAAATTTCAGTCGGAACCAAACATACCCTGTGTTGTACAAGATTTTCTGTGACACCAAGTTTCTGATCAAGTTTACCTACTTCATTCCTGAGCTGGAACCATGAAACAGAAGAATTTTAAATTCTGAATTGCATGAACTACAGAAAAATTGTTTTGTTTTCCTGATTTTCTTAGTACCTCTTCCATACCCTTATCCTTCAGAGCTTCAGTTGCCCTTAAAGCCTTAATCTCTCCTTGTGCAGAACCTAGCTCTCTCTCACTCTCTGAAATAATATAGAAAAACAAGCCTCATAAAACATTCTACGTGGAAATATACTGTCCTTTTCCAATTTGTATGCTCCTAGCCTCTTATTTTCTTACACAGGAAAAACAGCAATGGCCTATCTAGGCCCCAGATTCAGGACCAAAACAAATTGGATTACCTAAATTTCACCAGTCATTCAGATGAATGTCTTCATTATTTAACAAAATGTCATGGACCAATACATTTTTACTCGAAGAATTACTGTCCGTCAACACACAAAATCATAAAACATAACTCTAGACTCCAAGAATTCAACCCATATTGAATTCAAACATGCAGAACCAAACATAACTAACAAGCAAAACGCACTCGCTGTGCATGTCAATGCATGTTCACTTAGAAAGTGTACTCTAGGGCAAAAGTTGACAAACCTTTGAGAAGG
This sequence comes from Salix purpurea, assembly GCA_027405865.1. Taxonomy (NCBI): domain Eukaryota; kingdom Viridiplantae; phylum Streptophyta; class Magnoliopsida; order Malpighiales; family Salicaceae; genus Salix; species Salix purpurea. The sequence goes on along the minus strand of JAOWLH010000040.1, from coordinate 1,531,635 downwards.
TTCTGCAAACGGTTGAGCTCTAAGACAATAAGGTCAGGGTGAGAAAGGGAGAGCTCTTCTCTTCCTAGAACTTGTTCCTCGTTACAATGCCCCACCATCTTTTCTCTTTCTTATTACCTCCTTAAAGTTTGAAACAAAATGCAAAAGTTAAACAAGAATAAAGCACACGAGCTCCAATAACTCCGAGGGCATGGGGTTTTATTAGACAGCATTAGAGGGTTTTGTTAGAGATTAACGTAAGATATAGAAAAAATGTGTCACTCGAAAAGAGTCCGTCCCTTCAAGGAATTGACATCAAGGAGATGACTTGGAGCTTTCCTTCGAGCGAAGCAAAGTATGAAAACCACATTTTCCATCAGAAGCCGCCCTAGTCGGCTTTCAGTATCTCTTCATTCATGTTGTGATTGCAACCATTCCTTCATTTTCAAAAACTCAAATTTTCTTGAACTAAATGACAATCCAATACAACATTTTTGTTTCTGAGTTGAGTGCATCTCTTATTTATTAATAAAGGAGTTTTAATCATCTTTTTCTTTCAGAGTAGATTTGATTTGTGATGTTGAATCCAAATTTTAATGTTTTTCCTTATTGGGATAACAGTTTTGAATTTATAGCACCACCTAATCTATGAAAAGTATTGTTGTGATTGGTGATATGAATGTAGGCATGTGTATAATATAAAAAGTATGCGGTAAGGATATTGGTTCCCTTTATTTATCATTATTGGAACCATGATATTTTAGAAAAAAATCAAATTGGATTTTGATTGGATTATAAATTGCTATATTGTGCTAATTTTAAAAAAAAATTGGCTTTAGTCAAAGTCAATTTCTAAATCAATAGAGCCGAATTTAATAAATTTGACAAAAAAATTAAAAAATTAAAATAATGGTAATTAAAAAGTTCATGTTAGGCTTCTTTTTTTTGTTCTTGTGATGATGAGGTTATGACGATAGAAAACTGAAGAGTAAATGAATTGCTTAAGCGCTAAACCATGCCATTTTTTTCTAGGTAGTGAAGTCATTCAAAAGAGATTTTGAATTGAAACAAAGAAAAAGAAGAGAGAAAAAAAATGATGCACTGATGACTCTAAACTGATAAAGACAAGAAAAAGTGGCTTAGAAGAACAAAAACATATCGTATATACAAACATTATACGTACATTAATCGTATGATTGGGTACAAGAAATTACATGAAGACAAGGAGACTACTTCGCCATACCATAATCTTGAAGTATATGACTTTATGGTTTTTTTTTTCTTTTCTTTTCTCATTAGATGACAAAGGCAAGACTCTACCACTGTATCTGTTAGAGAATAATACAAATTATATTCTGAGACCTCACTTAATAACTTGAGTTTTTAGGTAAAATAGTTCTCTAATATAGTATCAAAGCTTTGTTGACTCAGCGGTCATGAGTTCAAATCTCATCACTTCTATTTTATTTGATAAAAAATCAAGCACAACGTATTGTGAGCTTGTGAAGTTTCAAACCCATAGAGCTTTCACATGAAAGGTGTGTTAGAGAATAATATAAATCATATTCTGGGACTTCACCTAATAATTTAAGTTTTTAGATGAGATGGTTCCTTAACAGCCCCCATCTCTTTTCCAATACCCATTTAGCCCTTAAAGATGAGAGAACCCACAACCAAACTCAATACACCACCAAAGCATTCAGCTGAGATTTTTTTTATTTATTAATATGGGTATTCAGACCAATTTCAACGTACCTCGATTAATTCTACAGGTTTTAAAATTAACGGTTATATAATTTTCTAATGATCATCATATCAGCAACCACTAAAAAAATAAATTTTTTAGCCTCAAACTCGTACACCATATTCTAACTAAATTGTTAACAATAAAGATGTTGAGTTTTTCAATGGTTAATTATAACTTAATTGATTCCAGACTAACATTATTGTGTTGGAGTGATGTGATGGTGACCAAGTTAAGCTCTATGCTTCATCGTTTGTTTTACTTGGGCTCGTGAATCACAAAGTTATGCTCTTTATTTTCCCAATGCATGAAAGATGATGGGGGATCATATTTGGGCTAGGCTGCTAGATTGAAGTATCCAGCCCTCAAATAGTAGATACAAACCTCTCTATATGTATCATGTGTTAGAATTGAATTAATTCTTCTTTTTTTTAAGAAAAAAATAAAATAGATATTATTTTCAAAAAACATTACAAAAATCAACAAGTTTTAAATAAGTTTTTTCCAGGTTAACCATGTCACTAATCAACCTGGATTTTTAGATACAATGATACAGTTAACACCAGCGAGAAAAACTTAAAATCAGAAGGTTAAAGTTATTAGAGGAATTGTGGTTTTGAGAATAATTACATGAAATAATTTGATTTGTGGTAAATCAATATTCAAGATATTCCATTCTTGAAATTCCTTTCTCTAACAAAAATCCGAGTTTTTAAATTTTTATAAATACAGCAATTATTTCTACTTTTTTTCCTCCAATTATTATGGGTGTAAATGTAATTGTAGATGGATGGGATTTCTGCATTTTGTTTTTCCCTAGTTCAAATGATGCCTAGAGAGAAGGCACAATACTCAACTTACACTCAAGCACTTCACAGGGGAAAGCTCAATTATAAATGATATGTAAGATTAAAATGGAATATTTCCATGCTTGAATGGCAGGCAAATTCATGCTAGAAAGCTTTCAGCACTCGATGATTTCAATAGGTAGAATCTCTCGAGTGGAAGAAAAAATGAAAGTTTGCTGGAAAATCAGCCCTCAAAGTTATCCTTTTCCTGTTCCACAACTTCCCATCAGATAAATTAATCCAAGATATATATTTCTTCTGCTGCGATGCTTATCTTTTCTTGAAACTCATAAGCACATGGAAGGAAAATATAATAATAATCATAGTCATTGTAGATACTAATCTTTTTCTTGAAAAAGCCATAAAGTAGCCGAACAATTCAAGAAGTGGACAAAGAACATCTACCTCAACATTCTATTGTTTTTCTTGAAATGAATAATTTTTTTTACATTCAGAAAACTTCACTACTTGGAAAGCGTATTTTATGGGTTGAATGAAAAAATTCCTAGCTGTCCCAGGCTCTTACTAAAGGTGCACATCCTGACTCAAATTCAAGACTTTTTATACAAATCTCTAACTCTTTGCCATCACGCCACGCCCCTATAATAATATCCATGTAATGACAGATGTGTTCATGAAACATTTTTGGCAATTCTTTCGTTAAAAATGAGTCTAGCTAAGTTGGTGAAAGAGGTTATTTAGTTTCCAAGTGTCGTGGTATGATAACAGAGTGTTTGTGATCTGCACACCAAATCTCAAGTTCAAGTCAATACGTGCACTCCTTATAAAATATATGAAACAATCAAGGTTTTACTTGTTTAATTGTGTCTATAAAATATGCTTTTTGAAAATAGAGTTTCAATACATTAAAAAAAAGAAAAAGAAAGAGGTTATTTATGTAATTAGAGATAGATGGGAGAGAACATGGGACTACAGAGAGGATGATTATTCGTGAAATGAAGAGAAGGAATCTCCCATCGACAATTTAAGTACCAAACATGCATGATTTCTCCTTAAAAGAAAGACGAAGGCATTCTCTCCAGCTTGTCTCCCCCGGTTTCTCTCTTTCTGTGCGCAGTTTTTCTAGCGAGCCAGCATGGATATCCCAGAAAGGGTTCTGCAATATAGATTTCACCTTGCTGCAGCCATCGCCGCTTCACTTGTTCTTTCCTTGCTGCTCTATGCGTCTCCCGGGCTGATCACCATTGTTGCTTACTTCTGGCCTTTATTTGCCTCAACAGCAGTCTTCTTGATGCTGATCATCGTCTTCGGTGGTGTTCCACAGTTGGCAACTGATTATCACGGTGGAAAAGCAGGTGAAGGGCTTCTTGATTACGTCGCAGGGCAGCCAGAAACGGTGGGGCAATCACCAAAATATGATTAATGGTTTCAGTACTCTTGAGTCCAAGAGCAGGACTGATTTATTCTCTAGCTACCAATGTATACGCCGATCGAAGTTGTCTCGAGAAAGTTGATCATATGAAGAAAAAGAAGAAAGCAGCTTGAAGATGTGAAATTAATCCAATAATAATAATAATAATTGTACATATATATATATATATATATATATATATATATATATATATATATATATATATATGTTCTTTATTCATGTATCTAGCTAGCCTCACGACTTCACTCATACCTCCTTGACATCTCTATTCCTTTTTAATATTTTCTAAAACTAAAACACCTTCCTGATTAACTCAAAATAAATTTCTTTTCCTTGAAGAAATGGAAATATATTTATTTTCTGTCAACCTGTTTCTCTGCATTAAGAATAATGGATACCTGCCTTGGTGTGATTCCACTTTGCGTGTCGAAAGCATTTATAAATTACTTCACTTCAGAATTGATCTTTTGATTGATTCCATTAAGCTGGCCAGCTTAAACACGGCGGCCACAGTTTATAAGAACTGTGAGTACTCAAGAACGCATCACCAGAGTTCGTCCCAGTTTTAATATAAGAATCAAGTTGAGATTAACAAATTTATATATAAAAAAATATCATAATTCATTAATACAAGAATGAAAGAATCCTACACATGAAAAAATATCATAAAACTACGTCATCTTATCTTGTTTTTTAACTCGTACGGAACGTTTCGGCCATTTCAACCGAAACAAAACAAAACGAAATTAACAACACCGCTATCAATATCCTTGTGATACCTGGGCCAATTCCGTATCCAATAGTTAAAGATAAGAAATATTTATGGCTAAAGATGCGAAAATGGCTTCCAGCAACTCAATCCAGGCAGATCTTGGTCTTTAAACTCTGAGTTACAGCTATCTTTATTAGATATAAGGAGATTGAGGATTTGACAGTGGCAGGAATGTCTGTGCTAAGATGAAATTATATCTGATTCTGTCAACGTCCCTGACTGGTCAACATCAAGCTTGCTGAATCTCTCCATCACCAATGAAATATCTTCCTGGCTTATCTTCCCCATCTCCTTTAATGTGTACACGATGAACTCTGCAGCACTGGTCAACGAGCCAGACATTGAATTGACACACAGATTTTTCAAACAGAACAAAGGCAAAGGGAATGATCAGCTGTTCCTTACCTCACAGTTTTATCATGATCAATATCTGCTTCCTCAAGATCTGAGGCTGTGACATTTCTAGCAAGAACCCTTTCAACAAGCAATCTTTGCCTCTTTTCAGTGTACAGTTCAGCGGAGTAGAGAAAGAACTGAGCTAGGCAGATGGTGCTGCTCAGTATCCAGAAAACGGCAAATATCCGACCGGCCCTGGTCGAGAAGCTATCATCTCCGTATCCAAGAGTGGTGATGGAAGAACAAACACAGTAAAATGCATCGACAAATTCGAAACTTTCAACTAGATGTAAGAAGATGGTTCCGACAATTATGAGGAGAAAGAGAAGGATTAGGGCAAGAAGACACTTGTACTTGACTTTATGTGTTTCAGCCTCTTTCAGGATCTCAGATGAACCAATTTTTTCATTCACGTGCATTGCTCTAACCAAGAGAATCTCCTGCTTTTCTACGATGTAATCTGCTGCCTTGCTGATAATTATCCCACCAAGAGCCATGCCTGTGAAGACATAAACGCAGGAAAGCAGCTTGGCCAACGCGGTACGAGGCACCAGATCTCCATATCCAACTGTTGTCATTGTCACAACAGAGAAGTAAACAGCATCAAGAATCCCGTTTGTTTTCTTGCCCTCAATCTGATTCATGATAAGGGTGAAACACAGAGTGCCTGCACCCAGATAGATAGCCAAGACGACGAACACTTTCTTGAAGCTAAAATTTTGATTCTCGAGAAATGATTCAAGCCATTTAAGAGATGAGTTGCCATTCTGCTGATCAGGATGTTTGATCTCTGTTAAATCGTCATTCGTAGGTTGCCTAAATCTTCTTCTCTGAAAAGCATTTTCTTCATCTGAAAGCAATGACTGCATCGCGTCATCATTAATGGCCATGAAAAACAAGAAGAACAGAGATCCAAGCCCTTCAAATTATACCCTGCATGGAAACGTAAAATCAACGAATTCTCTCTCTCTCTCTCTGATTTGGAACTTGCATTTCACAAGGAAAATAACGAAACAGAAAGAAAAAGTTATCAAAGACCAGAGAAATTATTGAAAAAGGAAAGTTTTGGATTTACCTCACAGAAATTGCTGATGTTTCATGCCCCCCCATGCAGATCTTCAAAGATCAATGCAAATTGATGATCACAGAAATCACGCTAATGTTTCCAGGTGGCTTAAGGTCTTGCCCGTAATAAATTCCTAATTTTGGGATTGACACCATTGCTATTACCAATCCAAAAGAAGTCAAAACCTGCCGTGATTTTCAAATAAGTCAAATTCTTGGTCTTGTGATTTGTTACAAATCAGTCGTAAGCCTTACAAAATTCATACAAAATTCTTGCCTTTTAAATTATGATTAATCATAAAAAATATGATTTTTATGTTTTCTACATGGAGAACCACAATTTACAATGCACTTGGCCACGTGGGTAGAGTTTGTTTTTGTGGTTAAAACCATGCTTTTAAATATTTTTGACTTTTTTCTTGTTTTAAATTATGTTTTTAGTGTTTTTTTATTTATTTTAACGTGCAAATATTAAAATTAAATTTTAAAAAATATTATTTTAATTTTTTTTAATAAATAACTTTTATAATCGTTATCACTATAAAAACACACAAGCGTTAATCTTCATTCGCAAAAATGAGTGTAAGAATAGCCTTGCACTTAAGAGTAGAGATCACAAAGAGGATGAAATTAGAAAATAGAAAGTATGAGACCAAAATAAAATAAAAGGAAGACTACAGGGACAAAATTCACCACTGGCCATTTTGTCTTAGCTACTGCAAGAAGAAGCAACAGAAACACAAGTTAAAGAGCTCTAAAAGTCTCAGCACCGGCTGTCTCACTTGTCTTCCACAGGTACTTTTTTAGATTGCTCTTTTGTTTTTCTTAAGGTCAGGGCAATTTCATAAAATGGGTAGCTAGTTTAATGTTCTCTTTTGATTCTTGTTTTTCTTGTCCAGTGAAGGGTTTATGCTGCCAGCCTTCTAAGAAGGGTTTAGGGAGTATTTATGTACAATTGAGACATTTATAGACTGATAGGGTTTAGTTTTTGCAGTGGAATCAATGACATCTGTTCCGTCGAAGAATATATGGATAAAGAGGCAGCAATGCCCATGTGGGGATTGGAAATGTTATGTTACTTGTGAAGGAGATGTTGAAGATACATCTGTAGCATCTCAACTGGAAAAAAATGAAACTTTTCAATCTGATTCAATGGTTTCTCCTTATGTAGGAATGGTGTTTAAGAGTGATGATGATGCGTTCGAGTATTATGGGAATTTTGCAAGGAAAAATGGGTTTTCTATTAGGAAAGAGAGGTCAAGGTTGAGTCCTCAATTGGGAATTTATAAACGTGATTTTGTTTGTTATCGTTCGGGGTTTGCGCCAGCTAGGAAGAAGTCGACTGCAGAACACCATAGGGATAGGAAATCAGTGCGGTGCGGATGTGATGCAAAAATGTATTTGTCGAAGGAAGTTGTTGAAGGGGTTTCTCAGTGGTTTGTTGTGCAATTTAGCAATGTGCATAATCATGAGCTTTTGGAAGATGATCAAGTGAGGCTCCTTCCAGCTTATCGGAAGATTCAAGAGGCCGACCAGGAGAGGATTCTTTTGCTTTCGAAAGCTGGATTCCCAATACATCGAATAGTGAAGGTGCTAGAGTTGGAAAAGGGTATTCAAGGTGGGCAATTGCCTTTTCTTGAGAGGGATGTTAGGAATTTTGTTCAAAATCGCAAGAAGATTGTTCAAGAGAATGATGCTTTGCTCACTGAAAAGAGAGAGAATGATACTATGGAACTTCTTGAGGCGTGCAAAGTTACCAAAGAGATGGATGGAGAATTTGTTTATGATTTCACGATGGATGAGAATGATAAGGTTGAGAACATTGTGTGGTCGTATGGCGACTCTGTTCGTGCATACACCTTGTTTGGTGATGTGGTTTATTTTGACACTAGTTATCGTTCTATCACATATGGCATGCATTTAGGGGTATGGCTTGGAATTGACAACAATGGGAAGACCATATTATTTGGATGTGTTCTGTTGCAGGATGAGACGGCTCGTTCCTTTGGATGGGCTTTGCAGGTTTACTACTTCAATCCCATGAGTTGATTTTATTTCTCTGTGTATTTTTCTCTTTCAGTTACCGTTTTCTGTTTTGGTTACAGGCTTTCATCCGTCTTATGAAAGGAAAATGTCCACAGACAATTCTAACTGACCTTGAACTGGGGCTTAAGGATGCAGTTAGAAGCGAATTACCTAGCACTAGACACGCCATATCTATATGGAACATCCAACCTAAGATATCCAGTTGGTTTTTCCTTTCCCTTGGGCCTAGATATCCAGAATTGAAATCGATGTTTGATGATTTGTATCATGCTGAGAACGCGGATGATTTTGAACATAGATGGAGTCAGATGGTTTCTATGTTTGGACTTGGTTCAGATAAACACATTGCTTTACTCTATTCTCTTCGTGCATCCTGGGCATCATCCTATATGAGAGGTTACTTTCTTGCGCGGATGGCAACATCAGCATATTTGAAGTCTGTAGAGTCGTTTCTGAAAGCAATCTGTTGTGCACAAACATGTTTACGTAGCTTCTTTGAACAGGTATATCATAAGGCATATATTTTTTTTGAAACTCATGAATGAGAGTTTTTTTTTGTTGAAATTTGTCTTGTTGATTTTTTTATTATTTATTTTTTTATTTTTGTTGGTACTCTTGTAGGTTGGTAGCTCCTCCAATTTCCTGAACCAACTACGTCAAGAGATGCAGTACATGCTCACTAAAACATGCATACCTCTTGAAGAGCATGCACGTAATTTTCTCACACCTTTTGCCTTCAATGATTTCCAACATGAATTGGTGCTATCGATGCAATGTGCTCTGTCTGAAATGCCGGATGGATCCTATCTTGTACACCACTACAAAAAGATGGATGCTGAGCGTCTTGTAATATGGATACCAGAAGATGAACAGATTCTTTGCACGTGTAAGGAATTTGAGTCTTCTGGGATGTTGTGCAGACACACTCTTCGGGTGTTCATCCTGAAAAACTACTTTCAGCTTCCTGAAAAATATTATCTTAGCAGATGGAGAAGGGAAAGCTCCCTAGTTTTCTATGATAATCAAAGTACTCGAACTAATGATGATGGATGGTTTCAAGAATTTGAATCCCTGACTGAAACTCTATTAACAGAGTCATCAATCACAAAGGAGCGTTCTGATTATGTCCGCAGGGAACTGCCAAAGGAACTGAAAAGACTTATTAGTGAGGTTAGAAAAATTCCAGAAACTGATGGAGCTGCTATGGATTTAACACTTTCACCATCCGGTTAATATACAGTAGGTGCAAGTATGTCTGGTAACTTACCAAGGGGACGACATGATCAATGGCAGGGAGATGACTGGGTATTGCTGTTGCTCATTTTCATAATAAAGAGAGTTTTGGAAAGAAAAGCTAACCTGAAGTAGATGTATAGAGTGTTGCTCAGATGCGACAAGTTGACATTGTTTCCTTTGTGAATAACTATGGAAGACTGCAAACAATATGAATTGGACCGAAATGGACTCAATCAAGGTGCTGTACTTCGTAAATTATCATAAATGTGTTTTGCTAGCCAAAAGAATGACAGTAAAAGAGATTTTTCTCATCGTGTTCTTGGCTGTTTATTTCCTTCTAAAATCCTTTATATCATTTGCCTAACTGCCTGTTCTTGTCATGAACACAAGCTAAAACATTTTCCATGCTTTCACTTGCTGCAGTCATTTCCAGTTGAGCACAAATGGAATAGGTTGTAGTTTTCAATCTTTCTTTAGTCTCAAAGGGAACAAGATAGAAGGGAGGGAAAACAAAAAAAAGAGAGGCTGTAATTGTAGCTCTCCGTAAATTCTCTCGTCAATTTGGTGATTAATTAAGTAATTCTAGCTATCTAAACCCTTCTCTCGTCAATTTGGTGATTAATTAAGTAATTCTAGCTATCTAAACCCTTCTCTCGTCAATTTGGTGATTAATTAAGTAATTCTAGCTATCTAAACCCAATCACATTTGATAGTTTTGTGGCTGATTACTTAACAATCCTTTTTTAATGTTTTGAAGTTTGCTTGTTAGAAAGTCGACAATTATCTGCCAATATGTGGAAGAGATAGTAGTTCTATTTGTCATCAATCACTGTTTCCTTCACATCATGCACCATAATACAATAAGAGGTTATTGTGTAGATATTATAATAGATATTCCACTTTTAAGACATAGGCTATCTGCTGCTAGGACAGCCTACTACTAATTTTCCTAACCAACATCATAGGGAAAATGATGATGCTTAAAGTTTACTGGTTGAAAGAACTGAATTTCTGCTCATGCTATTAATTCATTGAAAAAGCAGAAAGAACTGATCTGACTGTTGTGTAATTCATAAACATCTACCCTTAAATATTGCCTTTGTTTTGTCTTCTACAGTTGATGCCTTTTGTTGTACAGTAGGTCTACAGGGTGTTGGTGGTTGTGCCAACAGTTTCTATATAAATCAGTATTTATATCTGAAATTGGGAAATGAATCAAACATCTGATTACGAGTAGTCAGGACTTCCACAAGCAACTGAAATGATATTAATCTGTTTATTCCCAAATATAAGAGCACGAAATCCATGTTACTTTTTGATGGATATGTTCACCAAAATAACAAAATCTTATTACTTTATGGATTTTATCTAATATTTTAACTAGTGCATGATGGATCGAGTTATCTGCCTGATGTTTGAGAAGGCTCCATTTAATCTTATTACAGAATTTTTTTACCCTGTATTGCTTAATTGTGTTTTAAACTATTCAATCTGATTGACAAGGCTTATCTGAATCGAGTTTAATTGTTGTGATCTAATTACTATAGTTTTTTAAATAATTATGAATATGTTTCAATATAACTTAGGATTCCAGAGGATGCAATTGTGCTGCTACCATTAGGTATCCGTCTGCACGCACATATGCATCTATGCAGCCATGGATGTAGGTTGGAGAATCCTTGTTGATACTGAAATTATTGACATCTACAGCAGCTTGTCATCTTCTTGGCTCCCCATAAAACTCATGCCCGGAAGAATTAAAATAATTTTTGGTTTACCAATCTGCCTGTTACAATTTTGCCATCTAAATGCCACAAAATTTTGGACCAAATGCTTGAGTTGTCGAGGTGAAGTTTGTCAAAGCTGGTTCATCATAGATGAGAATGAACTGTATAATCGTGTTTGTTTGTGGTTCCATTTGCACCGCTGCTCTAAAGATTTTGTGCCCATCAGAGCTTCAGGACAGACTGAAGCATGCAGATAATTAGGTGTGTTTTGGTGATGGCTATATTGTTCATTGGTTTAAGCTTCGACGGTTGCAGTCCTTTTTTACATGATATTTTTCCTGTGTGAAACGTTTCTTCTTCCTCTCAACCTTTTACCGGAAACATTCGTACGCAAAAAGCCAAGAACCACAAACTATAGCAGATTGGTGTTTGCATGATTCACTATTTTATTGATCTATGCCATGGCAATGTTTGATTTTTTCCCCTGAAGGATTTTTAAGACTCTGCCTACCATACAAGTGTCCTCAAGTAGGATTTCAAGGATCCACGCGTTCACATTATTGTACTATTTTTTGTATATTCAGGATCATGCATTCTTTCATTAAAAAACTGTTTTATTTAAGAATGATTTTTAGACTGTTATACAGTAGAATTATTGGCAATAATTTCTCACTTGCTGTCTTGTCTTCGTCTGCAGACAGATGGAAATGGAGTCCAAGTTCTAGTCATTCCAACCCATTCTCCCATTGAGGCCCTTCTAGATTTATCCCCCATGGTGTGCTGTTGCAGGTATGCATTTTTTGACACGTTTCATTCATTTCAAATCTTCTTTCACGGAGGGGTCCCTGTTGATTAGAAACCTGGCCATGATATTTGTCAGGAAAATTAAATAGAGGGAGTAGAAATGAAAGCTGCCAAGTTCTAACCACATAAGCATACCAACCTCAGTGAATGGTCGGTTTCTGAACTGTACCATGAAGTAGATGACAAAAGGGCAAAACATATCTGCTCTCAATGTCGTTTTATTCTCTTCTTGTTCTAATGCAAATATCAACTCGCCAAGCCTCTACTACTCTCTAATATTATTGCATGGTCATATAAAGTTGATAAGATTGTTGATTATTTTCATGAAATATAAGCATAAACACAAGTGATGGACCCTTATATTTTTGTCTGTTAATGTTAGGGGGCCATGAACACGTGGCAGTTAGCAGCCGCAATTAGGGAAGTTTTGGCAGCAAGGAGATGGAAGCACGTGGAAAGTGGTCTTAGGCTCATTTGTGTCATTTATTTGTCTAATTGGGGTGCATTAAGAGGATTTAAAAAAAAAAATAAAGGGGCGTGGAATAGATAATTACATGCTTACAAAGCTGATTAAAGGCTCTTTTCTCATTCTGGACATTTGCGAAGGATTTGGAATCTGGGTTTTCTTTTACAATTGGGATAGATTCATATCTTTGTGGGTCATACCTGATGTGATTTGATAATCAAAGTCCAATCAATATCAAAGTTGCTTTTCATTTCTCATGAGATTTTTCTTATCCTTTCTTACATCCGTTGGAATTTGATGTGCAAGATACATATTCAATCTTACAGCATATGTACTTGAAAACTTGGTTTGAAATATTTTATATTCAAAATGAAGCCTCACCAGATGATATCTCTGTATATATATACGTACACATACATACATACATATGGTCATTTTCATCGAAGGCATGTGGTTATAAGAAATGATTGGTGTGGAAAAGTGAAAGTCCCTCTGGTATTTGGTTAAAATTGCCCTAGTAGCCTATTTATTTCTGTTTCTCGGGTGCTTTTTCATGGCAGCTTTTTATTACAGCTAGGGAAATGAATAAACTAGAACTGCTAGAACTCCCTTTTAACGTAGAGAAAATAATTTGTCAGCAGGATTGGATTTAAAGATGGCATTATATTATACCAACATACAGTAGCTTGGACGGCTGAAAATCTAGAATGTAATGAAGACAGCATTTACCAAATATTCCACAACCATCTAGCATGTTTTGTACCACCAAGACAACCGACCACAATTTTACAATCATCAATAATTATATAGGGTATCTCAGCCAAGTTACCAAATCTTATTTTGCTCACATCACATCCATTTTATGTGCACATCCTTGTCTTTCTAGTATTTTCCACAGATATAGGGAGTCATGAAATCTACCTAAACCCTTTGGAATAAATAGTAGCATCTTCTTGATTCATGCAAGACAGTGAGGGGAATATAATTGTGCGAGAGAGATTGGACCCATTATATATTAGCGAATTTGGCGAAGAAGAGACTAGGACCACAGTTGAGTTTACAAGGCCAAGTTAAATAAACTACAAGTAAAGTGACAGCTTTTACATGGTGAAAGGGAGGGATTTGAGATCTGGAAATCATTGACAAGGACTCAAAGCTAATAGACATGAAAGCTTTGCCATGAAAAACTATGACTAAAGCTTTAAACAACTAAAAATGCATATATATTACACTGCAATTACTTGCTGTTGAGCTTCAATCCTTATTTCTTCTTTCATTTTCCTTATAAATTCCTCAAATCTCCTGTTCAGTTCCTCAGTACTTGTCAACTCCTCATCTCCTTCATCTTCCTCTTGTTTTACCATGCACTCTGTATTTTCTTCCATGAAATCTTCTTCTTCTGAAACCAAAGCTTCACTTGAAGCAGTCTCCTCCTCCTCCTCTTCAGTTGCAAGAACAATATCCTCTAGAGGTTCAACACTTGCCACATGAACTTCTTGATCATCAACAGTAGCCTCAGCTATGGCAGAAGATAAGGTAGGTTCTGATGATAACTCCCTTTCATAAAAAGCAGAAGTTTTTGAAGAAGAAACTGAACTCTTAGCAAGAATTGCAAGGATTCCATTACAAATGAGAAACATATACTTCCTCTCCAGGTAATGACTGAAGAATGAGAATACACCAGTATTGATGTAGAAAATCAAGGGTTTAGGGAACAATGAAAAGCCTGGAGAGAAGCAAAGAAACAATGAAAGTAAAGAGACTGAGATAAGAAACTGCAAAATCCTCAAGAAATGGTGCTGGTAAGTTTGATCCTGCATCTTTTAGGTTTCTTCTTGGCCAAAGATGCAGGAGTTTGCTCTCTTGGAAGAGACAGTAGTCTCAAGGGTACGTGACCTTGGAAGGGAGGGTTAGTGTCTTGGTTTTGTAAGTACTCGAGATGATTTTATGGTTGAATGAAATTGAAGGGTCTCTCCGTATTTATACCAGCCTCCGAGCTAGCCCCGTTTTTGGTCGACTTACAAAAATGACCTTGTTGATATGAGCAGAGGGCATGAAGTGGAACTTTCTAAAAGAATAAGGGGCAAAAGAGAAGAAAAGCACAAGTGAGTGAACTTTTCATGTCGATACAAAATAGGGTAAATTATAGTTCACACCCTGTAGTTTCAGAAAATTCCATTTCAATTCTTGTAGATTAAAAATTCCTAAAAAGTGCTTTTGCAAGCATCAAATGTAAAGAAGATCCTTCGAGGGAGAAACAAAGGTGGTGGGTGCTGCTTTGAAGTTTCTGGATCCACCGCACCTACAAAAAGGCAGGAGCAGTAACCTAACTTCTTCCTTTTAATTTCCTTCTCCTTTGTATTTTTGGTCATGTAATTTGATCTTCAGCCATGAAAATTGATTTATCTAGTACAAATTTGTACTACTATCATGTGGACCCTATCAATCAAAGAGAAGGGACCCATCACGCCATCAAAGTCTCAAACACACGTAAACCATGTTCATCAGTGATTGAATCTGACTTGTTCTAAAGTTTAAGGTCATGTCAAAAGAATAAACTGTTTTGATAAAAAATAAAATAAAATAAAATTGTTTTTTACTTGTTATATATTGAATCACTATTTTATTTTATAACTTTATTTTATCACTAAGGTCATGGCAAAGGATGGATAGAAAGAAATTGAACAACCATAAACATTATCAGACCTGCCCCCAATGTTTTGTATATCTAAATAATATTAATTAATCCATTAAGGGAACTTCAAAGGTCTAAAATAATTTTTATTAAAAAAAAGGATTAAATTATTATTTGATTTTTAGTTAAATAGTTAGCTAAATTTGTTTTAAAAAACTCAATTACTGATTCCTTACAGTTCCATAATATTGTAAGTTACTTCTTATATTAATAATACAAAATTTCATGAAACTTTTTAATTGTTTTTTTATATATCCTCTGTTTCTAATCAATTTCTTTTTTTTAAAAAAAAAGAGGTAATTATTTTTTAAGAATTAAAAAATTAAACAACCAACTTTTGCCAGACCACTAATGAATTATGATTTTGAAACCCTAAATTATAATTTACTCAAAAGCAGTTAGACATTTTTAGGGGTTTTCACACTTCATTAAAAAACAAAAAAAAAAAGTATTTGACTTTTTTCAACAAAAACACTAATATCAACGACATAAATTTCTCTTCATTTACTGTCAACATAAACCCTTTTTGCACCTGTTTGGGAGGGCGGCACGTTTGCCAAACTCCATTCCAAATGAAGGTTTAGTGCCGTTAGTGTGTTTGGTAAGAACAAAATGGAGTTTAAAAGCATGTGGGGCCCACCAAAAAATTGATCAAAACGCCATTTTCCGAGAAGCTGGAATTAGGAGCTTTTTCCATCGCGTTTCATTTTTTTCATTCTCCGTTTGCATGCAAAATTTTGACAATGCAAAACTGTGCAAAAATTACATGCAAGGGCTCTCTCTCTCTCGCGCGCTCTCTCTCTCGCTCTCTCTCTCTCTCTCTACCCAAACAGACAAACGGGTGCATGGTGGCCGGAGCTTCCAACGCTGACTCCGGCCACCACAGGCCACCATTTACGATGAAACCAACACAGGAAGAACCACCTAGGCCTCCTCTACCCGTCGGTATCCTCCGTTTAAGCTCTCGTCGTGGTCGATGAACAGTACCGCCACCTTCCAAGGCTGTTTCCGGCCACCACAGGCCACCATTTCAGACGCCACCACCACAGGAAGAACCACCTCGGAGTCCTCTACCCGTAGGTATCCTCCGTTGAAGCTCTCGTCGTGGTCGGTCGGAAGCCACTTCACGTGCACAGGTGCGCTGCACTGTGAAGAAGACGCACAGTGCAGCGCACCGTTTTGCCTTCTTCAGTAAAGCTGGGCTTGGGCTGGGCTGCACTCGGCCCAGCCCAAGTCCAGCAAAGTTGGGCTTAGGCCCAATTTGGTTGGGCTGTCATCGGCCCACCAAAAATTTTAAAATATATATTTTTTAAAAAAAATGTGTAGATACAGATCAGTCTTAATGGAAGGAAAATATATGTTCGTGATGAAATTGCAAATAGTTTGATGTGAGAATAAAAAATAATATTTGTTTTTTCATGAATTATTAATTTCATAATATTATTATCATTATTAAATTTACAATATTTAAAAAAATTATATATATATAAGGGTATATATATATATATATATATATATATATATATATATATATATATATATATATATATATATATACCCTTTTAAGTAATTTCACATATATATATATATATATATATATACCCTTTTAAGTAATTTCACAAGTTAAAAGCAGTTTGGAAAGTTTGGAAACCAAACACCAAAACTTCTTTTTCTTCAACCTTCAACTCAACCACAGTTTTAACCAAACACTTTCCATTTTTAAAAACACCATTTTAAAAACTCCATTTTCAACCACAACCGCAACCGCTACCGCTCTCCCAAACAGGTCTCTCCTTTCTCCTTTCTTCTTTCCTCAATTTGTTTGCACTCTCAAGTCTCTCAACAATTGAAGCCCGTTTACCCTTTTCCTTTTTGTCCTTGCATAGCAATCTTGAACTCATCAGTCCCTCCTTTTTGGCTTCTTTGTTGGTGCCTCACTGATGGCCTTGACCCTAAGCTCTTTGGAGCCTCTAAAGCTGAGTTAGACCCTCTTTGTTAGGGTTCAAAAGCCAAGTCTTGTCTTTTTAGTCTCTTTTAGGCTGTTTTGCTCGCAACCTAGTTGCTGGCTGCTGTTTGTTTGCTTGATAGAGAGGATAGTCTGGATAAAGTTTGTGTCTTGTGGGAGATTTTCAAGCAAAGGTGAGTTTTTTTCTCTCAAGTGGGCTTGGTTTATTTTGTGTGTATGTAACTGTATGGGTGCTCATTAGGGTCTTATGAACTAGGTTAGTTTATTTGGTATCAAAGGTTTATTGCTTGAGTTGGTGAATATCAGGAAAACATGTTGATAGAAACCATAAAGTTGAGATTTTGAGCTCTACTGGGGGGGGGGGGGGGGGGGGATTTGATCAGTATGTCTGCAAATGATGATGCTTTTGTGGCGTGGGAGGAGCACATTATATGCCATGAACGTGGTAGCCGTGTGGTTCACTATCACTTGAAGGATACGTTTGGGGATTTAGTTCTTGCTGTTATAGGGACTGAGAGAAGCATAAGGCACATGGCATATGTTGTTTCAGATGAATTCTTGGAAGCCTATGGGTCCAACGAGTCCATCAATGCATCAACGAAATGGAGAGCCCGGCGAGAAGTTGTGGACTGGTTGACATCGATGGTATCAAATGAAAGATCCCCTCTACATGTTTCGAGTATGTGCTCTATGTGTTACTAGTTTTTGGTTTTAATTTTGTAGTTTTATATGGAATGATATTTGAGGAATTACAGTTCTTATTTTGTAGTTTTATATGGAATGATATTGAGGAATTAAAGTTCTTATTTTGTAGGCTTATATGGAATGATATTGAGGAATTACAGTTCTTATTTTGTAGTTGCATTTGTGAATACAGTAAACACATTGCCTCACCAATCTAGTTTTGAGTGTGGAGTACAGCTTTAGGAATAAATTGCATGTGATATTCTGCTTTACTAATGGCACCGACTTCTGATTTGAATTTCATATGAACATTTGTGTTAAATCATTGGATTATGCCCTTGCTGTATTTCTATGTTATCAGAGTTGGTCAAGCATTGCCATTTTTGGAGATTTATAATGCATAAAATGCAACTCAGTTTCTTAATGTGGAAAACTAGTTATGCCAAAATATTTGCTAGTCATTTGGACCCTGTGATGTAAGCCAATTTTGCATTTTATACCTTATTGGAGCATATGAAACACGCACTTAGTTTATCTATTGATATGGTCAATATTCTAGCCACCAAAGGCCATCCTCCACCATGACAACAGGGTTTCAATCACAAATCCAAAATTGTGTTTTGAATTTTGTTGCACACTTGCTTAGACATTTAATCCTGTGTGTGTGAACTCACTTGCATAGACAAAATACAAAGTAGCATGATTTGTCATGAAGTTAATAGATTACTGTCATTGTAGAGTAGTACTCTAGGAAACTTCCAATAAATTACATTCAAATGGTTCTTGAGCAATAGCAGGACTTATGAAACCTGAACCATTGAATATAAAATTAGTTCTTCTAAGATACTTGGATTGTCGGCACTCTTAGCATATTTTGGCATGACAAGAAAACTGGCATCTCATTACATTTCTGCTATGGAAAGCCCAATTATACCAGAGAATCTTTCCAAATACACATAGGTTGGCTTTTACTTGTATGTTTGCTTTTTTAACCTCTTTTTATAATTCCGTTCTCCTTTTTTTCTTTCTCCTGTCTGGACTGATTCACATTATGCAAAATTAAAAAACAATGGCAGACTTCTCTTATGTGAAATTTTTGTTTTTAACTTCAGAAGTGTTCATGATAGCTCGTGTTAAGATTTTTTTCCCTTGTGATTGTGTTTTTCCCACTGAATGCACATGTGCATCCTAAATTTAATGATGAAATGTTATACAAAAAATCAGGTGCCAGAATTATGGTTATGAGTTTGCGATCTTTGTTGCTTCATCTAGTAATTTGGTATGCTTGAAAAGGGTAAGGGGAATTCTGTGGAAATCACATAAGGATAGGCAGCCTCTCATATGCCATACGTGATTTTTGTATTATAATGCTGTTTCTTTCTAGATCAAAGGGTATCATCTCTGGTCTTTGAGTTTGCTTGATTCATGCCTGTCTTTGATGTCCAAGTCACCAAAAACCATTCTCAGCTGTAAACCTTTAATCTAAATATGGTCCTCTTGCTACATTTTTCTTCCTTTCCATCTTGCATAAATCTAGTTATTTTAATTTTTGCCTATGGGCACCAAGTGTTTTATAAATTTTCTTTGGAGTGGTGCTCCCTTTCAACTTTTGGACCAGAATTTTATGAGGAATACTAAAATCTCTTATGGCAGATGCACAGATAAATGGCTCAGCTCAAAATTCAGGCTCATTTGGAGCATCAATGACTGGATTGAGTTCGTCTAAAACCTATTTACCAGTTCAGATGGTATCCATATATTGTAGTTTTTATGTATACTTTCTAGATGTTTAAATATTCTTTGTGGTCATTGATTTAACTCTATCACTTCAAACTCAGGCTCGAAGCAAATTGAAGTTTCAGAATCCACATGTTAAGTGGTCTGGTGCCGCATGGATATGTGCTAAAGAGCTCAAGCACTACCCGGCCTTTTTTAGGAACGGGACTGCCATAACTGTAAGTGTTAACACATTGGCTAGATATTTCTGTATCTATTTGCAAACTTGTCTTTGTTGAGTGGTGTTGCTTTTATTCATTCCTTACACCCTTAACCTCATTAATTTTGATTATTACTATTTAATATTGTGTTTTTTTTATAAAAAAAAATTGGTGGTTAGGTCCATTCCTTTGTGTTCATAATGGTTGAAGAAAAAAGCCACTACCTTGGATACCTGGAAGATATGTATGAAGACAAGAAAGGGCAGAAAAAGGTAAAGGTGCGGTGGTTTCACCACAACCAGGAAGTCAAGGGTGTAATTCCTCAACTGAATCCACACCCCCAAGAAGTTTTTATCACACCCAATGTCCAAGTGATTGATGCAGAGTACATTGATTGCCAGGCAACAGTATTGACGCCCAGGCATTATGATATATGCATGGCTGTTGTTCCACATGCATCAACAACTGGTGTCCACCTGTGCTTTAGGCAGTTTAAAAACAACAAGATCAAGCCATTTGCTCTTACTAAATTGCATGGATATTCTAATCAAGCAATCCTCTCTACTTTGGATGGATCTATTGTTCCCGAGCAAAAGATTAGGTACCATAATCGGTACAAGGAAGAATTGACCCATGATAACTGGACCAGAGTGGGTAGCAAGAGAAATAGAACCTCCAAGGAGCCAGACAGACTTGAGAGTGGATCAGGTCTCAGAAATTCGGCCTGTGGAAATCAGATAGCAAAATGTAAATCAGGATACACAAAACTGAAGCTACGGTTATCGAAGAAAACCAAGGGCATTGAATTTGTTATACCCCAGTCCAGATGCCCTTCTCCTTTCAAAGTGAATGAAAAGATAGAGCTGCTCTGCCAAGATAGTGGGGTTCGAGGCTGCTGGTTTAGATGTAAGGTCTTGCAGGCCTCTCAGAAGCATCTGAAAGTCCAATATGAAGATATCCAGGATGTGGAAGGATCTGGAAATCTAAAGGTATGCAAATTCTCCTGGGATCTCCTTTTTTATACTTATAATAACTAAATTTTGGTGGTGGCTGGGACAAACATCTGGTAGGATCATCAGATTGCCTAATTCCATGCTCTTCCTCTAAAGAGGAGGTTGTATGTTTGAAATTTGAATCCACTTCCTCAAATTATCAGAACTTTGTATTTCACTCTTGGCTCGGAATGGTCAGCTCAGAGTGATCAAAAAACATTTTGATTATTTATAAAACCATATTTGGGGTGCATTGCTTGGTCATAAAAATCATTTGGTGACTCCAATGTGGGCATGCACGTGTACCATTTTTCCATTCTCTTTGAATGTAATGAGATTAATTTTTGGAAAAAAAAATTTGTTGTGTCTAGGAATGGGTCCCTTCTTCTAGAGTGGCTGCTCCTGATAAACTTGGCATGAGATGTTTTGGGCGCCAGACAATCCGACCACAGCCTCAGAATCATTCCACTGAAAATGTTTTGGAGGTTGGAACACCAGTTGATGCATGGTGGAGTGATGGGTGGTGGGAAGGCATTGCAGCGGGAGTTGACATCTCTGGAAGTGACTGTCTACGAGTTTACCTCCCTGGTATGCTATCTGGCAATATTCTTTTCTATTCATTTTTCAATCACATACATCATCTGGCATGAGATGCATTCGCCCATGCATTTGCACTTCTATTTTAATTATGCTTGCTATAACCATAGTTAATGATGTAATTAGGTGAAGGCAAGTTCCTGGCTGTCCCAAGGAAGAATACGAGGAGTTCCAGAGATTGGGTTGATAACAAATGGGTTGATGTAATGGCAAAGCCTAATATACTCCAGTATCTATCTTCAGATGCCATTTCTAGCATCAAGCTAGAGGCACAAGGGTGTGATAGTGCTGCATCACTGGAGCACAAAGTTGTCAAAACTTCCAGGCTTGAATCTATTGAAGAGGATGAACCCTTACCTGGTTCAGTTGTGTCTTATGACCTCAAAAATGTAAAGGAGGTCTATTTCAGACAGGGGCCTGATGCAAATGAGAAGGATGCGCGAAAAATACATGGAGATGTTGATAATGATGATGTTAATAGTGATTGTAATGGTGAGGAGAAAGCAAGCATTGCTGCTGCTGATGGTGGTGGCGGGAGTGGTGAAGACGACGCCGGCAATAACACCGGGTTGCTTTTCGAGGATGATCTTAAATCTGTTAACAAGACAAGTGAAGCAGTGAAAGCTTTAGAAATGATCAACCTAGTTGCATGAATAATAGATGACGTAGTTAGAGTGAAGTTTTTAACTCTGAAGGTATCTTTAAGGTGGTTAGATGACACCCTGTATATAAAGATAGAGAAAGGGTTATGTATCAGAAGCCTTGCAAGTTTCTAACAAGAGAATTGGCAGGTGTATAGGAATGCGTACCAACTTTGAAGGGAACAAGTTAAGCTAGGTGGATCAATCATAGAATAGTGTATGCATCGGTATAAGTTAGTTAAATCTTAGGATAGCCAGTAATAGTTTGTGTTGGTTTGCACCGCCTGGTGAATGCCAGTGAACGATGATGGTGTATGTGCGATTCAATATGCCCTTTCGTGTCGTATAGGCTTGTGTAATAGTATGCGTCTGAATTTTGGGCGTATAGGCTGTAGTTTCAAGGTTTAACTGTAAAAGGTTACGGGGTTGTTTTTGTTTGGAGAAAGAAATGAAATGTCATAGCATTACGCGTTACGTTAAATTGCCCATATTATGTTATATTATGTTGTGGGTTGAGCAAATAATTTTTATAATTATTAAAATTGAAATAATTAATAAATTTTGTTAATTTAAAAATAAAATATAACATCTATATATGCAAGGTTTGATATAATGAAATATATTAACACACTCTATTATAATAATTGTAATATCAAAAACTTAATATCTAAAAATATTATTATTATTATTGCTAAAACAATAAAAATTATTAAATTATCTCAAGGAAAAAACTCGAAAACATTAACAAAAGAGAGAGCAAGAAAAAAACTAAAAGTATTATTATTATTATTGCTTGAATAATGGGAAAATAAATTCAATAAAAGAATTAAAAAACCTAAAAACTTTAATAAAAGAGCAAACAAAAAAAATGATAAAAAAATATTAGCTAAACAAAATCATTTCACGTGAAAATAAATAAAAAAACAAAGGGGAAAAATTTAAGAATTATCAATTTTATTATTACTATTATTGATAAAACAATAAAAATATTAAATTAGCCCAAGAAAAAAAACTAAAAACATTAACAAAAAGAGAAAGCACAAAATTATTATTATTATTATTATTATTATTATTATTATTATTATTATTATTGCGTGAATAATAGGAAAAATAAATAAATAAAAGAATAAAAAAAAACCCAAAAACTTTAACAAAAGAGCAAACAAAAAATGAAAAAATGAAAAAAAAAATAGCTAAAAAAAATCATTTCACATGAAAATAATAATAAAAAACCTAAAGAAAGAACAAAGAAAAAAAAGAAATATCAATTTTCAAATTATCATAAACACAAACTAAAATTTAATAATAAAATTTATGAAAAAAAATGTTATCTCAACAAAAGAGAAAATGATAAAAATTAAGAGCACACATATATAAACATGGATAAAAATAAGGATTATTTAAGAAATATAAAAATATATATATAAAAAAAAAATATAAGACCGAAATGAAAACCAAATATATTATCAATTTCAATCAAAGGGCAAAATTGTAAAAATCAAATCTTCTGTATCGAAATATTAAGAGATTTTAAAGCAATCCGGAAATTAAAAGAATAAGGACTAAAATGAAAGTTTAATATATATTCAATTTCAATCGAAGGACACAATTGAAACAAATCAAAACTTACATAACATAATTAAAGACCATACAATACAATTCAAAGAAAAAAGAATGAAATGAAAAGACAATAAAATTGAGGGGCTTACGTGTAGTTTAGGCTGAAAGAGAGAGAAAAGAGGGGGGAGAGGTAACGTTCAATCGCCTACTGACTCGTCAACAACAACCTTTGTAAGTGAATAAAAAACTGAACAATACTATTGTATCCATAATGATTTGTCTTACAATAAACAATAACTGAACCATGATCTCTTTTAGTATATAGTATAGTTTCTACCTGCATTAGTCTTTTCCTACCATTGGAAGGCAACAAAAGTGACAGCATTTGGTGACTCCTTAGGCACATCTTTCAAAGCCTTTTGAGCATAGAAGACCAATTTGTAGAGTACATTTTAAAAATAATCTTATTGTCAAATATAAAAAATATTGTTTCTTTTCTTTTCATCAAGGGGAAAAGGAGACCTAGTTTAAGGGCCTAGGAACGTGGGTGCGGCCGTGTTTCCAAACCGTAGCGGCATATGCGTTTCTAAACGGACACAACCAAGCGAGGCAAACTGGTATCATAAGCCGCAAATGATATCATGAATTAAGCAGCAAGGAGTATGGTTTTCCCGTTCAGAATGGAATGCAACTTCATGAAAGGGTACTCTACTCCTGCATGGTACATCTGCACGGGCGAAGTTTATGCAAGTATAAGAACTTGGGAAGGCTAACGAGGTAAAGCACATTTTTATTTCTTTGAATGAACGTGAAAGCTGCATGATTAAATGAAATTGAGAACAAGAATTGACTAACATCAAGCTTGAGCAATCCCCTTCTTCGCCAGCATATCATACACTCTATCAACTTTGCTTGCTTCAATCTTGAACAAGGGGTGAGCATCTGATTTCTTAGTGATGTTACCGCTGAAGATCTCTTTGGTCATCACCTCCTGCATCTTGAGGTAGACAGGCGGAGGTAGGTGAATCTCGCAGCATAGCAGTTTTTCCTGGGGACAAATTAAAGTTAGCAACTTCAATGGAAGTATAAAAGACATCATGCTTTGGAATCCACAATGAAGCCTCAAGGAAGGACATGCCATTGTTGGACAGTTCTTTTACAGTTTAACCCTATTGAATGATGAACGATCAACAATAAGATGTCTGTTGTTGGAGCACAACAATGAAGCAGAACAGACATTGCTTACAAATGTTGACGAAGAAAAGCTACAAACAAGAGATTTGACACTTACAGTTTCAGACAGTAGTTGCGTTTCATAAAAGCCCATTATATACAAATCATTGGCATAGCTAGAAGAACCCTGTCCTGCAGGCCTGATGCTTGAATCCTTCCCAACAGAGTCTGGAGACATGAATGCATTGGGAGCATCCTGACTGCTAGGACCAATCTGAGCATTGTGTTTCAGTCTCCTGGAAGTTTCCCCGGTCTCTATTTTTCTCTTATGCTCAAGATATCTGTCTGCCTCAGCTGCTGTGTGGCAACCAGCCACCTGGGCTTCCTGCATAGTTACAGTAACTTAATAAACAATAAAGCATATTAAGCATTCTCATGCAGAAATGCATGTTTTGCACAATTAAAAAATAAGTTAGGAGAGATTTAAATGTGCGTGTGTTGTTTGGAATATTAGCTGTGATTTTCAAATCAGTGTCTTTTAAATCCTGTTTATACAGGAAATACCAGCCTATATTATAAAAGTGCATTTTCAGCATGAATCATATACATTCAGCTCTTTAATCTTTTTGAGTATCCTGTGCTCCTTGACAATAGCCTGAAGCAACTCCTCATGCTCTTCCTTGGAATAAAAACGCATGAATGGGTCAAAACGCCGACATAATGCCCTCTCTTCTGGAGTCAAGTCCTTTTTGAAAGGACTTGGATGTAGCAGATTTCTTTCAAGAATGAAATCTTTTCTGCGCTTTCTCTCATCAAGCCTGTCAATATCCAGCCAGTTTATATAATTATATGACTGAATTTGAAAGAGTCAAAGAGAAATTTGGTATAAGCAAGTAATTTGGTGGGATATCTATTAACAAAATCATGCTTTTTACACCAATAAATTACATCAATTATGCCTACATGCATTGCTCCCTAGTCCAAAACAACCTACCTCCTTGAATATATATGCAGCACTCGCAACTTCAGCTCACGCTCTTCCTCAGTGTCAGTATTTTTAAATTCCATCTCAGCCAGCAACTGCTCGGCATCATTGTCATATTCAGGATCAAACTCCTGTCTCTTGGGATTATAACCGCTCAACTCCATTAACGATGGACCCTCACTCCCAGAGGAACTTGGTTTCTTCCCCTTGAAATTTCGGTCCACTTGAGGATCTGCCACCATAACAAATGTGATGACTAACTGCCCCCCAACAAAATTGTTCACACATCAAGAAGACAATATTATAGTAGTACCCTACAAACTAGAAGCAAAAAATTTCAATAAGCAAGAACATCCAAATCTCTTCTACTTCAATTACTCATCAGATGACAGAGCTCATATTCCGAACCATCAAGCATCTAGAGAACAATGACAGACAAGAAATTATCAGCTACTGAAAGCAATTCGAATAAGAAAAGTCAGGTATCAGACCTTCCACTTTAACACCTGGTCCATCTTTAATTCGGGCCATGCTTGATGCCTTCATATTAGCAGCTGTTGCTGCGGAATTTCTGCTATTAGGACGGCTCACAGATTCTACCTCTGAAGGTTCAAAAAACAAAGATCAATTGCAGCCATGAGATTATTTCAAATCATAAAACATCTAGCTATTTGAGAATATTATTTAAATCACCTGGATTTAATCGGCCCGAGGAACCTACTTTATGCATTTCTTCGACCCTAAATTAATCAAGAAAATTGGCATAAGCATGCTTAATAAAAGGTGAGAAGAGAAACTGCATTCAGAGAGAAAAATGATAGCCGTACTTGACTCTTGAAGGAGAAAATGGAGATTCTTCCTTCAAAGTATGCTCCCCAAGCATAGAAGTACCTATAAATCATACCCAGTCTATGATAAAAAAATTCTTTGTGAAAAGGCATAGCACAGCAAAGTGTAGCAATTTTTAATCAAGCGGAATGACCATGAGTGGTCTGTTCACCGTTGAAGCAGGTTTGCTTCATTATTATGCAGAAAACCTATAGCTTTTATGCAAGAAAACACAAAAGTTGAAACTAAGGCACACTAGAGCACCCCAAACCATTTATGTAAGAGGCCACAATTACAAGGAATAATTCTAACCAATAAAGGGAGTCACAAATGGGGCCTCTCACCAAGGAGAAACTAAAGTAGTATTTCACCAAGGACCCAGCAATAAAAAGAAAAAGAAAAACAACTAGAGCAAGGGATATATAATGGTAAGCATTGACACAAACCTTTTTTGTCCTCACCATGTCCCTTGGCCATAGCAAGAAGCTCCTTTCTATTTTTCCCAACAACATGAGACATGTCCTGGAAAGAAGGAAAATGTTCAATTCTATTTACTTCAAAGTAAATTAAAAATCATATTGAAAAGAGAAGAATTTTCTGTAACATACCGGAAGAGGGAAGCACTGGGATCGCATGTATATATTATTATAGTGTTCGATGCATGTTTCTTTATTCTTTGTCCCCACATGCTCAGCAACTTCTGCCCAATTCCCCAATCCATACATTTCAATTCCCTATAGAGCAACAGACATATCAGAATTATGCTGTGGCGATCACTAAAATCACCAACTAAATAAATAATAAAAAACAAACTCCAAAAAATTGAAAAGATGAAAGTTAAAACTCAAAACACCTCTAAAAGCAGTATTTCTTCATCTGCATTCCAGTCAGGGCAAATAAGTGGGAAAGATAAGTTATCCTGCAGAAATGAAAATGAATAAAACACATGTTGTCAGTATTCTAATGTTATAGGTTGAACACTAAGCCCAATTAGGAACTGAGACTTGTAGATATTCCAGCTAATTAAACCAGGAAATAAAGAAGTGACCATTTGCTAGCATGAGAAAGAACAGTTCATGTATAATACAGTTATCGAATTCTAAACAGAGATGAACAGAAAAGCCAAAATTTCTTTACTTATTTCATCAAACAAACCAGTAGATTCCCACACCGATACAGGGACAAGCTCGTTACCATATTAAAAGAACAATAATAAACAGAAGCAAGCAGAATAACAAGTTAGCAAGTTGTTAGAAGGAGAAGCACTGACCATAACCCTGTAAGGGTGATTGCTTTTATGAGGCGTAACCTCAGCTCCTACAGAGAAGCACTCTAAACATAGGTCAAAATCAGGGCACACAGCACATTTGATACGGGTCTTCCCTGTTATGTCTTTGTTGCAATAATTGCAATGGTATAATGCCCTTTTACCATCACTACTTCCTTGGCCTGATCGCATTAAAAAGTAAAGAAGAAAACGAAGAAAAAAGTCATAATGTGCAGGCGAACAGAATCAAACATCTACAGGATGCATAGACATCATATGCATGATAACACTCTGAAGAATTTGAGTAATAACAGAAGCATCATTGTTTCGAAATCTTTGAAATATTATTCAGTATCACCTTAACCATCTCAAAATCCCAACCAATTACAATTTTATACCCCTATTAGATAACATCTACAAGACACTTCTCTAAATTTCACCGTTCAGAATAGGACTACAACTTGTATTTTCTATACTAGTCACCACTCAAGAAGCAATGCCTTAGATGAAACAATTTTAAAACATGATTTTCTCTTATACGATACTGCAGGTAACCATGAACAATTCAAATCCCAAAAAATATAAATTCCCACGAGGATGGAAAAGTACCTGCCGGTGAAGATTCCGAATTCTCTCCACTTGCAGCGTTTTTTTTCCTTCTTGATCTGCAATGCCAGCAACAAAATTCAAGTTATACTACATTCATGCAGCCAAAATTGACAATCAGTAATCACACAAACAAAAGTAACTTGAAACTACCTACACTCATTACCTTCAATCATGCATAAACACATTCACCATTACTAAATCCTATCAACGCATTTTCCATCCCAGTAATTAACATTACAAAACACACACACAACAAAAACAAAAAAACAAGTACTGAATCACAAACCAAGAAAGCAGACACCTTTTTTTTTTAAAAAAAACAAACCTCTGAGTAGGGTCTTCATCAGTAGAGTGAAAATTTCCACGAGACCGACCCATGTCTCTTTGTAACCGAGCAGGCTCACGAGAACCTAGTTGTATATACTCAGATAAACCCTAACAGTGGACACCTCAAAAAAGGGCGAACATTCATGGTTAGCAGTGAAAATCAATATCTAATGATGATTTATACAAGGGGAAATTGTGGATTAGCATCAAAATTGAGATAACACAAAAGGGTTGGTGTCAAACTTTGAGGATTTTGGATACGGATTTTTCCGAAGAATTTAAAATTGTGGACTTTTTTATAGTTTGGTAAAAACTTGATTGTTCATAATGGTTATCCAAAAACTTTATTTTTTAAAATAAAACTATTTTTTAAGATAATATTTTTGATATGTACACCCTTATATTGTTTTTTCTTTCAATAATACCAGACCCGTATTATTTATCAAATGTTCATATCCATTCAAATCGGGTAAGAGTTTTACTTGTCATCCTCACAAAGTGTTAGAAAAAACAGCTTAGAATAATATGTATTGAACCACTATACATGAGCTTGAGGTCTTTTTCTATATGTTGGAAAAATAAAATAAATATTGTAAATTCATCCCACTATATATTAGAATAATATAATGATTATTTTGTCATTCTCAAACAAAATCAATAATTTAGCTACAAGACTAATATAGTAAAATAAATTAATTATCCTTAAAAAAAATATAAACTTACATTAATGGGCTTATTATCTTTTTAATTTCTTAAATATAGTAAAATAACTCAATTATCTTTCTTTTTTTAAAAAAAAACTTACGTTAAGTGGCTTTTTGTATTTTCATTTTTTTTTTGTTATCATCAAATAGATTAAAAGCAATTTGATAATTAAATAAATATTGAATATTATTGTAAGAAAAAAATGACCGACATATGCTTGTACAAGTCATCACCGCTATTCAAATAACCCCCACAACATTGACCAACAACAACATTTGATTTTTAATCTATGTTTAATTTAATTCATGTTTTTTTATTAAAATAATTTATAAAATTAAAATATTTTCTTATTTCATCGTCCATTGTTTTTTTTCATCTTATAGATTTTACCCCTTTTTTTATTGTTATTTGTTTTATTTAAGATATTTTTATAAATGATTTGTTTTTACGATTTCATTGTCCCTTGTTTTTTTTCCTAACATATTTGCTTCTTATTTTTATTTTTTACTTTGATTTTTTTTTTAAATTGATATTTTTTTTTAGTTTTATCATTCAAAATTAAATTGGTTGAGAATTTAACTCATGTTTAGGAGATTCAACTAGATTTTCTTAAAAGTTCATACTTCAATATTTTATATAATTTTGATTGGTCTCTATTATTTTTTTTTATTTTTTTTCTATTAAGTTAGTCGGTAATTTTAAAAATAACATGGAATAACTGATATTTAAAAATTGAATTGTTTGATAATAACTTATAGTTTAAATGGTGAACAAGGTGAGCTTATAAAAACCTGGTTGCAGATTTTGCATTCATCACCCAAGATAACTGGAGAGCTATTGAAGATTCATGATGTATATTAGATGAGATTCTAAAATATGATTTATATTATTTTTTAATATATATTTTCAAGTAAAAATCATTTAAGTTTGAAACTTGTATCAGTCCGTACTATCTTGTACTTAATTTTTTATCAAATAAAACAAGAATAGTAAAATTTAAATTTGTTATTATTGAATCAACAAGATTCTAATACTATGTTAAAAATCATTTCAGTTGATCTTTTTCTGCCAGTCGCCATGATGAGGTTTCGAAACTCATTGAATCCGTTCGAGCATTTGCGGGACGATCAATGAGTTTTACTGAAACAGGTGTAAGAACATGCAGAGCAAGGTTCGGCAGCCGGAGCAAAGACCAAGACACGACGGTGATATCACTGACCAGGGAAGATCACTCTTGGCGCGCAGGAGAGGTTTCAATGCAGTCGACTTGTATCCTTCACTAGGGTTTCTTTCTTCAAGGGATCAAGTAAACAAGATCTCCGATAATCTAGTTAATGAGCATAAGGAGATGGGTAACAGTGAGTGAAACTGTTGTAGGGGAAGATATGCTTCAAGGCTTCTTCAGGAGGATGGAACCCTCAAGTCCGCCATTGAAATCTCAACATCAAAGCTTCCTTCTGGGCAAGTAATTAATTCAGCTATTTTCTTTGCTCTGCAATCTTTCCATTTCTGGCATTAAAGTTCAAGCATTGGTGCATATATATGATCGGATTGTTGAAATTTCTAGACTCCAAGACTGCTGAAGGTAGAAGAGTAAAGGCTGAAGTCCACGACATCTAAAGGATGAAGATTGAGGAGATCACAACAAGGTGTTAGAGTTAGATTAGAATTTATCTAGCATGTTTTTCTAAGATTTGCTCATTAGAAGATTTAAAGGATTTTTCTGAGATGAGCTTTCAAGAGCTTGTGAATGCTCTAGAAGCTGTGGAGCAAAGGCAAGCCTACAGACAAGAAGGAACAAGTGAGAATGCTCTTGTTGCTGTCTACAAAGGGAAGAATCACACTCAGAATTTTTCCAAAAATAATTAAAGTGGAAAGATGAAAAAAGGAAGAGACTGGAGATCAAATAATCAACAATCTAACAACTAGCAACACAACCTGATAAGGAAAGAAAAGAAAGAGTTCCCTGCATGCAAATATTGTCAACAAACAAATCACTTTGGTACAAGAATGTGCAGTGTTGAAATTGCAATCAATTCGGTCACATACAAATTTTTTGTAAAACCAGAGTAGATGAAGTCAAATAGGCTCAAGAAGAGAACACTTCAGAAATCAAAGATGAATTTTTATTTGTAGCTACAATTCAACAGATGTGCAATACAACAAAGAGAGGTGATTCATCTTGGCTCATTGACAGTGGTTGTTCTAACCACATGACAGCAGACCTTATCATATTCAGAAACTTAGACAAAAGCTACATATCAAGAGTAAAGATTGGTAATGAAGATTTTGTCAGAATTGAAAGTAAAAGAGCCATTGCAGTAGAGATAAAGGCAAGTACAAAAATTCTAAACAATGTCTTATATGTACCTTAACTAAATCAGAATTTGGTTAGTGTGGGGTAGCTAATGGAATCTGGATATTCACTACTCTTTGATGATGGAGTGTGTAATATCAAAGATAAAAATGAAGTGTTTAAGATTATGATAATGGTTGTTTTTCAAAATACTTTTCGCTTAAAAGTATATTAAAATAATATTTTTTATTTTATTTTTTAACACATCAAACAAATCTAAAAACATAAAAAAAGTTAGATGAAAAAAATTAAAATTTTCAAAATCAAAAATAGTGATCTCTACTCCAATATTTAATTAACATTAAATTGCAATTATAAATACTTCGTTGAACTAACATTATATTAGAGTTGAGTTTTTTTACTAATTATTGGCATTAAAACATCCCGCGCTTTCGAAGCCAAGACAAACATTTGAATTCGACAGCGGCTCTCACTCAATCACACCTGCTTTGCCATCTGTCCTTGACCTTTCAGACATAACAAAAACCCCACCTTTTTTGTTGTCTTCTTAACTTTTTCTTCCGCACTTCTCTCCATGTCCTAAAGACTCAATCCTTAATGGCGTCCCGCTACAATTCATACGATTCAAGGTCCTCAACTTCCTCTTACTTCTCAGACCCGTCTTCATCCACCGAACTAAGCTACAAACACTTAACTTCACGAGCAATTGTCGATTCCAAACCAGCATATTTGTCAAAAATCAAGGTAAAAAACAATGGAAATGATCACAATTTAAGCACAATGGTGAAGAAACTCATGGAAAAGAAGTCAGTATCTTCCACGTCGAGTAAAGGGTCATCAAGCAAGTGTGTGGGGTTGGTGATTCCATAGGATTTAATAGCTGAGGACTTGAAAAAGACTGCAAGGAAAGGGACTGGTTTTATGGGGTTGCAGGGGAAGTTATTTGGGAAGGAAAATAAGAAGGAGATGAAGGGAGTGAAGGCGTTGACGGAGGCAAAGGTGAATGGTAATACAAGGACTTTAGCTATGGTTTTGAAAAGTGAGAGAGAGCTTTTGAGTGCTAATAAAGAACAAGAGTTGGAGATTCATAAGCTTAAGTTGATGCTTGAAGTCAAGAACAAGGAAGTAAGTGGAGTTCAAGTAATGTTTTTGTTGATTGTTTTTCCTTTTTTGGTTTTGGTTTTTGTATTTACTCGTCATTTTGTTATTTCGTTTGTAGGTTGAGAAGCTGAAAGATTTGTGCTTGAAGCAAAGAGAAGAGATCAGGTCATTAAAAAACTCAATACTTTTTCCTGATACAATGAATTCCCAACTTCAAGAGTTACTAGAGCAGCAAGGATCAGAATTGAACCAGGCCAAACAACTCATTCCAACTCTTCAGAGGCAGGTCACTTCCCTTGCAGGTCAATTGCAATACCTTGCAGATGATCTTGCTGAGGTATTAACATGAAAAATTATTTCTGTTTTAGTGATTAAGTTTTTTCATTCAAGTTTTACTATTCTGAGTTGATCTTTTGAAAAACTAAAATAAAATTGACAATTGTGGTTGAAATGAAACCTAATTTTTTTTCATGTACAAGCTCCCTGCTTTGTAGTGTATGGGACAGTCTTATGAATGCAGACTTTGGTTGCATAAATGAGCATTAAGGTTCTCCAGTAATTCATATGCTAGCTCTATGTGATTTTTCATCTTAATTGGTTTATTCAATGTTAGTATAAAATCAGATTCATCTTGAGATTACTAAAATCAATGCTGTTCAAATTGTAAGGTTCTTTATTGAAGGGTCCAGTATATATTTGATAGAATTAGATTATAGAACATTTTATATGCTGAACATTATTTCAGCTACTGTGTTTATGCACAATCTATTGATACTTCCAAGAGTAGTCTGCAGTTTTGATTTCCTTTTTTGAACAAAAGGTTTGAATTTTGCAGCTGAGTTTCTCCTTTATTTGCCACATTTTTGTTGATAATATCTTCACATTCAAACAAGGTGCTGCTTTATGATTGTATTTGGGGTGTGTAGTTGTTAATGTTTATCTTCTTGAAAAGGTGAAGGCAGATAAATATCCAACGGCATGCATCCACTATCCTGGCAGCTCACCAGGAATACCATCACATGACCATGAAGAAACTGCTAATTCCTTGGTAAGTATGCCATTTTCCTTTTTATATATTAATCTTATAGTTGACAGGATTCTCCTACAAACAGGTTACTATAGTTTTCAGAATTCTCCTAAGAGTGTTGTAGTGTTAAGATTATAGGTCATCAGTGTTCAATTCCAAGCAAGGAGTCACAGCTTCCATTAAATATTTGTTTGTTTATTTTTTTTTGGAATGAAGTTAGAATTTGATCATTAACTTGAAACACTGCTTACATCATAAATAGAAAATCAATAATCTCATCTGGACCTTCCCTCAATCCACATTTTCTCATATACAAAAAGAATGACTCCCAATCCCATGCATGAAACTTGAAAGATAGAAGCATCAGTGTTCATTACACCAGGTGGGGTGGGTCTTCATATCTGTGGGTAGGATACCGGCTGTATTCGAACTGACCTGGTTTAAACAAAGTTCATTTCGAAATTGTTCGACCACTCTATTAAAATTATATAAAAAAAAGAGGAGGATATTTTTGAATTCTACTATGTTCACCTTGTCGGCCATCTGGAGAAAATGTTGAAGTTTTCTTCTGGGTGAAGCACTGAAATGTTGTGTACCGGAAATGCCATGATCTGCTCTAAGTTCTGCTTTACGGACTTTATAAGCCTATTGATCCAAACTGTCTTTTCCTTAGCTCTTCGTCTGTGACAAACTGTCAATAACAATTCAGGAATTTAGCTCTTACGATGGTGCAACCCCGGGTAGTCCGGATGACATGCTTCTCAAGGATTTGAATCCATGTTTAACACCCTATTGTGCCGAGAAAAAATCCAAGGTCAGAAGACAATGCTCCTTTGAGTTTTGAAAAAACCCAATCCGAAAATATCTATCTTATGGCATGCACTCTATGCAGCCTTGTAAGGAAAATACGTACAGAATCGACATTTCTTGTAGGAATTTGAGACAATGGGGTATGAGTCTTCTCTTGATGTAAGCTTATTCGAGAGCAATACGCAAACTAGCAATGAACTTAGCTTCGGCTCTTGTCTTAGGAAGTTATCCAAAATTTCAGACTGTTACCAGAACTCCAGCTCAGGAAGCACAATGACCCGAACAACTCGCAGGTCAGAAGAAACCGAAGGAGCATACAGAAAGCAAGCCCAACAAACACATTTCTAGCGTCTCACCGGTCATTCTGTTCTCATGAAGCATACATGTAATCAACTGATGCTTTTTCGTACTTTTTTTAATGATGATTATGGACTATAGTATTATTGTTGCAATATCTCCTAGATGTAAATGTTGCTGTCTAAGCACTTGAATAAGGGGTGCAAAGCCATATATATGAGTGGAAAAACATGTTATAGGATATGCTGTAGGGTTGTGTTATGGTATTAGTCTACTGCTTTTTTTGTTTCAAAAACCATGAGCATGAAAAGGAATATTTAGGTGGTGCAAACTATTTTCCTCATTCTTGTACCAAAATTTTGAAGTTAACCTTGCAAAAACAATGCTATAAAGAGAGAACAAAACAAAATATTCAGAGACAACTGAATTTCGGCAACTTGGGCACCGACGTCGGATTGTCGCGAAACTCACCTAGTCGATGCGTTTCGCTGTTTGCGGAAGAAATGATGCGAACCTCGTGATCACATGGTCACGCAACCCATAAACAAGAATGAGATAAGATCCCGGAAAGCCGAAATAAGGTCTGATAGGAGTGTGACACAATGGAAACCTTCCCCAAGGCACCGACACTATTGGAATGAGTAGAATGACGCCATGAAGCCAGTTAATCTTCGATAAGTCGGATTCAGTTTGTTCAAGAACTAAAGAATGCAAGAATCACTCTCACACATAAACTGAAAAGTTCAGAATTAAGTTTAATCAATGGCTGCCAAAATTAGAGTTACATGAGTTTAAATAGTTCTTAAAAAGTAACCCTAATGGACCTCTTATGTGGACTTAAAAGAGGTCCAATCAAAACTGACACAAAATCCTAAATTGAAGAGCCCATGACTTAATCCAAGCAAGCCTTGGATCCTAGCTGAAAACAAAGTCTTAATTAAGCCCAAACAAGCCTTGGGCTGTAGCTAACTAAATTAAATGAAGCCCATAAGGTTTATTTATTCTTTTCCATCCAGCCCATCAATCCCATGTTTCCAAGTTGTAGTAGGATTGTTTTGGCTCCTTTGTTGTCCTCACTTCATGGCCCAAATAAAGCTGGGCTGGACCCCTCCTACACATAGATACTTTAATGGTCCTTGCAATTAGGACTTGGGTGAAATCTTCAAAACCACGAATCAAGCCCCTAAACATGTAATGGGTCTTTGCTGGTGTTTCTGGGCCGGTTCGCAAGAAATCAGCGGCATAGTCCCTGATGTCCACCGGCTTTTGGCCAAATTTCATCGTTTAGGCCCCGAAATCGTCATTTTTGCTATTTTAAGAAAGTCTCGATTTAGCCATAACTCTTGATTCGTGAGTCCGAATTGACTTTCGTCAATTGTTGTTTGATCAGGGTTTATAGGGCTTTCGTATTCTGCATTTATCTCAAATTTGCTATTTATGGTAAATTTATTGTTCAGCATTGTTTCCTTTTCCGTCATGGGTTAGTCTAGGGTTTTTCTTTAAATACCATTGTAAAGCCTCTGGCCGACTTAGCTATCATTTTATTGAATAAAACTTTGAGTTTGATTGAGAGTTACTCTCGTTATCTTTGATTTATGGAATATTGACATTGGTCGTATTCCTTTGTGATTTTTCTGCTGCGTCAATGGTTGTGGTATGGTAATAGTATACTACCTATTTGTGTTTCAAAAACCATGAGCATGAAAAGGAATATTTAGGTGGTGCAAACTATTTTCCTCATTCTTGTACCAAAATTTTGAAGTTAACCTTGCAAAAACAATGCTATAAAGAGAAAACAAAACAAAATAGCAATTGACAAATTGAAATATATCATTGAACTTCATATGTGGGGTGAAACTCTGAAGGCAAAAGATTGTGATTATGGATTTAGCCAAGCATGTCATCTAACAATGCTGCATAAAATTAAATCTGACTTTTTGACCTTTTTACTTCTGGTGCATGACAAATTGTAACTAAGAGCCTATGTCATGGTAAGAGAACACTAATAGGACATATCATTGTTGGTTGAGAGCTTGGGGATTGAATCCAGGAATTGGGGTTGGCCACCATTGACTAATGGAATGGCCTTGTCCACAAAATTGCTAGGAGCAGGAACGAAAAATTCTGGGCTTTCTTTACCTTGTTGAGAATGATGTGGGGAGATCTGCAATGGAGAGTCAATTGGGCATGTACTTGGGCTTTAAAAGTGAAAATTTAATGAAAAGTTGGACACTACTATTGCAAGACTAGGCATATTCAGATCATATATTACTTGATCTAACATTTACTTGATGATAGGCAGTTGATGCTTGACAAGATTTGTGGAACCAAGAATTTGACAAACATATTGACCAAGGGTGTTCCAGTTGAGAAACTCAAGTTGTGCAACCGAGACCAACACAAGTTCAATTGTTCCCGAGGTTCTTACACCATGGGTTGCAGAGATGGATCCTGTTTGGAGGCAAATAGTTTTTTGCTACAAGTGGGAAAACTGTCGGGGGTGTTTATGGAGCTCGAGTAAATATATTGCTTTGCTAGGCCTTATTATCCAGCTCAATAATATTTATATTTTTTTAATGCACACACACACATACTGTTAATTCATTTTTATATTGAATAATAAATTCTCATTTGACTCCTCATAATCTTCAAACTCTACAACCCCGGCTCCATCACTTGCTCTCATCTACAATCCTTGAGATAGGAAATCGCTCGGCAAAGTTTATATTGGTGAGGAGAATAATGGCTAGAGATCGAACAAAACAAAGCCCTAGAGACACACTGAAGCGATGAGCTGACTCTGCAGGGAGCCCAAGGAGCAGTCAGAGACAACCAACTACTATGTGCTCTACTTTTGCTGCAGAATCAAATAACTTTATGTCGAACGCATTAATTTATATATGCTGCTGAAGGTTTTGTTTTCCTTCAGAAATCCTTAAAGGCTCAGGACTTGGGTGACAGCAGTATTCAGTATTCCTAATTAGAACAATTCCTCCTTGTCTCCAAATATTTTTTATCTTTTTTAAATGTGTTGTAAAGACATTAAAAATTCAAATCCTACTGAAAAATACTGAAAACAATGCTTATATTTCAAAAACTTATTTTTTGATTTTTTGTCGTTTTCTTACTGTTTTGTTTGTTTTTTCCCGAAAATACTTGAAAAATATGGTCAAAAACTGGATAACAACATATGTCACATGAAGCACAAGCAAGTTGTAAGTAACTAGTTTTTTCAACGGCATTTGTCACATTTATCAACGATAGATCAAGATGTTGATATTAACTTGATGACAACCAATAATTGTTTATATCATGTATTATGGCAGGTCTTCATGGATCATGGTTCCACTTTTCAACTAAAAAGAATCTATTTCATTATCATGCAATTTTCACCGCATGCTAATTAACTTTGTGACATCAAAATAATAATTTTATGTGGCATAGCTTAAAACTTATTTTGGTTTGATTGATAGATCTAGCAACCCATATAATCAAAGCCTAACAAGTAAGAAAATATGAGTTGAACTGATATGACTTGATTGACTCTATAGGTCCAAAAACAACTTGAATAACTCGTAAAAATATAATTTGAATAAAAAAATTTAAGACGACAATTTATTTTTTAGAAAATATTAAGACAACATATTGGATTGACCTAGGTCAACCTAGATTAACTTTTCAAATTTGTGACCTATCTATTCAAATCATGATAACACCAACTAAAAAAAATCAAAACAAATAAATTATAAAGCTCAATTATCAATAAATCTATTGTTGAATGATAAAATTAGAAAAAAAAATCAATTTAAAAAAACACAACAAAATTACATTAATGAAAAAATTACGAATTTGAACAAAATTATCAAAATATCATTGGCAGTCTCGCAAGACCTTTCTAATCTCTTATTACCCAAAAACTTTACTTGAGATATAACAATATTTAAGGAGACTCTCATAAAATTTTAGTCCAGTCCAACAATAGGATTGAGAGATATAATTGATACAATAAAACTTAATAATATTTTTCTTTTAAAAAATGACAATCACTATTTGGTCGGAAAAAACATCTGAAATGGGACTAGAATTTTCTAGCCAAAATTTATACAAAATTTATCGAACAAGTCAAGTTTACAAGTGAGATTTTTTTTTTGATTTGTTGTGTTTTTTTAATTGGAACAAAATATACCCAACTATTCCAGATCGAATGAAACATAATTGAAATGAGCCATTGGCATGCGCTCCACCGCAACAAGATTTTTTTTCTCATATTTTAATAAGTTAATATTAAACTGATATCAAAATATATAATTAGCCTCATATCTTTTTAAGAAAAAATATCTTAAAAATACCCCTGATTAGGCAACTGTTTATTGTCTGCACTGAGGAATAAAATAATAATTTCACTATTCTAATCTACAGTAATCTGTATCTATAGGAATAGTGAAATGGGCCGAGTTGATTTAGCTTATTAGATGATCTTGATTTCATTTGATGTATCAAAAGGAAAGGTCTTCATGAATCAAGGGCCCTCATTCGAATGGAAACAAATATGGGCGGTGTATCTTTTCAAAGGTCATTGTAATGGTGTCTACCCACATGCAAGCAAGAGACATGAGGCAGAAAAATTTCTGTACTAATACAATATTCAAACGTTTTTCACACGTTTGCCTTTAATTTTGGCATTAATTCATCAGATATTTCCTAATCTTGGAGAAAAAAAGGCATCAATCAATCCGCTCTCTTTATCAAGAAAGAATCTTCAAATGGTGTATAGGAGCACTAGTAAAGTTAGGCATTAATACCATCTCATAGCGTTTAACTAAGCCTGGAAAATAACCCTTGAGAGGAGGTGTCACAAACCAAACCAAACAGGGTCGTGCATGTTTTGTGATGAGCAAGTCCTGGATCTGCATGAAACAAGACCCCTAGGATGATAAAATTCGTAATCTGATCCATCCGGATGTTACTATATGGTGTCTATACCAAGAGCTTGTAATATTTAAGCTCATCAATCCCTTGTGCAGGTTCATTCGATCAATAGCTTTGGAGGCAGGACACTACATGCTATAGTCTCCTTGTAAGAACTTCGAACTCCGCGAGGTTCATTTGCTTTATTGCTTGTTGCTTTCAATCATTTAGCAGCTACTCCATGATTTTAACATAAAAACCATTATTGTTTAAGAGTTCTACTCTATTTTTTTTGGTGCAATTATAAAAGTTTAATTATGTTTAGATAAATGTCTGGTGATTGGTAATTAAGGTCACATATGAAACTATTAGGAGTGAGCATTTTCGGTTCAGTTCGGTTTTTATTAAAAAAAAATAACCAAACTGATTTTTTAAAAAAAATAACCAAACGAACTGAATCTAGTAAAAACTGACCATTTTCGGTTCGGTTCAGGTTTTATGATTAAAAAATTGGAAAAACCGAATTTATTTTTTGGGCTTTTATATGGGCTTTCTGATGGGCTTACAATTCATATAAAAAAACACTGATTTTCTTATACGATCCCAAAATATTTTTAATTTTTTTTCCACTAATACAAATATTAATGTCTTAAATTGTTAATGTTAATATAGTGTTTATTAAGTTTTTTTTAACTTTCTAATACTTTTGTTTTGTTTAATTTAGCAAGAGGCAAAATAATTAAAGTTACACAAGTGAACAAGTTAAAATTTAAATTACAGAATATTGCCTTCAAATAGCTTCAAAATAAACAACAAGCAACATTAACATAAAAAATTTCAAGATACACTCGGTTTTGAACGAATTATCATCCGTTGCTAGATTAAACTTTCCACCTTTTTCTACAAAATAAATAAATAATAGAAATGTTAGATTGAAAATAAGTTGATTAATAAATCATAAAATAAAAATACAACTGTATAAGAAAAATAACCTGATTCAAGATTTTCATATTTTTCATAATCATTCATCAAGGCTATAATGTCGATTGGGATTGATCCATGATGCAACCAATTTTGACAACAAATAAGTGCTTGAACAACTGTTAGAGATAAAGAACTTCAGAATTGCTCGTGTATACGACCGCCTGTGCTAAAAACTGATTCAGAAGTTACTGTGGATATAGGAATAGCTAAAACATGTTGTGCAACCTTTAAAAGTATTTTATATTTTGAAGCATTACCCTTCCACCAACCTAAAATATCTAATTTATCATCATCAGGATCCTCACAACCATCAATCAAATACGTCTCCACTTCATTTTTATTTTCTACACTATCTTCCTCTTGTAAATGTCTTTTGAATTGAGCAAAAGTATTAACATCTACCTCCATGTCATTGCAATCCATATCATTAACATCATGAATATGTCTATTATCATCCTCCTCTTCATCAGCTCTTAAATAAAACTCATATAAGCTTACCAAATGATTTTTCACTTTTTTTGTTAAAGATTGTGCTTTGTGATAATCATACAACTCACCAAAACAGAATTTAATATATTTCAGCTTAAAATGTGGATCTAAAACATTAGTCACATACAACATAAAATTTTGATTTGCATCATAACCCCAATACTTCTCAAACTTAAACATTATTTTCATCTCCATTCTACTTAAAACATTATCTCTACTTTTACACAATTGCAACAAGTTTGTATGCATGTAAATCAATTCATTGAAGAAAGAATTTGATGTCACATGTAATGAGCCAGAAAACTTTAATGTAACTGTGTAAAAGATCTTTAAAAACTTGACCAAAGTTCTACCATTTTCCCAATCCTCCAAACCAAGTGGTCCTATATTTTTTTTTATTTCCTTTTAGATCAACCTCTAAAAAGCAACTCATATACCTAGGTTCACTCTCACCTAACCTCACAAACACCCTCTCAAACTTTTTGGTAGCATCCAACATAAGATAAATTGAATTCCATCAAGTTGCAACATCCAAACACAATGACTTCCTACACTCTATATGCAATTTTTCTACACACTTTTTAAATGCAAGCTGCCTCATAAGTGAAGATCTTACAAACCTTATTGCATTTCTAATCTTAACAACTGAAACATTCATCTCTTTCAAGCCATCACTCATAATAAGGTTTACAATATGTGCACAACATCTTACATGCAAATGATCATTTGACAATATATTAAATGACCAATCTATCATCACATTCTTCAAATATGAAATAGTCATATTATTAGAGCTTGCATTGTCTACTGTAACAGTTAGAAGTTTATCAATCCCCCACTCTCACAAATAATTCTCAATCACTTAACCAATTATCTCACCCGTATAATTTGAAACTTAACAAAAATTGAGAATTCTTTTATGCAATTTCCACTCACTATCAATCCAATGAGCTGTTAAGGACATATAATTAATGTTTTGGATTGATGTCCATGTATCTGTTGTTAAACATAATCGTTAACCCCTAAGAGCTATCTTCAATTTTTCCTTTTCTTCAACATAAATTTTCAAACAATCTTTCATATTGTAAAATGAGAAGGACTATCAAATCTAGGTTGTATGGTCCTCAAAAATAATTTAAATCCCTTACCCTCCACAAAATTAAAAGAC
This sequence comes from Salix purpurea, assembly GCA_027405865.1. Classification (NCBI taxonomy): domain Eukaryota; kingdom Viridiplantae; phylum Streptophyta; class Magnoliopsida; order Malpighiales; family Salicaceae; genus Salix; species Salix purpurea. The sequence continues at coordinate 1,489,092 of JAOWLH010000040.1, read as the reverse complement.
AACTCATCAATTATAATCATTTTTGATAGTGCTAGTCAACATTCATCATAATTATAACCTATTGCCTTAAGAGTGCCCATAGTTTTGTCTCTCGATTCATCATTCTCTTTCTTAAGCTCTAATACCAAAAGTTTTTGCTTCTTATCAACCACAGAAGGGAATTTTTTGCATACTTTCAAATGACTCCACATATTACTTGTTCCATTAAGAATAGTGTGACATGCGTAACTCTTTCCACAATAATTACATTCAGCTTTAGGAATTTTAGGATCACCATCAAGTTTTGTAAAATGATCCCTAATTTGTGACTTTTTTCTATCATCAACATTTCTTTTTCTTAATGTAAGGACTTGAGGTTGTTTACCTTTATCATTTGTCACAAATCCAGCAGTGGTTGATGTAGGTTGAGTGTTTGAAATGAGGGCATTAAACGTTGATGTTGGGGTAGTGTCGATGGATGAAACATTTTGGTTTTGAAGGTTTTCCATCTGTAATTACCAAATGAAAAAGATCAAAACATGTTAATAATATATATATTTTTAGTATTCACTATATATATATATTTGCAGCATATATGCATAATAAATTTACATTATATTTGCAGCATATATGCATAATAAATATATATATATATATATATATATATATATATATATATATATTGTTTTTATATTGATTTTTCACCTAATATTCCAAATTTCCTTTCCACACTTTCATGATGATCAGAGCAGCAAGGCAACAACATATTTAAATACAATGGAAAATTTTCAACATTATAAACCAGTGATTAATTACCAGCAAGGCATCAACATCAATCTCTAATACAAACAACATGATATGTAACCCAGAACTAATTACTACTTAAATACATCAACATATAATCATATATCATAATCTCAAATACAGAAAATTAAAAACCATTAGCAATTAAATTTCCATAGAGCTCAAGTAACCATGTATTAACCATGTTCAATTTCAATAGTATCCCATCTTTGTGCCCAAAAATAGAAACTCAAGGTAGACAAGACTAAGACTATTCTACGGCAGCTCTTCTTTTCATCTCACTTCTAGATTGAACCATATATGCAGCCAGGTGGTGGGTGGGTAGGTGTGATTTCAACAGTGTCAATTTCATATATTATTCAATCCAATTAGAAAAGGAAGCATAGATGATCTATAAGAGATAACAAGAAATAACACAGAGGTTCAATTTACTTACCTTTTATAAACAACAACTGTGCAGGATGGGGACAATGATAAAGAGGAGCTGTTGAACCGAGGGTAACAATGTAGATCATATTGCAGAGGGAGAGAGGGTAATGGTTGGTTAGTTGTAGAGGGAGAGAGAGAGGGTAATAGCTGGTTGGTTGCATAGGGATGGAGAGGCCGAGAGGAGAGAGGGAGGGAGGTTTAAGTTGCAAAGGGAGGCGAGATTTAAGACTTAAGTTGCAGAGAGAGGCGAGAGGGAGGCGAAAGTGTTAGTTGCTAGGGTTTTTTTAAGTTTCTATTTATATTCAATTTTTTAACTGAACCGAACCAGTTTGATTCAGTTGGGGTTAATTAGTTTTTTCCTTACAAAACCGATACTGAACTGAGCTAAACATTTTGTAGAATTTTATAATCGAATTAATTGGTTTTTTATCGGTTCAGTTTTCTCAGTTTTTGTTTCAGCTTTCTCAGTTTAATCGATTGGGTGGTTTTTTTGCTCACCCCTAGAAACTATGATTGGATGTTATATAGACACACTAGAAAGACAATATGATAAATGCAAAATATACAAAAATAATTTCCTTTTACACTATGTTTTCTAATGTGTTTTGAGCTTATTTTAGTTTATTGGAAGTTAGTTTTATGAGTTTGGCATGTTTAAGTGAATTTCACATGCTTAAGTGACTTTGTGAATTACTTGTAAAAAGATAAGAATTTCTGCATTTTATGATTCAGACCTTGCTTCTTGTGACAGGTTTTTCACCAAGTTTGAGTTTCAAAATAAGGAAATGTACTTAATCAAAGTTAGAGCACACATATTCATATTTCTAGGAAGGTATTATACATAGAATTCCGAGTATATTTGGACCTCTAAATAGACTTACAAAAATCATGTTGGAATCCTACTAGTAATGGGACTCCGTATTTGCACACTGAACATTTAAACAGACATATCGTGAGATTACGATATCACAATTAGGTGATTTAAAACCAAAATTTATCAGCATACCCAGGGATAAAACTTTTATGAAGGAATTTAGGTTATATAAAATCATTTTAAAGGCAAAAATGCATAAGCAAACTAAAGAACAAGATTGATCTTCTAATATGAGGAGGAAACTAGTGGTGGGAAGTTTTATCTTGAGAAGCAATCTAAGAGGGTTAGAAGGATTGTTTTCTATATCCTGTAACCTCATAATATTTAGCCTTGATATTATTGTCGCACGTCATCGCACTGCGTCCCGGGAGGGTTTTTGTGTCTTGCAATGGAGTTGAGAAGGAGTCGCCACCTGGCTGTTGAGGGTCGCTAGGAAAATCTGATTTGCACTAGTCTTGTCAGAGATTCAAAGGTAGGGAACTAGTTGCGTAAAAAGAAGATATTAGCACCCCTATTGTCGCACCCCAACTCGAGAGCGCGGCGTCTCGGCGACCCTCCCCGTGAGAAGGGTAATTCATGTCGGGGTTTTATCTTTATTTTTGTGAAAAATGGAGTTGCCACCTAGTATTATGGTTACTAGGGAACCTAAAACTGGTCTTTCAGAGACTCTAAACTAAGGGACTTATTGCGTAAAGGGAAGGTTTTAGCACCCCTAGTACGCCCTACCTAAGGTAAGCTGCTTGGTGTTTTTGTTTGTCTTATGATTGCTATGATATTGATCTTTCAAAAATATATTGGTTAAATGATGATGACTTATTATCCCTGTAAAAATATTTTGGATATTAACCCTTATAGAATTTATTTATCCAAATACCAATAGTGAATAATAATGAATTATCCCCGCTAATATTTTGGATATTAACCCTTTTAGGATTTATTTATCCAAATACCAACAATGAATAATAACGAATTATCCCCTTCAATATTTTGGATATTAACCCTTTTAAGATTTATTTATCCAAATACCAACAACGAATAATAAACGAATTATCCCCGCCAATATTTTGGATATTAACCCTTTTAGGATTTATTTATCCAAATATCAACAGTGAATAATATGAATCACCAAAAATAAGGTTTTTATATTTTTAGAATATTGGCCAATACCGTATGGATTTTACAAACATGTTGTAAAACCCACAAGTGTGGAAAGATGATTTTTTGTTTACGAAATCAAATGCTAAAACCATTTTTCTTCAAACTCCGAGATAATATATATTTTTTGAAACAAAAAGAAATTTCAAAATATGTTAGCATATTGGCCGTATGCATAAAAACAACACATTTTATAGTTTTTTTTAAAAAATATTTTTATGCAATATTTTTTTTTATTTTTTTGTATTATTATTATTATTATTATTTTGGTGGGCTAGCTGTCAGCCCACCTAAATTCAGGTTGGGTTGTCAGCCCTCTAATCTCGGGCTGGACTGTCAGCCCAACTAACTTTGGGTTGGGCTACCAGCAAAACCCAACCACGGGCTGGGCTTCCAGCCCAGATTTCTTAAGGGGTCAGGCCAGGCACAAAGCCCGACCCGACCAGCCCACTGTCCACGTGCAGGGACAGTGGGCGGGGGAGTTCACTCCCCTGCATGCAAATAATAGAGATGATGAACAGTAGGTTTTTGGAGTGTGATGAATCGTGTACCTATTAACACCTTTGGATAGAGGAGGTAGAGGTGGTTCTTCCTGTCATGGTGGCGTCGAAAATGGTGGCCTGTGATGGCTGGAGTGGACGTCGGAAGGTGACGTGCCTACGTCGTAGCCCCTGCTGCTGCTGCTGCTGCTAACCTTGCTTGGGATCATGGTTTGGGTCGCCGGTGGAGGGGGAGCTTCTGGTGAGGTCGAGATGGTGCATGGTGGCCGGGGTTGATGGCTACTGGAGGGGAGAGAGAGGGGATTAATGGAGAGAGATGACAGGGAGAGAGAGTTGACGGAGAGAGACGAAGGGATGAAGATTAAATCAATCTTTTTACGTGAATTTGGTTATGCAATCTCTCTATTTTTCTGGTGTTTTCTTTGTAAATTTCCTTCCCTACTCCCTCTCCCCTCCATTTCTTTTTTGACGTGAATTTGGCTCTGCACATTGGTTCAGCAGTGTATTCGAGTCCCCCTCCTTTTCGTCATTTTTTGTCTCTAGTATTTATAGCCATGACAGGCACCCCTTCGGCTGCCCATGCGTGCAGCGAAGGGTTGCCGCCGCCTGAAAATTCAATACAGGGCACACCTGGAAATGCAGTGCAGGCACGCCTGAACAGTGCAAGTTTCAAAATATGTAGGGAGGTAAAAGTGTGATTTGGTCCCCCAATTTATAATTGCTCTAATTGATTCCTCAATTGGCTTTAAACTTTCAATTTTTATGCAATTGCATCCCCGTTAAAATATCGAGAGTAACCTTAGTTTTGCGCTCCTTTTTATTCTGGTCCTTGGTTTCTGATTTGCGTGAACCCTTAATTGACCATTAAACTCTCAATTTGTTCAATTTTGCCCCTGTATCAAGATTTTTTTTTTATCTTTTTCCCTTTTTTTAATATTTTTTCTTTTTCTTCCGGAACCTAAAAATAAGTGGGTCAAAAATTGGGTAGCAACACCTAGTATGCCTTACCTGAGGTAAGCTGCATTGTCTATCTTAATGTGATTTTGAACACTTCAACGGGTCGTATTTATTCATGTGAATAAATCTAGCTTTTGAGATTTTATTATGAGTTCGTGAACTCAAATAAAATATTAGGAAAAAAACATCCATGTAGATGCCTGAAAAGGATCATCTATCATGGATAAGTTTTCTATAATTTTATGCCTCGTAAAAAATATTCCGATTAAAAAGGGAATCGATCACCGCTCAGAACAATCCTGCTAATTTTATTGGTTATTTCAAGATATGTAAATGTTAGCCTACTTGTAGGCTCATCATTTGCTATCTGAAATTAAAACCATTAATCCTCATGAATTAATTTCATAGTTTATCGATTCAAAAAAATCAGTCACCACTCAGAATAATACTGAGAATTTTGTTGGTTATTTCTAGATATATGTAAATGTTAGCCTACGTATAGATCCGACATTTACTACCTGAAATTAAAGCCATTAATTCTCATGAATTAATTTCACGATTTCTTTCAATGTTGGATGATTCAAGAAAATCAATCACAGTCACCGCTCAGAATAATCCTGAGAAGTTTTTTGATCGTTTCTAGATATGTAAATGTTAGCCTACTTGTAAGTTCGACATTTAGTATCTGAATTTAACCATTAACTCTCATGAATTAATTTCACGATTGATCGATTCAAAAAAAATCGACCACCACTCAAAATAATCCTAAGAAGTTTTTTGATAGTTTCTAGATATGTAAATATTAGCCTACGTGTAAATCTAGCATTTACTATCTGAATTTAACCATTAACTCTCATGAATTAATTTCACGACTTGTTTTAATATTAGGCCAATTCTCAAGATTTAACAAACTTGTTATTAAATCTAAAGTAATTTTTCGGATAAAGCTTTGACCGTATGCAAATAAAACACATTTTTTTATAGTTTTATATTCTTTTTTTCTTAACAAAACAACATAAATAAAATACACCACACACACACACACATTCTCCTTTTCATTTCTTTTTCATTACATTTTACAAGTAAAATACAACTCTCACACACATTATCTTTTCCATTTTTTTCTCATTACATTTTACAAATAATAAAAAAATACAATAAAAATTCAAATAAACACATAAACATAAAAAGAAAATTACATAAAAGACCTTAGGGGCAGTTCTGGAACAGTGGCAGCAGGAGGAGGACTGGTGGCGCGTCAGCCCACGCGCCACCGTCATTGGCAGCGCGTGGAACCACGCGCCCCCACCGGTGAACAGTAGGAAAGGGGGGACAAACAGATCTACCTCTTCTCTTCACTCTCTCACCGGTGGTGGAGCTCATGGTGACCTGCAAAACAAAAGCCAACGCAACACGCAAACACAGACAACATAGGCTGCTAGGTTGTTCGTCCCTCCACCATATTTGTTCTTCTCCTTCAGATGACTACCAGAGAGGGAGATGGAGAGAGCCACCATGGATGGCAACTAGGGCTGTGTAGATCCTCCCTTTTCCTCTCTCCCACCGGCGGTTTCCTTCAACGATGACCTGAAAAAGAAAAGCAAACACAACACAAGCAAGCAACATTTTGGTTCCCTCTTCAGATTTGGTTTATTCCTCTTTCTAATTTCTCCCTTCTGGTTGTAGGAGGATGAGGCGACGGTCATGGTGGAATGGAGCTGTTGTGAAAGTGAAGGCTGCCATGGGTTCAACTGAGGTAATGGAAACGGTTGTGTGGTCAGTGGGGCTGTTAAGGCTTGCGTTCGAGTGGAAGAGTTGGGATGTCATCGGTTCATTTGAAGGGTATAGCAACTGGAGGAAGAAAGGGAGAAAAAGGGTCGTAGGGGTGAGTCACCGATGGGTTGGGATGTTTGTGTGGTCGGTGTTGTGGCTGAGTGAAATGGGCAGGAGAGATGGTGGTTGGCCAGAAAAGGAAAGGAAAAGAAAGTGAAGGTGGGCTGGCCAGGTTGGCTGTTGCAGCTGGAGGAGGGGAAGAAGGAAAGGAGCAGGAGCTGTCTGGAGGAGGAGAGGGGAAGAAGGAAAGGTGTGGTCATAGGGGGTGTTGTCATGGGGGGTATGGTTAGTTGGAGTGAGGTCGTGGGTGATACTGGTGGCTGACGGCAAGGAGGAAAGGAGAGGAGAGTGGGGGTCTGGCCAGAGAAGAGAGTGGAAGGGAAGAAAAGGAATGGAAAGGGTGAAAAAACGGGGAAGATGGAAATGGGGAGGGGCTGCAGCTGCCAAGATGGGGGTGGCGGCTGCAGCCCCTTTGGGGGAGAAAGAGATGTTAGGTTTTCTAGGGGGAATGGGGGGTTGCCGCTGGAGAGAGAGAGGAGAATGAGGGGAAAAGAATTTAGGGTTTTTTGTGTTTAGGGTTTTAAGTGTGTATTTTTTTGGGACCTTCATCTTGTTTATGAGCACTCTATTTATAGAGTTTATCATAGGCAAAAATTTAAAAGCAGTCTTCAGCTTGCACGCCTTTTTCTATCTAGTCCTTGGTTTTGGATTTGTGCGATTTGACTCTTAATTGACCATTAAACTCTCAATTTGTTCAATTTTGCCCCTATACAAAGATCTTTTGGATTTTTGTCTTTTTTCGATATTTTTTGTTTTTCTTCCAAAACCTAAAAATAAGTGGGTCAAAAATTGGGTAGCAACAATTATCATGAAGGTTTCTTATGAGGATACAAGAATAAAGGAGAAAAACATGACACGGGAGAAAAAAAGTTCTTTTGTTGTTGAATTTTCTAGGACCATGACCAATTAATATATTAAATACATGTTGAGAGCAAGAATATTTGTCTTCCAATTTTATATGCATAAAAACAAAGTTCTATCAATGAATAATTTGTTGAATCACTAAAGGTTACCATTAATTGAATACATTTAATGCTATAAAATTGGCTTTTACTCGATTAAACTATGTGATTTGGACAAGTCATCCATGTCCATATGAGGTTATAGGCATGGGTAATGATCCCATTATTGAATATATTTAAAACTATATTCCTCTCACCACTTTGTTGTAATTTAGACTTTGTTGCAACTAAGATTTTGTTTCTGACTTGGTTACTTGCAATATTCGATTACTCCAACTATATATTTTTTTTCTTTCATGGAATGTTTAGGATTGATTTCCACCTTTCTATGTCAAACTCTTATCTCTAGTGGGATACTCAAAATTATTAGCTTCCCTATCAAATCATAAGACTAATCCTGTACTCCAGATTGCATCCTGATTCTGATATCGTACGCTCATTTGATTATGTAGTGTGAAAACTGAAAATTCTGCTGCAAGTAGGATTTTGGCCTAATTTTACAAGTCTGATTAGACCTCCAAACAAACTCAAATTTCTTCCCATGATACCTTCATAGAAAGCTTGACATGTGTAGTTTAATTTTGATTTAGCTCACATTCACATTCTGAAACTATAACTTAGTGAAGTCAGGTCTAAAACATAAAATGTAGAAATTCTTATCTTCTATAAATTAATTCACAATCTCTTAGTTATGCCAAACTTATAAAAATAACTTTCAAGAAGCTCATCGATTCTAGACACATTTAAAAGCAGAAAGTAAAAGGAATAAAAATAGATGTATATTTTGTACTCATTAGGATCCTTGTTGCGGATAATGGTGGCGCTGTGAAGCCTCGTTCTGTTGTCTTATAGGCTGTTTGTTTTGGGCTTTTAGCTTTCCACTTACCAAAAAAATATCTTTTTCCAACTTGATTTAATTTTCTGGAAACAAGTCTTAGTGATTGATAATCTACCCAACTTGGAAACCCTTGGAAGTAGATATTTAACATTGAGTATTTGTCATTCTTAATAGGTCTTTGTCGTCAGGCTGGTATTAGAGGGTTCTTTGTTGTAGATTTGTACGTGGGAGGGAGTGGTGATTGTGTTTAGTTTAAGCAAGGCTGGTGAGATGGGTTTTGTGATTGTTCGGATTGTGTTTTTATTTGTATACCCGAAAGGAAAGAAAAGTGTTTATGAGGGTTCTCTTTGATTTGCACCATCTTAAGAGCTTTAGTTCAGGATTTAGTAGTGTTTGTTGGTGCTTGTTTGGGCGGGGGGTCAGGACTGGGAGGGCTTGGTGGTGGTGGAGATGCATAGTGATGGACTTGGTTCCACTTGTTTGCAACATAGATACTCCACCGGTTTTGGCAATGTCAATGAATCAAAAGATGATCAATAGATTCCTCGGCCATTACATTTTTTTTTTTAACTTCTTGGTAGATAGTTCAAAGTTAGAAAAAGTCTCGCAAAGCACCAAATATTTTTGGAAAAGAGAGGCTACAGACAAAATGGATTTTAGACTTAAGCCATGCATACTCAGTACGATGGCTTTTATTATTATTATTATTATTATTATTATTATTATTATTATTATTATATAAGTTTAGTTCACACATTTCTTGTGCACTAGTTTTTGGACAAAAGATAACAAAAACATGCTCTAACGTTGGTACATTTTATGCTCAAGGCGCGGCGCAAGTACAACTTCTAATGGCGTTGCTTTCGGCAAAGTGAGTCCCAAGCCTTCACTCATGTCAACTTGAGCATTCATTGCGGTGCTGAAACTGAAGCCTTGAAGCAACCGAGAAAGCGTCAAGTGAAGCATTTGCAAGCTAGAGGAAATCCCAGGGCACAGTCTTCTCCCTGAACCAAATGGAACATACTCGAACTGCTGACCTCTAACATCTATTGATCCATGGCTTGTAAGGAACCTCTCAGGACGAAACTCGCATGGATTTTCCCATATGCGCGGGTCTCGATGAAGCTTCCACGCGTTAACTAGTAATTGAGTGCCTCGAGGAACAAGATAGCCACCCACATAGCAATCTTCCAAGGATTCACGTGGTACCAATAGGGGGCAGGAGGGTATAGTCTCAAAGTTTCCTTCACAATGGCTTGAAAGTATACCAAGTTCTTGATATCTGATTCTTCTACCCATCTTGTTGTTCCCACATGGATATCAATCTCCTTTTGTACTCTTTTCAGCACTTCAGTGTGGTTAAGTAGAAGAGACAGTGCCCATGTCAAGGCGACAGATGTAGTATCTACGCCTGCTAGTATAAGATTCTGCAGCGCACAAATAATCAGCAATTAGTGATTAGAAATGCAATCGTGTTGATGAGGATGTTATGCAGAATGTTGTGAGTTCACTTACCAGCGCAGTTGCCTTGACAATGGTTTCCCTTTTGTATCCGAAGATGGGATCATCGCCTACTGCAAGAGATTCTAGCATGACATCCATGAAGTCCTTCTCTTCTTTCCTCACATTGACCGCTTCCCTTCGCTGAAGATGTTCTTCGAGCCAACCACTCACAACATGGTCCAACTCCTTGGCGACGCGCTTCATAGATTTCAGATGTCCTTGCAAATCCATCCATCCAGTAAAAGGAATCAAATCAGACATTACTAATACCCCACTCAAGTAAAAAAACTCTTTGATTGCTCTTACGAATGCTTCTGACTCTTTGGCAATACCACCACAATATCTCTTCCCCGCAAGTAGTCGGAACATCACGTTCGCAACTACATAGGAAAACCATTGACTCATGTCCACCAACACGGAACCATTGCTACAAGTCGTGTACAATTCCCTGATGCATGTACCTATTTCCGAAACTCTAACATTCATGAGCAGCTGAAGCCTGCGGTTCGACAGAAGCTCTTGCGTTACGATCTTTCGCATCTCAAGCCAGTACTCTCCATACGGATGGAATCCGAAAAAGGCATCATCATAACCCATGTATTTTGAAGCAGCGAGACTCGGACGATTTAGGAATTTTCGGTCATTGGTTTTCAAGCATTCCTTCACAGATTCCCGACTACTAATGACAAGTGTGCGTCTCAAGCCAAGCCTGATTGAAAAAACTGGTCCGTGCTTATCAGCCAGATCTCCAAGAGCTCGGAAAATTGGAATTTGACTGTTGAGAATCCTGATATGTCCTATCAAAGGCCATGCACCAGAGGGTTCAGGTGGTGGTAAGGTTTTGTTTCTTTTGTGACTGGTTGACAGTATTCTCCATATGATGCATAGAAGAGCTAGCCCTAGAAAAATACTTCCCATTGCAAAAACATTCATTTTGGGTTGTGTGTGGAGAAAGAAGTGTTTTAGATACATGCAAAAGGGTTTGATGATTTGCACCTATTTATATATGACATGAAGCACAAGCAAATAAAAATTACTAGCGACATTTGATTATTGATTCTAGTTTATGAATAGAATCAATGATGGATCGATGAAGATGCTATTTAACTTGATGACATCTACTAATATTGGAGTCTAGTAATAATTGCTTATATTGTGTATTCATCATTTCACATGTCATTAGCTTGCAAAACCTCAATAGCCACCCTTTTCAACCATAACTTTGGTCATTCTCTTCAACTCGGTTAACCTAAGATCTTATCTAAAAAAACTCTTAACGAGAACCTTGGTGTGCCTTCAGTTGGGTCAACTTGTAACCTCAATATAGATACCCTAATTAACAATATCTTTGCTTTTTCTTTTCAGCTCGGTTAACTTGAGATATCATCTGGTGGTCCCTTTTAACCAAAACCCTGGTGTGTATTTGGTTGGGTCAACCTAAAATCTCAATGTAAAGACCTCGTTAACCATAAATTTTGTCTTTATTTTCAACTCGGTCAACTTAAAATATCAATTTATATCCTTTTAACAAGAACCTTGATGTGCATATGGTTGGGTCAACATGAGATCTCAATGTAGAGACCGTTTTAACAACAACTTTGGTATTTATTTTCAGCTCGTTCAACCTAAAATCTTAATATTATGACCTCTTTTAACCAAAACCTTAGTCTTTGTCTTTGATTGCGTTAACCTAAGATCCCATCTAACGATCCCCTTTAACCAGAACCTTGTTTTGTCTCGGTTGGATTGATGCAACCATATTATTTGATAGTTTCACTCATATTTACCTAGTGTTTTGTATATGTTTTGTGTATAAAATACTTTGATATCTTTTGTTTTATGTTTTGAAGGCATTTTTGGATGAAAGATGGAAAAATGAGGTAATTGTAGCTGATTGACAAATTGACCTTCAATGCATGTTTTATGCAGAGCAGAAGCTCTAGAGATCGAAATGAAGTAATTAAAGTGGCATTCAAAAGCTAACATCCATACCCTTCTGAAAAGCTCAGGGAAGAAAAATAAAATAAGAAAGAGCATGGAAATTGCAGCTTTCAAAGTCAAATCTTGCAATTTGCCGATATTGACCTTTGGCCTTTTCAACTTAAATATCTGGAGCTACAGAAGTCTGATTGATGCAAACCTAATTTTGTTGGATTCCAGATTCCAAGAACCATGAACGATCCAAATTTTAGCTTAAAACAATGTCCTATGAATGAGATGAGTTATACAAGATGATAACTAAATTCTGTCAACTTAAGGAAGAACTATTTTGTAAAATAGAAACTAGGGTTTCTAAGCACATATAAAGGAGGAGAGAGGCAACAAAGTAGATTCGGCCAGCATCATAGAAAACATAAATCTTTCTCCTCCAAACCCTAAATCATATTTTCTTCTATCTTTTTAATTAGTTTTTCAACAAACATGCAAGGCTAAACTCTTTTGCTTGATTGCAAGGACATAAAAACCTTCAGATTTCAATAACTGTGAGATCTTTTTTACCTTTGTTTTTCATTTTATATGATGAATATGTTTGTTCTCCTATGCTTATTTTTCCTATGATTGTTTATTTAATTGCTAAGAGCGGTTTCCAAGTTATTATTGTACATAATCTATTGCTAAGTTTGATATCAAAACCGGAGTTTATGGTATATGTATTTGTGAAGCAACTGAGTTCATAATTGTGATGGATCTATGGTATTAATCTTAGGGAGAACATTGAATAAAATTAAACATTGATTGCAAACAATTATGCTTCTTGATTACTCAATTTATCAATTTTTTAAGGCTACCATTGAATCAAATTACTAGTACAGATATTGTGGTTGTTTGATAGTTAGGGTAAGTTGTACAGCGAATCCGTTAACGAACCAATGTTAAGAAGAGATATATATTCATAATATAAATTGATGTTTCATTATCTTGATCAACCTGATTTCTATAGGTGGATGTTGACTTACGACCAAGGTTTGTTTTATTAATAAATTGCTTTAGCCTAAACAACTTCCAAACCCCTAATTACATAGCATATAGCCAAATCTGAACTAAGACGTTCTCGTGGGATTGACCCCTTACTTGCTCTATATTATCTTGTGTGATTTATTTTAAGTTGGGGTAATTAATTTGTGCGACCACATCATCGCAACAAATTTTGGCGCCATTGCCGAGGACATGATTTTAGTTGATTCTTGTATTGTGTTGTGTTGTGTTGTGTTCTACTTGCTTTGATTTTTAATTAATCTGAAAAAAGAAGAAGAGAAAACAGATTTGTACTTGTAGCGGTACTGTTCAAAATAGAAATTTTAGTGGAATTAGGTATCATCCTTTTGTTTTGTAAATGGAAACAACCTTTTGAGCAAAACTAGTGACTTTAAGTCCCTAGTCCCACCCTATTAAGGCTAAATTCAATCCTATTCTAGGGTTTGTGGACACTTTTAGTTTTCTAGCGTAGGATCCTCGTGCCTAATACGTTGTTTTCGATCTCTTGTGTGCATGGTTTCTTTTGAGTTTTCTTTGTGATTAATACTTGTAACCCATTCTACTAACCAGAGTCATCAAGTGCAGGTTGATCTCCAAATAGAAAACACTTTATGCAGGTTTCAAAAGGAAGCTCGGGTCAACATCATAGTTGTGGCACGACAAGAAACACTCAAGGAGCTTATTGCTCCTAACGTGGAAAGCCAACCATTATGCATAAACATAGTTAGTAATGTGAACTTTGAACTCAAATTTGGTTTTATACATTTGCTGCCAACATTTAATGGTCTTGCAAGAGAAGATCCTTACACTCATCTCCAGTAGTTCCACATGGTTTGTGTTGGCATGGAACCAAATGGAGTTGAAGAGGAACAAGTTAAGTTGAAGGCTTTCCCTTTCTCTTCAAAAGGGGCATGAAGGCATGACTTTTTTCTATTCTCTCAGGTTTAATTGACACTTAGAATGGCATGAAGAAGATCTTCCTTGAAAAATATTTCCCAACATCTCAAGTTGCCAACATAAGGAAAGAAATATGTGGAATTCAATAATCTCATGGAGAAACACTCGTTGAGTATTGGGAAAATTTTGAGTTATTCTGCATTAAATGCCCTCATCATCAAATACCTAATTAGCTACTCATTCAATATTTCTATGAAGGATTGATGCCTACTAACCGTAGTATCATTGATGCTGCAAGTGGAAGGGCATTGGTAGATAAGATACCCAAGGTTGCACGCCAATTGATCTCAAACATGGTAGCCAACTTGAAATAGTTTGGCACCCTTGGAGACTTCTCAAACAAACAACTGAATGAGATAAGTATCTCTAACCTTGAGAATAAAGTTAGTGGTCTTACTTCTCTTGTGCGCTCTTTGGCTTGTGGAAATATACAACAGGTGAAAGTTTGTAGCATATGCTCACTACAAGGACATGCTTTGGATATGTGCCCAACAATGCAAGAAGATTACATTGAACAAATGAATGCGATTGATGGAACATTCAATGGATAGCCCCAGCATAAGTACGATCCCTTTTCTAACATGTACAATCCTGGATGGAGAAGTCACCCCAACTTCCACTACGGGGACCCACCTTAACAAGGCAATCAAGGCAAACAATTCCTTTCCCATGGATTTCAGCCACAACCCCAGCAGAATTATCAAGCGAGATAGGCCCCTCCATTCACTAACTCCAATGTTATGGGGTCATCATCCAATAATGATCTTTGTGAGATGATGAAAACTTTGGGTTCTAACACTGTGACCTTGCAGCAAAATATCATGTCTTTTCAACAGGAAACAAGGTCAAGTATTCACGACTTGAATAGGCAAATGGGGCAAATAGCTTCAAGTGTGGGCAAACTGGAAGCACAAATGAATGAAAAATTGCCCTCCCAAGCATTGGAGCCAAAAGAGAATGTTAGTGCAATTATGCTACGAAGAGGGAAAGAACATGGAGAAAACAAGTCAAAACAAGTTGAGATGGAAGAAGAAGAAGAGATAGAAACTGAATTGAGTGGCAAGAAGAAACCTACTCCTCCTTCACAAAATGAGACAACGACAACCACTCTAAAGGTAACTCCTCACTCATTGAATTCCAATTTTAAAACAATTTCACCCTTTCCTGTGAGTTCTTCTAGGTCTAAAAAAGAAGACAAAGAAAAATAAATTCTAGAGGTTTTCAAGAAAGTGGAACTCAACATTCCTTTAATCGATGCTATTAAGGAAATTTCCAAGTACGCTAGATTTTTGGAGTTGTGCACTACCAAAAGAGCTTTCAAACTGAAAGGCCATGAAATGGTGAGTATGGGCGAGGTCATATCCGTTGTTGCTCAAAATAATATGTCTTTGAAGCAGAAAGACCCAGATGTGTTTACTATCCCATGTGTTATTGGTAATGCTAGTTTTAAATGGGTTTTATGCGATTTAGGTGCATCCATTAGTGTTATGCCTAAACATGTTTATGATTCTCTTAGTTTGGAACCTTTGAATAGAACCAGCATTGTAATACAACTTGTGGATCATAGTTTTGTATATCCACTTGGTGTGATAGAAGTTGTCCTCGTCAAGATTGATAGTTTTCTAATTACATGTGACTTTCATATTCTTGATATGGAACATGATTCTTGTGATTCCAGCACTCTTATATTGTTTGGGAGACCATTCTTGAAAACTGCCAATACAAAGATTTATAATGTTATACCAATGCAAGCTTTTACGCCTTCAACATTATATTCTTTGATTGTACTTTCTTTTAATGATATGTATCTCTAGAACTTGCTTCATATCTTGTTGGGATTACATTCACATTACATGGTATCCAAGAGCAATATGCAAACTAGCAATGAACTTAGCTTTGGCTCTCGTCTGAAGAAGTTATCCAAAAGTTCAAACTGTTACCAGAACTCCATCTCAGAAAGCACAATGACCCGTTCAACTCGCAAGTCAGAAGAAACCAAAGGAGCATATACAAAGCAAGCCCAACAAAGGCATTTCTAGCGTCTCACCATTCATTCTGTTCTCATGAAGCATACATGTAATCAACTGATGCTTTTTTGTACTTTTTTTAATGATGATTATAGACTATAGTATTATTGTTGTAATATCTCATAGATGTAAATGTTGTTGTCTACGCACTTGAATAAGCGGTGCAAAGCCATATATATGAGTGGAAAAACATGTTATAGGATATGTTGTAGGGTTGTGTTATGGTAATAGTCTACTGCCTATTTATCTTTCAAAACCATGAGCATGAAAAGGAATATGTAGGTAGTGCAAACTATTTTCTTCATTCTTGTACCAAAATTTTGAAGTTAACCTTGCAAAAACAATGTTATAAAGACAAAACAGAACAAAATAGCAATTGACAAATTGAAATATATTATTGAACTTCATATGTGGGGTAAAACACTCTAAAGGCATAAGATTGTGATTATGGATTTAGCCAAGTATGTCATCTAACAAAGGATGCATAAAATTAAATCCATGACCTTTTGCTTCTGGTGTATGACAAATTATATTATAACACATACTAAAAGTGGTCAGTGTTTTACAGTAGATTATGAGTGTATTCACTGTGGGTTGCAATAGTGTTTTTGGACCGGTTCGGATTAGGCGGGTCGTAGTTTTTTTGATTTTTTATATTTCTTTGCACAGTAAAATAACATATCTGGCCTCCAATAAGATAAAAAACAACAGTTGCCGGAGGGGGTGCCACAGTAATTTTTTGGGTTGATTATTTTCCTTAGATGTATAGCATCATAAAAAATATATGGCACTATTCATGTTTTTTTACATGTTAAAACATTTGGTCCTGGCTGCGGTGAGGCGCAAAGCAAGTGGCTCATATATTTTTTCATTGTAGATCACTTGACCCAATTTTCCACCCGTTTTGTCTATGTGTGGCTTCAAATATTTTTTGTTAACGTGATATTAGATCTGAAATATTATATATAAGTGTCATAAAAGTCAATTTTTAACAAAAACACCATAAGAACATCAAATAATGAATTATTTCAATTATTATTTTCATTGTTCTTATCATGATTGTTAAATTATCACAATTATTCTAGCAGCCATTATAACTATTATTGTAAATAATCAATATTCTAATTATTATTGACAATACTATCACTTCCACCACCATTATTGTTATAATCATTATCATTATTATGACAATAATTATCATGATAACCAACACCCTTATTTTTATTAATATCATTTAAATTATAAGTAGTAGTATTATCATTATTATGATTTTTGTTATTATTGAAATTTTTCATATTATTTTATGAGTTATTATTATTATTATCATCAAAACCATAATTATAAACACATAAGCACTATAACCATTGCAATAAATTATAATTGCTATCATCAAAAAATTTAAGGACTAAATTAAAAAATACAACCTCAAGGAAAGAGAAAATCATAAAAATTAAAAACCAAAATAAGAGCATATACATATAAACATGGACAAAAAAGGGACCATTTTAGAAATATAAAAAATAAAGAAATTAAAATCAAATCAAAACTAAAAAGTACAAGGGCCAAAATAAAAACAAAATATATTATCAATTTCAATAGAAGAACAAAATTAAAAAAAAATCCAAACTTCTATTCTGAAAATATTCAGGGATTTAAAACCAAACTCAAAATTAAAAGAATAAGGACTGAAATGAAAATGAAATATATAATCAATTTCAATTGAAGGATAGAATTGAAAAAAAAATCAATACTTATATCACATAAATCAGGACCATACAAAACAATAAAAAAATCATGGACTGAAATGAAAGCCCTATAAACCAAGGGGATTCCCGTGTAATTTAGGTTGTAGGAAAGAGAAAAGGGATAAAAAAGATCAATTGACCACTATCATGTTACCGGACACCGTGGGACGCCACGCGCACCGCCATTTGGAAGAGGACATGGTGGCGCATCAGGTGAAACGCTGGATGGCCATTTTTCACCACCAAAAGACACCGCACGTGTCGTCTGAAGGGAGTGTGAGGAAGAAAATGTTTGGCATGTCTGTTAGACTCACCAAGAGTGTCTGCATAAAAAAATAGTAAAAAAACATACAATTGACTAAACACCCCTGCAACCAACTCTTGAATTTTGTCTTTTCTGAGAGCATATCTGTAATTATACTTTAAAAAAAAGTGAAAAGCCGAAACATCCCCGCAAGTAACTCTTGCTTTTTGTCTTATTTGAGGATAGTATAGTTATTGTAATGTGCATAAAAGTGTAAAAAAACAAAAATACCCCTGGTTAGGCAATTGTTTATTATCTGCACTAAAGAGTAAAATAATAATTTCACTATTCTAATATGCAATAATATGTATCTATAGGTATAGTGAAATGGGTCGGGTTGATTTAGCTTATTAGATGATCTTTATTTCATTTGATGTATCAAAAGGAAAGGTCTTCATGAATCAAGGGCCCGCATCCGAATGGAAACAAATATGGGCGGTGTATCTTTTCAAAGGTCATTGTAATGGTGTCTACACCACATGCAAGCAAGAAACATGAGGCAGAAAATTTTCTGTACTAATACAATATTCAAACGTTTTTCACACGTTTGCCTTTGATAGAATCTTAAATTTCACATGCTTTTTTCCTTTGAAATTACAATATTTGTATATCTGGTTTGCCTTTGGTTTTGGCATTAATTCATCAGATATTTCCTAATCTTGGAGGAAAAAAGGCATCAATCAATCCGCTCTCTTTATCAAGAAAGAATCTTCAAATAGTGTATAGGAGCACTAATAAAGTTAGGAATTAATACCATCTTATAGCGTTTAACTAAGCCTGGAAAATAATCCTTGAGAGGATGTGTCACAAACCAAACCAAACAGGGTCGTGCATGTTTTGTGATGAACAAGTCCTGGATCTGCATGAAACAAGACCCGTAGCATGATAAAATTCGTAATTTGATCCATCCGGATGTTACTAGGGTTTCTATATGCATGCTCAGCACGAGGGCTATTTTTCTATTTATTACATAAGTTTAGCTCACATATCTCTTGTGCACTAGTTTTTAGACAAAAGATAACAAAAACATGCTCTAACGTTGGTACATTCTATGATCAAGGCGCGGCGCAAGTACAACTTCTAATGGCGTTGCTTTCGGCAAAGTGATCAGCCCCAAGCCTTCGCTCATGTCAACTTGAGCATTCATTGCGGTGCTGAAACTGAAGCCTTGAAGCAAACGAGAAAGCGTCAAGTGAAGCACTTGCAAGCTAGAAGAAATCCCAGGGCACTGTCTTCTCCCTGAACCAAATGGAACATACTCAAACTGCTGACCTCTAACATCTATTGATCCTTGGCTTGTAAGGAACCTCTCAGGACGAAACTCGCATGGATTTTCCCATATGCTCGGGTCTCAATGAAGCTTCCACGCGTTAACAAGTAATTGAGTGCCTCGAGGAACAAGATAGCCACCCACATAGCAATCTTCCAAGGATTCACGTGGTACCAATAGGGGGCCAGGAGGGTATACTCTCAAAGTTTCCTTCATGATGGCTTGAAAGTATACCAAGTTCTTGATATCTGATTCTTCTACCCATCTTGTTGTTCCCACATGGATATCAATCTCCTTTTGTACTCTTTTCAGCACTTCAGTATGGTTAAGTAGAAGAGACAGTGCCCATGTCAAGGCTGTTGGTGGGAGAGGCCACTGGTGGTGGCTTTTAAACACTCAGAGGGGATAAAACACACTGTTTTATTTCAACAAAAAAAAAATTACACAGAAACTTGAACACTGTCAAAACTCTCTCTTCTTCTCTCTAGTGTTTTCTCTCTAATGTCTCCCACTACTATTTCACCTGAACTAAGCTTCCTATTTATACACAAAATGAAAGCTTGATAAAATTGATTTTAAGCTGTGAAAGTTGTTGCGGCTGCGGCTCCAGTCGGTGGTCATGGATAGTGGTTGTCAGAGGCTTTAATTAGTCGTAGATTGAAAATCTTATCTTGCTATCATACCCTTTGCTTCCACTCATCGTCTCTGTTTTTATCTTTGTTTCTGTTGATGCTCTCATTTCTTTCTTATTTAAAGTGTTTTATTTGGACCACTCCAGTCTCTTGCTTTTCCTTATCCATAGGTCTAATTGAACAACTATATTGCTGCCAATATTTCTTGAATCTTTAATCTTCAACAGATACCCCTCTTTGTAATATTTACGGCGTAAAAATTATCTTGTGCATTGTGTAGTAAGTTTGTAAAGATGCATAAATTATTTTTAAAAATTAAATTTCTCAAACTAAAATCCCATTTTGTCGATTTTATAATAGTTCGGTTGATTTTTCTCACTTTTTTTCTTCATTATAGGGTTAAATTTTTTGGTGTTTCATGATTGCAGGATTCACCTAAAATTCCACTTCTTAATGATTCTCCAAGTATCATTTTTTTTGTAAATAGCTCGGTTATTTTAAGATCCCGTTTGGCCATCACCCCTTTAACAAGAGCTTTGATCTTTGTCTCTTTTTTTTCAACTTGAGATCTCATCTAGTGACTTCTTAAACTAGAATTTTAATTTGTTTTTTTCTTCAAATCAATCAACTTGAGATTCTGTATAGAAATCTTCTTTAACCATAGCTAATAGGTGTTGAAAATGCAGGATCAAAGTCAACCAAAGTCAACTGATTCCAAGTCTGCTGAAATGAAGAACTGGAGCTGCGTAGATCATCAAGAATTTTTCCTATATTGTTTTTATCTTGTTTTAATTTAAGAGTTTATGTTTTAGTTAAGTAAGATCAAATTATATTTGATCATATCATGTTGCTTTATTTTCGCAGATTTATTTCCTGTTTTAATTAGAAGAGATTGTAATAGTTTTGAATTTCTATTCTTGTATTTCGATCTTCTTCTATAAACAAAAATTAAGGGATGACAGTAACCTTGAGCAATTCTGCCCCTTGTTATACACTTGTTATTGCATTGAATTGTTTTTTGATTCCTTGCATAGTTTTCTAGAAATTTTCTGGGCAAAAGTCTCGGTTCTCAGCACTGATTTGAACTGTGCTTGTTTTTGTTCATCAGGTGCAAAATCCTGAGGGTGATTTGAACAATAACTGTTCTTCACCAAAATTTGAAATTTCCAACAATTGGTATCAGAGCTGAATTGATCTTAGAAGGGTTGTGAGAAACACGAGAGAATTGTGAGAATTTTTCAAAGTTATTAACTTTGAAAGGGAAGGTGAGTGAAACAAGAGAGTGAAGAAATTAATCAAAAAATCCTCTGATTTTCTTTGATTAATGAATAATTGACTTCGAAATTGTCAATTAACATTATTTCCCATTACGAACAAGGTCCTTTATCTTCATTGTGCTCTGCATAACTGAGCAGCAACAAGAAGACCCATCGAAGATTTTTTCTCATGGATTTTTGAAATTTCTCAAAGTCACCTATCTTCACAAGCACCAACTATGGTGTATGGGCAGTAAAGATGGGAACTTATCTCAGGGCTTTTGACTTGTGGGAAGTTGTTGAACACAACAAGGATCCAACTCCCTTGAACAATAATCCCACCATGGCTCAAATCAAGTTTTTCAATGAAGAGAAGGCAAAGAGATTCAAGGCTCTTACCTGCATCCATAATGTAGTGAGTGAAGATATTTTCACAAGAATAATGGCTTGTGAAAGTGCTAAAGAGGCATGGGAGAAACTGAAAGCTGAATTTCAAGGTGATGAGAAGTCAAGGAGAATGCAGGTATTGCACTTAAAAAGGCAATTTGAAGGGCTGAAAATGAGAGAGACTGGATCAATTAAAGAATTTTCATCCAACATTTCCAAACTAGTCAATCAAATGAGACTGTTGGGTGAAGATGTTCAAGAATCGAGAGTTGTAGAAAAAGTCCTTGTGAGTTTGCCTGAAAAATTTGAGAACAAAATCTGTTATCTTGAGGATTCAAAGGACTGCACTCAGTTAAGCCTTCAAGAGCTAATCAATGCTCTTCAGACAGTGGAGCAGAGGCAAGCTTTCAGGCAAGAAAGCTCAAGTGAAGAAGCCTTTGTTGCAGGTTTCAAGGGAAAATTTTGGAGTCAAAATTTTCCTAAGGAGAGCTATGGAAGCAGAAGAGAAGTTGGCAAATTTCAACAAAGCAAAAAATGGCAACAAAACCAGAATCATCCCAACAATTTCAACACAAAAGGGAAGGAGAAAAAGGAACAATTTCCTGCTTGTAAGTACTGCCACAAAACTAATCATCTTGAGTCATGGTGTTGGCTCAAGAACACTCAATGCAGGAGGTGTAAACAGTATGGACACCTTCAGAAATTTTGCAAAACAAACATAGGAACTGGAGCAGCAAAACAAGCCTATGTTGCAAAGGAAGCAGAAGTTGAAACTGAGCACTTGTTCATGGCCACGACAGAACAAGGCTGCAACCAAGTAGAGGTAAATGTTTCAAACTAGCTTGTTGATAGTGATTGTACAAACCATATGACTGCTGATATAGGGATGTTTAATACTTTGGATTCGAATTATGAGTCTAGAGTAAAAGTGGCTAATGGTCAATATGTGAGTGTTGAAGGGAGAGGAGATGTAGACATTGTAACAATGGCAGGCAAAAGAACTTTTGATAAAGTACTTTATGTGTCTGAAATTAGACAAAACCTAGTGAGTGTTGGCCAATTACTTGAAGAAGGCTACTCACTATCCTTCATTGATAACATATGCACCATAAGAGATACCAAAGGGGTGATTTTGTTTACTGCTGAAATGAATAATAGAAGCTTTAATCTTGGTGTGAAGAATGAGCATGTGAATTTGAGCATAACTGAGAATTCAAAATCAATGTTGTGGCACAAAAGATTAGGGCATTTTAACTATGCCACTTTGAAGAAAATGGCAGATCAAGAGATGGTTTTTGGTTTACCTGAAATTCAAGAGCAAAAGGCAGTATGTGAGGCTTGCCAATTGGGTAAACAAACAAGGATTGCTTTTAATGAAAATCCTTTTAGAGCCACTTGTAAATTGCAGCTGGTTTTTACTGATGTGTGTGGTCCTATGAGGACTGAATCTTTAAATGGTGCTAAGTATTTCTTGCTCTTCATTGATGACTATAGTAGATACTGCTGGGTTTATTTTCTCAAAACAAAAGGGGAAGTGTTTGATGTGTTTGTGAAATTTAAGGCTGCAACCGAGAGAGAAGCTGAGACCAAGCTGAGGGCTTTAAGGTCTGACAATGGGGGTGAATTCACCTCTCATAAACTTGACGAACTTTTAGAAAAAGAAGGGATCAAACATCAACTCACTATACCATACACACCCCAACAAAATGGTGTGTGTGAGAGAAGAAATAGAACTTTGATGGAGATGGCTAGATGTCTTTTATTTGAGAAGAAAATGCCACTTAAATTTTGGGCAGAAGCTGTAAGTACAGCTTCTTACCTTCTGAATAGAATGGTTACTAAAGTGTTGGGAGAGAAAACACTTTATGAGTTGTGGCATGGTTACAAACCCAACATAGAACACTTGAGAGTGTTTGGAAGTCCCTGTTTTTACCTACTGCCTGAGATGAATAGAGGGAAGCTTGATCAAAAAGCTGAGTTGGGGATTTTGTTAGGCTATAGCACTAAATCGAGTGGATATAAAGTGTTTGATTTAAAATCTAACAAAGCTGTGATTGCAAGGAATGTAAGAGTTGATGAAGACAAAATCTGGAATTGGGAAGGTGAACTAGCCGAGAGGACAAATGATGATGAAGTCCAACCAGAAATTGTCCAACCTGTTTCTGATGATGAAGATGAATCTATAAGAGGAACCAGGCTACTAAGTGATGTCTATAGCAGGTGTAATGTAGCAGAAGCTGAACCATATGATGTTCAAGAAGCTATGAACTCACACACATGGATGGCAGCTATGAAGGAGGAGCTGTTGATGATTGAG
This sequence comes from Salix purpurea, assembly GCA_027405865.1. Lineage (NCBI taxonomy): Eukaryota > Viridiplantae > Streptophyta > Magnoliopsida > Malpighiales > Salicaceae > Salix > Salix purpurea. Next base: position 1,465,327 of record JAOWLH010000040.1, on the reverse strand, counting down.
AAGAATGAGATATGGACACTTGTGGATAGACCAGTTGACAGGAAAGTAATTGGGGTAAAGTGGATCTTCAAAACCAAAATAAATGCAGATGGCAGCATCAACAAACACAAAGCAAGGCTTGTGGTTAAGGGGTATTCTCAAGAACCAGGTATAGACTTTCATGACACATTTGCTCCTGTGTCTCGGCTTGATACTGTCAAATTGTTGCTTATGATTGCTGCACAAATTGGATGGTATGTGTGGCAAATGGATGTCAAGTCAGCCTTCCTAAATGGCACACTTGATGAAGAAATATATGTTGAGCAACCTGAAGGTTTTGAAGTCAACATCACTGCCAACAAGGTCTACCTTCTCAAAAAGGCCTTGTATGGTTTGAAACAAGCTCCTAGAGCTTGGTATAGCCACCTAGATGAATTCTTGCTGAGCTTGGGTTTTGAAAAGAGCCTAAATGAAGCTACTTTGTATGTGAAAAAGGTTGGCAAGGATATATTGATTGTATCAGTCTATGTTGATGATCTACTGATCACTGGAAACCATGAGCAGTTGGTTGATGAATTCAAGCTAAAAATGAAGAATAAATTCAAGATGAATGAGCTGGGCCTACTATCCTATTTTCTGGGGATGGAAATCACTTAATCAAGCTCAGGATGCTTTGTGTGTCAAAGGAACTTCACAATGAATTTATTGAATAAATTTGCAATGGAAAATTGCAAATCTGTCAGCACTCCCATGGTGGCTGGACAAAAATTGATGAAGGATGATGATGAACACAAGGCTGATGGTCGAATTTATAGAAGCTTGATTGGAAGCTTGCTATACTTGACTGCCACAAGACCAGACATTGTGTTTACAGTGAACTACCTTTCAAGGTTTATGCAAAATCCAAGCCAAACACATTATGTTGCTGCCAAGAGAGTGCTAAGGTATCTAAAGGGAACACTGGATTTTGGCTTGATGTTTGATAAGCTTGAAACTGTCAAATTGATAGGTTTTTGTGACAGTGATTGGGCTGGAAGTAATGAAGAGATGGTGAGCACTTCTGGTTATTGTTTTTCCATGGGAAGAAGCATTTTTTGTTGGAATTCAAAGAAGCAAAGTGTGGTTGCACACTCTACCGCAGAAGCTGAATATATTGCAGCTTATGTAGCTACAAATCAGCTTGTTTGGCTAAGAAAAATGTTGGGAGATTTGAGCCTAAATCAACTTGAACCTACTGAATTGTTTTGTGACAATATGTCAGCTATTGCTATATCTAAGAATTCAGTGTTTCATGATCAAACCAAGCACATGAAGATTAAGTTCCATGCCATTCGGCAATTTCAGCAAGAGGGTGAACTTGAGATGAAATATTGCACCTCAAAGGAACAATTGGCAGACTTATTTACAAAACCCTTAGCCAAAGAAAGGTTTGAAGAATTGAGAGAGATGATTGACATGAGCAGATTGGAATCAAGGGGGAGTGTTGAAAATGCAGGATCAAAGTCAACCAAAGTCAACTGATTCCAAGTCTGCTGAAATGAAGAACTGGAGCTGCGAAGATCATCAAGAATTTTTCCTTTATTGTTTTTATCTTGTTTTAATTTAAGAGTTTATGTTTTAGTTAAGTAAGATCAAATTATATTTGATCATATCATGTTGCTTTATTTTCGCAGATTTATTTCCTGTTTTAATTAGAAGAGATTGTAATAGTTTTGAATTTCTATTCTTGTATTTCGATCTTGTTCTATAAATAAAAATTAAGGGATGACAGTAACCTTGAGCAATTATGCCCCTTGTTATACACTTGTTATTGCATTGAATTGTTTTTTGATTCCTTGCATAGTTTTCTGGAAATTTTCTGGGCAAAAGTCTCGGTTCTCAGCACTGATTTGAACAATGCTTGTTTTTGTTCATCAGGTGCAAAATCCTGAGGGTGATTTGAACAGTAACTGTTCTTCACCAAAATTTGAAATTTCCAACAATAGGTAGGGATGCACCATTTCCTAAAATTACACGATCCTTACCCGTGTAAGTGAGGAGTGATCCAAAGTTGAGGGAGACGGAGTCATATGAGATGTCCAGGAAACAGTCAGATGCTTCATTTTCAAGTATAGAGCACAAAAAAGTGACAGCTTTTGCAAGTAGCGTTGTATGGCGTTGCTTGCACCGATCTGCATAGTGCCCTTTTAGACGGCAGATTTGGAAGCGTGGTGGACGGCGAACTTGGTTGGTGTGGGCACGACCTTGTCCGTGACCGAGAGAGTCGTTGTTATTGCCATATATTGTCACGACCACATTTTTTGCGGTGAGAAAAGGTCCGGTTAGCGGTGCATGCGGCAATTAAGGATGCCTGAGTCTACAGATTTTTGAAAAAAATGAAAACTCTCAGCTGTAAACACAAGGTCAGAGAAACAAGGGAGAGGGGTTTGTGCCATCAGGGCTGTTGAAAAACTAGAGATACCGGTGAACTTTTTCTGTCGGTTCCATCAACTGGACGGCCAATTGATTGAAGCTGATCACACACAAGGTATTGAAGGCACAGGCATAAGTAGAGGTCATCTTTGGGGCGAATTTCATGGGCTTTGTAACATGGGCTAAAGGTGTTTAAAACCAAAAATATTCAAGGATTTAAAACCAAACCCAAAATTAAAAAAAATAAGGACCGAAATGAAAATAAAATATATAATCAATTTAAATTGAAGGATAAAATTGAAAAAAAAATCAAAACTGATATCACATAAATCAGGAGCATATAAAACAATCAAAAAATCAGAGACTAGAATGAAAGCCCCATAAACCAAGGGGACTTCCATGTAGTTTAGGCTATAGGAGATAGAAAAGGGGGGAAAGATCAACTGACCACCGTCATGTTTTCGGCCACCGTGGGACACCACGCGCACCACCATGAGGAAGAGGACATGGTGGTGCATCAGGTGAGATGTTGGATGGACATTTTTCACCATCATAAGATGCCGCACGCGCCGCTTGAAAGGAGCATGAGGAAGAAAACAGTCGGCGTGTCTGTCAGACTCGCCAATAGTGTTTGCATAATTTTTTTTAAAAAAACTTACAATTGCTTAAATACCCCTACAATCAACTCTTGTATTTTGTCTTTTCTGAGAGCGTATCCATATTTATACTTTTAAAAAAAAAATATGAAAAGCCGAAACATCCCTGCAAGCAACTCTTGTTTTTTGTCTTATTTGAGGGTAATATGGTTATTTTAATATGCACGGAAATGTAAAAAACCAAAAATACCCCAAAGTAGGTAACTGTTTATTGTCTGTACTAAAGGGTAATTTTACTATTCTAATCCGCAGTAATCTGTGTATATGGGTACAGTGAAACAGGCCGAGCTGACTTAGCGTATTAGATGATATTGATTTCATTTGATGTATTAAAAGGAAAGGTCTTCGTCAATCAAGGGCCCTCATCCGAATAAAAATAAATATGGGTGGTCTATCTTTCCAAAGGTCAGTGTAATGGTGTCGACACCACATGCAAGCGAGAGACATGAGGCAGGTAGATTTCTGTACTACTACAATATTCAAACGGTTTTCATGAAGCTCATCGATTCCAAACACATTTAAAAGCATAATGCGAAAGGAATAAAAATATATGTATATTTTGCACTAATTAGGAATCCTTGTTGCGGATGGTGGGGGCGCTTTGAGGCCCCGTTCTATTGTCTTATAGGCTGTTTGTTTTTGGCTTTTAGCTAGTCATCAGTGATTGATAATCTACCCAACTTGGAAACCTTTCGAAGTAGATATTTAACATAGAGTTGTTGTCATTCTTAATAGGTCTCTGTTGTCGGGCTGGTATTGGAGGGTTCTTTGTTGTAGATTTGTACGTGGGAGGGAGTGGTGGTTGTGTTGAGTTTAGGCAAGGTTGGTGAGATGGGTTTTGTGATTGTTGGGATTGTGTTTTTATTTGTGTACCAGAAAGGAAAGAAAAGTGTTTATGAGGGATCTCTTTGATTTGCACCATCTTAAGAACTTTAGGTCAGGATTTGGTAGAGTTGCTAGTGCTTGTTTGGGTGGGGGATCATGACTCGGAGTGCTTGGTGGTGGTGGAGATGCATAGTGAAGGACTTGGTTCCACTTGTTTGCAACATATATATATACTAGAACATTTCTTTTTTTAACTTCTTGTAGATAGTTCAAAGTTAGAAAAAGTCTAGCAAAGCACCCTTTTTTTTAGAAAAGAGAGGCTACAGACAATGGATTATGCACTAGTTTTTAGACAGAAGATAACAAAAATATGCTCTAATGTTGGTACATTTTATGCTCAAGGCGCGGCGCAAGTACAACTTCTAATGGCGTTGCTTTCGTCAAAGTGAGTCCCAAGCCTTCACTCATGTCAACTTGAGCATTCATTGCGGTGCTGAAACTGAAGCCTTGAAGCAACCGAGAAAGCGTCAAGTGAAGCATTTGCAAGCTAGAGGAAATCCCAGGGCACAGTCTTCTCCCTGAACCAAATGGAACATACTCGAACTGCTGACCTCTAACATCTATTGATCCATGACTTGTAAGGAACCTCTCAGGACGAAACTCGCATGGATTTTCCCATATGCGCGGGTCTCGATGAAGCTTCCACGCGTTAACTAGTAATTGAGTGCCTCGAGGAACAAGATAGCCACCCACATAGCAATCTTCCAAGGATTCACGTGGTACCAATAGGGGGCCAGGAGGGTATAGTCTCAAAGTTTCCTTCACAATGGCTTGAAAGTATACCAAGTTCTTGATATCTGATTCCTCTACCCATCTTGTTGTTCCCACATGGATATCAATCTCCTTTTGTACTCTTTTCAGCACTTCAGTGTGGTTAAGTAGAAGAGACAGTGCCCATGTCAAGGTGACAGATGTAGTATCTATGCCTGCTAGTATAAGATTCTGCAGAGCATAAATAATCATTAGAAATGAAATCGTGTTGATGAGGATGTCATGCAGAATGTTTTGAGTTCACTTACCGGAGCAGTTGCCTTCACAATGGTTTCTCTTTTGTATCCGAAGATGGGATCATCGCCTACTGCAAGAGACTCTAGCATGACATCCATGAAGTCCTTCTCTTCTTTCCTCACATTGACCGCTTCCCTTCTCTGAAGATGTTCTTCGAGCCAGCTACTCACAACATGGTCCAACTCCTTGGCGACGCGCTTCATAGATTTCAGATGTCCGTGCAAATCCATCCATCCAGTAAAAGGAATCAAATCAGAAATTTCTAATACCCCACCCAAGTAAAAGAACTCTTTGATTGCTCTTCCGAATGCTTCTGTCTCTTTGGCAATACCTCCACAATTTTTCTTCCCTGCAATTAGTCGAAACATCACGCTCGCAAGTACATAGGAAAACCATTGACTCATGTCCACCAACACGGAACCATTGCTACAAGTCGTGTACAATTCCTTGATGCATGTATCTATCTCCGAAACTCTAACATTCATGAGCAGCTGAAGCCTGCGGTTCGACAGAAGCTCTTGAGTTACGATCTTTCGCATCTCAAGCCAGTATTCTCCATACCGATGGAAACTGAAAAAGGCATCATCATAACCCATGTATTTTGAAAGAGCCAAACTCGGACGATTTAGGAATTTTCGGTCATTGGTTTTGAAGCATTCCTTCACAGATTCCCAGCTACTAATAACAAGTGTGCGTCTCATGCCAAGCCTGATTGAAAAAACTGGTCCGTGCTTATTAGCCAGATCTCCTAGATCTCGGCAAATTGGAATTTGACTGTTGAGAATCCTCATATGTCCTATCAAAGGCCACGCACCAGAGGGTTCAGGTGGTGGTAAAAATTTGTTTCTTTTGTGACTCGCTGACAGTATTCTCCGTAGGATGGATAGAAGAGCTAGCCCTAGAAAAAAACTTCCCATTGCTAAAACATTCATTTTGGGTTGTGTGTGGAGAAAGAAGTGTTTTAGATACATGCAAAAGGGCCTGATGATTTGCACCTATTTATACATGACTTGAAGCACAGGAAAATAAAAATTACTACCGACATTTAATAATTGATTCTATTTAACTTGATGACATCTACTAATATTGGAGTCTAGTACCACTAATTGCTTAAATCGTGTGTTCATCTTTTCACAGGTCATTGTCATGCAGTTTACACCACAGGCTAGGTTACATAGATTGGAAATCTTGTCTTGCTATTATATATATCCCTTTGCTTTCACTCATTGTCTCTGCTTCTATCTTTGTTTCTTGCTTTATAAACCACCGTTGCTCTCATTTCTTTCTTGTTATGTCTCTTCCTTTTCTCTCTCCATAGGTCTAATTGATAAAAAGAGGACCATTTAAGAAATATAAAAAAATAAAGAAATTAAAATCAAAACAAAACTTAAAAGTACAAGTGCCGAAATGAAAACGAAATATATAATCAATTTCATTTGAAGGATAGAATTAAAATAAATCAAACTTATATCACGAAAATCAGGACCATACAAAATAATCAAAGATTAGGAACTGAAATGAAAATCCCATAAACCAAGGAGTCTTCCATGTAATTTAGGCTATAGGAGAGAGAAAAGAGGGGAAAAATCAACCGACCATCGTCACGTTTTCAGACACCGTGGGACGCCACACGCACTACCATGAGAAAGAGGACACGGGACGCCGTACGCACCACCTGAAGGGAGCGTGAGGAAGAAAACCATCGGCGTGTGTGTCAGACTCGCCAATAATGTCTGCTTAAAAAAATATTAAAAAAAAACATACAATTACCTAAACACCCATATAACCAACTCTTGAATTTTGTCTTTTCTATGGGCATATCTATATTTATACATTTTCAAAAAATGTGAAATGCCTGAAACATCCCTGCAAGCAACTCTTTTTTTTTTGTCTTATTTGAGGGTAATATGGTTATTTTAATATGTATAGAAATGTAAAAAACCAAAAATACCCCAGGATAGTAATTTTTTATTGTCTACACTAAGAGATAAAATGATGATTTCACTATTGTAATCTATAATAATCTATATTTATAGCTACAGTGAAACGACCGAGTTGATTTAGCTTATTAGATGATCTTGATTTCATTTGAAGTATTAAAAGGAAAGGTCTTTCATGAATCATGGGCCCTCATCCGAATAAAAATAAATATGGGTGGTCTATCATTTAAAAGGTCATTGTAATGCTGTCTGCACCACATGCAAGCAAGAGACAAGAGCCATGAATGTATCTGTACTAATACAATATTCAAACATTTTTCACACGTTTTCCTTCGATAGAATCTTAAATTTCACATGTTTGTTTCCTCTGAAATTACAATATTTATGTTAATCCTCAAAGTTTTATTACTTTTCAATCAACTCCCACACCCCCACATTATTCACATATCATTCTTTTATATCAATACAATCTGTTCAATTTGGCATGCCAACTAATTGCAAGCTAATCTAACTGTTCCTAATAGAATTATAACAATCGTAACATAATTGTAACAAACTCAACACTTCCTCTCTTAAACTGAATTCTCTATAATAATCAGTTTACAACTTTGGAATTTCGCATACTCCAAGTTGCTTTCTCAATTTTACAAATGCATCAAGCTTTAAAGGCTTGGTCAAGATGTCAACAATTTGTTCTTGTGAGCTACAATATTTGAGCTCTACCACTCCATTCTTTGACAAGCCACGAAAAAAATATATCTGATGGCTATGTATTTGCTCCTCCCATGCATAATAGAATTCTTGAATAACTTGATTGTGGAACAATTATTATAGTATATCACACAACTTTTTTTTTTATTCAAATTAAGATGACGAAGACCCCTTTGCATCCATATTGCTTGGCAAGCACATAATACTACTGAGATGAACTCAACTTCTATTGTTGAAAGAGTAACTCTAGGCCACTGCTCCAGAACTCATCGCAAACACATATCCTGAGGTACTTCTATCATCCAAATCACCAGCATAATCACTATCTAAATAAGTAACAAGTCCATCAACCCCTCCTCTCTTCTTATATCATATTTCCAACTCAGTGGTACCCTTTAGGTATCTTAATATTATTTTGACTGCCATCATATGCAACTCGGTGGGATTCTCCATGTACCTGCTTACCAAACTCATTGTATACATTAAATCTAGTCTAGAAACAGTCAAGTTCATTAAACTTCCAATTATCTGTTTATATTGAGTTGTGTCAGCTTTTGTTCCCCCTTCATCTTTTGTCAGTTTAAAGCAGACACCATAGGAGTCTTAGTAGAGTTGCTATTTTCCATTCCAAACTTCAGCAATAACTCTTGTGCATATTTTCTTTGACTGATGTAAATGTCATAACTGTTTTGAATCACTTCAACACCTAAGAAGAATTTCATCCTCCCCAAGACTGTCATGTCAAACTCATTCTTCATTGATACCTTGAATGCATTTATCAACACATCATCATTACCTGTAAATATTAGGTCATCTATGTATATGCTCACAATCAACACCTTCCCTTCTTCTTTAGATTTAATGAACAAAGTGTGCTCACTAAGATATTTTTCAAACCCTTCCTTGATGAAATATGTTTTTATTTTGTTGTACCAAGCCCTTGGGGTTTGCTTCAATCCATATAAAGCCTTCCTGAGCTTGAGTACCTTCTCTTCTTCTCCTTTCTTTATAGATCCTTTAGGCTACTCAATATACACATTGTCTTCAAATTCACCATGTAAGAAGGCACTTTTCACATCTAGTTGATAAACATATCACTCATTGTGAGCTGCTACTACTAGAATCATTTGAATGGTATCCCATCTTGCAACTGGAGCGAACAATTTTGTGCAGTCAATAGCATGCTTCTGAACATATTCCAAAGCAACCAATCTGGCCTTGTGCTTATGAACTTCTCCTCTTTCATTCAGTTTAGTTTTATATATCCATTTTACCCCTATAGCTCTAGCCCTAGCTAGTAGAGCACTTAAGATCCAGGTGTTTTTTTTTTCTATTGCTTGTATTTCACATTCCATTGCTTCCATGTGGAGCTCTCTGCTGCTTCTTTATAAGTACTTGGATAACCTTCTTCAGTATGCATGGCTAAGTCTTGTACCTCCTCATCTTTAGACAAACCCTCTCTTATTATTTGATCTTTCATCCATCTTGGTTCTTTGCTCATTCTTCCTTGCGATCTACTTGATCTTGTAGCATTCTCTCATTATTCCTTGATTTGAATTTCTTTGTGTCTCCATTATCTTCAGTATCTAATGCAGAAGTTCATCAGTAGATATAACAGGTATATCTATTACAGATTCATCAGTTTCTTCATCAACTTCTCTACTCTCATTGTCACCCCATTCTAGTGTACCATCTTTAGTTTCTGATTCAGTCTTTCCCATTCCTAGCTTTCATTCTCAACAAACACAACATCTCTGCTTACTGAACCTTCTTAGTGATTGGATTATGCATTTTGTAGGCTTTCGATTCCTTACTTTACCCTAAATGTACACATTTTATGCTCTTATCATCTAGTTTCTTCCTCTTCTGATCAGAACTATGCACATACCCAATGCACCAAAACACCTTAAAGTGTTCTGCTGAAGGTGTTTGATTTTTCCAAGTCTTTTTAGGAGTTTTATCCTTTACTGCTAGGGTAGGGCTTTGATTCAATAGATACATTGTCCCATTGACTGCCTCAGGCCAAAATTCTTTAGAAACCTTCCCTTCAATTAGCATACTTCTTGCCAGATTCATAATGACTCTATTCAGTATCACCTTAACCATCTCAAAATCTCAACCAAATACAGTTTTTATACCCCTATTAGATAACATCTACAAGACACTTCTCTAAATTTCACCGTTCAGAATAGGACTACAACTTGTATTTTCTATACTAGTCACCACTCAAGAAGCAATGCCTTAGATGAAACAATCTATAACATGATTTTCTCTTGTACGATACTGCAGGTAACCACGAACAATTCAAATCCCTAAAAAAAATAATTCCCACGTGGATGGAAAAGTACCTGCCGGTGAAAGATTCTGAATTCTCTCCACTTGCAGCGTTTTTTCCCCTTCTTGATCTGCAATGCCAGCAACAGAATTCAAGTTATACTACATTCATGCAGCCAAAATTGACAATCAGTAATCACACAAACAAAAGTAACTTGAAACTACCTACACTCATCACCTTCAATCATGCATAAACACATTCACCATTACTCAATCCTATCAACGCATTTTCCATCCCAGTAATTAACATTACAAAACACACACACAACAAAAACAAAAAAACAAGCAAGCTACATACTGAATCACAAACCAAGAAAGCAGACATCTTTAAAAAAAAAAAAAAAAACCTCTGAGTAGGGTCTTCATCAGTAGAGTGACAATTTCAACGAGACCGAACCATGTCTCTTTGTAACCGAGCAAGCTCACGAGTACCTAGTTGTATATACTCAGATAAACCCTAACAGTGGACACCTCAAAAAAGGGCGAACATTCATGGTTAGCAGTGAAAATCAATATCTAATGATGATTTATACAAGGGGAAATTGTGGATTAGCATCAAAATTGAGATCACACAGAAGGGTTGGTATCAAATTTTGAGGATTTTGGATACAGATTGTTCCGATAAATTTAAAATTGTGGACTTTTTACAGTTTGGTATAGACTTGATTGTTCATAATGGTTATCCAATTTTATATATATACTAGCCATTGCCCCCGCGCCTCGTCGCAGTCGGAACCATATTTTTTTCAATGCAAAAATATATTAATTGTGTGAGATTTTTTTTATTATAATATAAATTTGGGCAAAATAATAAATTTTTGTAGAAATCTTGTGAAGTGCAAGTTTTCTATAAAATATGTCGCACCCCATCGCGAGAGCGCGGCGTCGCGGCGACCCTCCCCGTGAGCGGGGGATTTCAATGTGGGAGTCTTATCTTTATTTTGTGGAAAAAGGGAGTCGCCACCTAGTATTATGGTTACTAGGAAACCTAAAACTGGTCTTTAAGAGATTCTAAGGCAAGAGATTGGTTGCATAAAGGGAAGGTTTTAACACCCCTCGTACGCCCTACCTAAGATAAGCTGCTTGACGTTTTGGTTGGCTTATGATTTGTTATGGTTTTGATCTTTCAAAGAATATGTTGGTTAAATGATGATGGTATATTACCCCGCCGAATATTTTTGATATTAACCCCTTGGGATTTATTTATCCAAACACCGACAGTGAATAATAGCATATCATCCCCGCCGAATATTTTGGATATTAACCCCTTGGGATTTATTTATCCAAACACCGACAGTGAATAATAGCATATCATCCCCGCCGAATATTTTGGATATTAACCCCTTAGGATTTATTTATCCAAACACCGACAGTGAATAATAGCATATTATCCCCGCCGAATATTTTGGATATTAACCCCTTAGGATTTATTTATCCGAATACCAATAATGAATGATAAATTCCCAAAAATAAGATTTTTATATTGTTGAAATATTGGCCAATACCCTTTGGATTTTTACAAACATGTTGTAAAATCTCAAAATGCAAGAAATGATTTTTCTTTGTGAAATCAATTCTAAAACAAATTTTCTCTTCAAACTCCAAGATAATATATATTTTTTGAAAGAAAAAGAATTTTTAAAATATGCTAGTGTATTGGCCTTATGCAAGAAAAAAACACATTTTTATTTTTTTAATAAAAATATTTTTTTATACAAATTTTGTATTTTTTTATTATTTCTTTGTGGGCTGGCAGCCAGCATGTGGGCTGCCAACCCACTCACCTCGGGCTGGGCTTTCAGCCCAGTTGGCTCTGGGCTGTCAGCCAAACCACATCGGGCTGGGGTTGGAAGCCTGCCTTCTTTCAGCCCAGATGGCCCAATTCACTCCCCGCATGCAAATACAAGAAGACAGTGGAATGCTTAATTTTGGAGTGTGACGAACGCGTACCTGTTAATACCGTTGGGTAGAGGAGGCCGAGGTGGTTCTTCTGGTCGTGGTGGCGTCGGAAATGGTGGCCTGTGGTGTCCGAAGTTGGCGTCGGAAGGTGACCGGTCACATTGCAAGCAGCCACTGCTGCCTCTGTTGCCTTTGCCTGAGATGGTGATTGGGTCGCCGGGGTTGAGGTGGCGATGCTGGTTACGACGTGGTGGTGCGAAGTGGTCGGAGTTGGTGGCCGGAGTTGCTGAACCGAGAGGGAGAGAGAGAGAACGATGGCTGCAGATTTTTAGAGAGAGAGAGAGAGCTGAACAAGAGAGATGACGGGGAAAGAGCTGACGAACAGAGACGAAAGGATGAAGATTAAATCAATCTTTTTACGTGAATTTGGCTCTGCAATCTCTCTATTTTTCTATGTTTTCTTCGTAAATTTCCTTCCCGGCTCCCTCTCCCCTCTGTTTCTATTTTACGTGGACTTGGCTCTGCAAGTTATTTTGAGTCGCCCCCTGTCTTTTTTCTCCTCTTTACGTAAAAATCTTCTCCTCTGTTTCCTCGTTTTTTCTTCTCTCCTCTCTCCTATTTTCTCTTATCTGTTCGTTCTCTCCTCTGTTCTGTCTCTCTTTCTTTTATTCCATTTTTCTCTCCCCCCTTTCTCTCCTTTCTGCTCATCCTTTCATAGGTAGTGCAGAGGTTACCGTTGCAAGCAACGGTGGGCTATCTCCTGCGACAGTAGGTTGGCCGGCGGCTACGTGCAGTGATGCAGGCATGCGTGGTCTGTTACTATGGGGTGTAAATGCAATCTGGTCCCTCTATTTATAATTGCTCTAATTACACCCCCAATTGAATTTAAACTTATGATTTTGTGCAATTACACCCTGTCAAAATTTCAATATCTGCCTTGACTTTGCGCGCCTTTTTTATTTCGGTCCTTGATTTCTGATTTGTGCGATTTGATCTTCAATTGACCATTAAACTCTCAATTTGCTTAATTTGGCCCCTGTAACAAGATATTTTTGGTTTTTTGTCTTTTTTAGTATTGTTTTGTTTTTTCTCCGAAACATGAAAATAAGTTGGTCAAAATTTGGGTAGCAACAAAATATATGAATTTTAAAAAGATATAAATTTATCTATTTAGTAGGTTTTAATAAAATAACCAGTATAAGACTATTATTATCATTAAAAAAAATTCAGATATCTAAATTATTGAATTTACTTAATTAAGATTAATTCAGTTTATAATTCAATTTAAATTAAACACAACAAACAAAATATAAATTATGAAAACACCTGCAATAATCAAACAAAAATAAGTAGTTAATTTTCTATCTCCATAAAGAAGAAAATATAAATTGAAAATCCATTCTTACGTTACTATCACTATCATTAGTATAACAGTTAAAATTATTATCAGCATTATTGCCCAAATAGTTAAAATCATTAAATTGGCCCGAAGAATTAAAAAAAAAAGAAAAATATTCTTACAAAAAAACAATAAAAAAATAATCACTAAAATTCTCATTATTATTGCCCAAATAATAAAATCATAATATCATCTGATCCGAAAAACAAATAAATATAATAGAAAACAAAAAAAAATAACAAAGGGAAAAAAGGAGCAATATTAATTTTAAAATGATCACCAACATAAATTACAACTTTAGAACTGACCTGAATAAAACCCCAATAAAAAATAAAATGATAAAAATTAAAAACAAAAACTAAAAAGTATAAATGAATAAATACGGACAAAAAATAAACATTGTCCAAGAAGGAGCGAAAAAACCAAAGGAATCAATACTTAATAAAAATTAAAAGAATAAGTGCCAAAATGAAAAACAATATATATAATTAATTCCAATTGAATGACAAAACTGCAACAAATCAAAACCTTGGGACCAAAAAACAATAAAGAGATTTTTTAAAAACAAAATATAGTGTAACCAACATAAATTAAAATTTCATAACGGAATAGAATAAAAATAAAACGCCAACAAAAAATAAAACGACAAAAAATAAAAACATAAATGCATAAATATGGATAAAAATAAATACTATCCAAGAAGGACCAAAAAAACATAGGAATTAATAACAAATAAAAAATTAAAAGAATAAGTCCCAAAATGAAAAATAAAATATATAATTAATTTCAATTGAAGTACAAAAATGAAACAAATCAAAACTTTGGGACCAAAAATAATAAAGGGATTTAAAGAAAACAATACAGTGTAATTGTTGAAAAAATTAAAAGAATAAGGATCGAAATGAAAAGTAGCGTATATGAACAATTTCAATTGGAGGACAAAACTAGAACAAATTCAAACTTGCATACCAAAATTATTAAAAGAACCAAAAATCAAAAGTGTAAGGACTGAAATGAAACATACCATATATAATCAATTTCAATTGAAGGGTGTGATTGAAAATAATCGAAATTTTCATTGAAGAAATCAGTAAGAAAAATGAAATTAAAAGACCAGGGACTGCAATGAAACAACCACGAATATGAAGGACCCAACCTTACTTTCCGGCAACAAGAGAGAGAAAAGAGGAAGAAAAACTAGCCATCAGTAATTTCATGACCACATTCACTTGACAGGAGCTGTGCCGAGAGGCAGAGGACATGGCAGCCCACCTGGAGACATGGCAAAAGGCCAGTTTCCACTTACAAAAAAAAGAGTAGGATATTTTTGAATTCTACTATGTTCACCTTGTCGGCCATCTGGAGAAAATGTTGAAGTTTTCTTCTCGGTGAAGCACTGAAATGTTGTGTACCGGAAATGCCATGATCTGCTCTAAGTTCTGCTTTACGGACTTTATAAGCCTATTGATTCAAACTGTCTTTTCCTTAGCTTTTCGTCTTTGACAAACTGTCAATAACAATTCAGGAATTTAGCTCTTGCGATGGTGCAACCCCGGGTAGTCCGGATGACATGCTTCTCAAGGATTTGAATCCATGTTTAACACCCTATTGTGCCGAGAAAAAAATCCAAGGTCAGAAGACAATGCTCCTTTGAGTTTTGAAAAAACCCAATCCGAAAATATCTATCTTATGGCATGCACTCTATGCAGCCTTGTAAGGAAAATACTTACAGAATCGACATTTCTTGTAGGAATTTGAGGCAATGGGCTATGAGTCTTCTCTTGATGTAAGCTTATTCGAGAGCAACACGCAAACTAGCAATGAGCTTAGCTTCAGCTCTCGTCTGAGGAAGTTATCCAAAAGTTCAGACTGTTACCAGAACTCCAGCTCAGGAAGCACAATGACCCGAACAGCTCGCAGGTCAGAAGAAACCGAAGGAGCATACAGAAAGCAAGCCCAACAAACACATTTCTAGCGTCTCACCGGTCATTCTGTTCTCATGAAGCATACATGTAATCAACTGATGATTTTTCGTATTTTTTTTATGATGATTATGGACTATAGTCACTACAAAAAATGGGGGGCAAACAAGTAAGGAAGCATTTGCAACGGACTTTGCAACGGATGTGTTCTGTTGTAAATCCGTGGATGCAAATTAATTTGCAACGGAAAATCCGTTGCAAACTTGCAACGGAAAATCCGTTGCATAATCCGTTGCAAATTTGCAACGGCGAATCCGTTGCAAATTAACAATTAATTTTTTTAATCAATTTTGAATTTATTTATTTTTTAATTAATTATGAATAAATATTTTCATAAATATTATTGATATATTATTAATATTGAGAACTAAATAAATATAGTTGAAATAAAAATTTCATAAATTAAAATTTATAATACAAAAAAGATTCAGTTACAATTACGTGTATAAGTAAATCAACATGGAATAAAAAAATACATATTTTAAAGTATGGGCTACTGATCCATTTATGGAATCAAAACCATAAGCTAAAAGAACTCGCATAAGATCAATAGTCCGTACCTCATCCTCTTTGTTTGTTAGTAGATATCCACTTTCACATGAGCTCCTCAAATGGCAGTTACTACAAACCTGAAAAACAAAAAATAAGTCATGTTTAAAATGGCCATTACTAGGCAATCATAAAACAGAGGATTTTGACAATGAATGTTGAATTATTTCAAAACACACGGAGAAAAGGAAAATATATAGAGAACCCACACAGTAAATCTATTGTCTTCTCAATACCTTTCACCAAATTCAAATAAAATCAAGGTAAATAAGCACACAACTAGAATCCAATCCCTTACTAAAAAGCTGAATATGCCTTTGTAAGCTATTCAAAAAAGCAGAAAACAGGTAGCCATCAATGCTGACTCCACAATTAGCTTCTCAAGTCCATAAACATAGTAATTAAAGATGTGAAGGAGCAAAAGAAATGGGTCAGCACCTCTCAAAAATTCTCTGGAAATTTTGCAAATGGAAGAGTTTTCCACTGCACAGCCTTTTCAGCTAGCTTTCTGGCTTCATCAAACCTTCCAAAATTCAGGCACCATGATACATGCCACAGGCAAGATCTCCGGCCATGCATTCCTCCGCTCAACCTTCATCACATACCATCAAGAGATGTTAACAGTAATCTTCAGATGAACTAGATAACTTGGAAGCTTCATTTTCACCTCCTTTGGGAACAATAACATGCACCAAAAAAATTCTTATATAAATCAAAAATCATGGGAGAAGGCAGAGTCAGTAACACCTTGGCTTTAAGCTTGAATTAAATCATATTCACTCGGTCTTTCTCGCCTTGGCTTTAAGCTTGAATTAAATAAATGGATTATTGGGTCTGGGATCGATTTGATTGGAAAGTTCCTTGCCTCTTGTGCCGTGCGTGAGTTGTGCCTGCTTTTCCCTCAAAAAGCATTGAACCGCCTTTCCTCCAGTGAAAAAATAGGCTAAACAACCGATCTTGCGACATCAATTTTTTCGATTTTTTTTCTGGCCATTTTTACATTGCCGCCGGTCAAAAGAACCCACAGTAATTGTTGAATTTGCGGCATCGTAGGTGAAATGAAGATAGGAGGTGAGTGTAGGGAGGTCTAAACAATGGGTGTACAGATTGTTGTTTGTGAACGTCTGTGAGGCGCATGTTTGTGAACGTACGGGTAAGGTTAGAGAAATAGAGACGCAGAAGGTTAGAAGCAAGGCAGAAATTTGAAACGAAGATGCCATTTTTTAGAGAAAATGAAAAGTTGAGAGAAGGAACAGTAAACAGAACTGAGACTTACCTGTGAACTTCAGGAAAGGGCAGATCAACGGTTGCGTGAGAAGATCTGAGGAGAGGAGGCGTGATGGAAGTTGGATTCGGCGGCCAGTAGATGAAGAGGAGAGATTTAGAAGGAGGCATGATTTGTTCTTTTATTTATTTAATAGATATTGAGCGGGGGAAAGTGTGTGAAGTGTTGACAGATTGTATTTAATTTTTTAGGAGAGAGCGCGCGGTGTTTGTTTTAATTTTTAGGAGAGAGCGCCCTCATTTGTTTTAATTTTTCAGAATAAAAGATACAAATGAGGGCGCGCAGATGAACGAGAGGAAGATAAATTAATGGATTTTGAAAAACAATTTTCTTTTGCAACGGATGATCCGTTGTAAATGGTTTTAATTTGTAACGGAATTTCCGATGCAATTTAAAAGATTTGCAACGGATCATCCGTTGCAAATAAAACTGATATTGCAACGGATTTTCCATTGCAAATTAAACAATTTGCAACGGATAATCCGTTGCAATATGATTTAAGTTGCAACAGAAAATCCGTTGCAATATCAGTGTAATTTGCAACGGATTTTCCATTGCAAATGGTTTTTCACTTGCAACGGATTATCCGTTGCAAATTAAAATTGCAACGGATAATCTGTTGCAATTTAATTTTATCTTGCAACGGATAATCCGTTGCAAATTAAAATTGCAACGGAAAATCCGTTGCAACACATATATTTGTTTTTTTAATTAATAAATGTGTTTAGCAACGGAAAATCCGTTGCTAATCACATTTCAGTTGCAATCACCCCCAATTTTTAGTAGTGAGTATTATTGTTGCAATATCTCCTAGATGTAAATGTTACTGTCTAAGCACTTGAATAAGGGGTGCAAAGCCATATATATGAGTGGAAAAACATGTTATAGGATATTCTGTAGGGTTGTGTTATGGTATTAGTCTACTGCTATTTTTGTTCCAAAAACCATGAGCATGAAAAGGAATATTTAGGTAGTGCAAACTATTTTCTTCATTCTTGTACCAAAATTTTGAAGTTAACCTTGCAAAAACAATGCTATAAAGATTGACAAATTGAAATATATTATTGAACTTCATATGTGGGGTAAAACACTGAAGGCAAAAGATTGTGATTATGGATTTAACAAAGAATGTCATCTAACAATGCTGCAGAAAATTAAATCTATGACTTTTTGACCTTTTTGTTGGAAAATTTTCTGATGAACAAACAAACACTGTTCAGATCACTGTCAGGAATTGTGCCTTTTGACGTGACAAACAGACATTGTTCAAATCAGTGTCAAGAACAAGTCAATTTTCCAGAATTACTTAATAATTGGAGACAAAATACTTAAGCAATAAAAAACAGAACAAGGGGCAATATTTCTTGTTAGGTTATTGCCATCCCTAAGTTTTTATTTATAGAAGAAGATCAACATTACAAGAATGGTAATTCTAGTCTATTACAATCTCTTCTATTTAAACAGGAAATAAAATCTTCTTAACTACGAAAATAAAGCAATAAGATATGATCAATATACTTTGATCTTAATTAACTTAAACACAAATACTCAAATTAAAACGTGATAAAAACATAATAAAGGAAATCTTCAATGAACTGTTCTTCACGGTTCTGCCACTTCTTCTTCAGTGTGCATTCTTAGAATCAGCTGCATTTAGACTTCAATCTTCAACACTTTTTGCTCCTGGTGTATGACAAATTGTAACTAAGAGCCTATGTCATGGTAAGAGAGCACTAATAGGACATATCATCGTTGGTTGAGAGCTCGGGGATTGAATCCAGGAATTGGGGTTGGCCACCACTGAGGACTAATGGAATGGCCTTTTCCATATAATTGCTAGGAGCAGGAAAGAAAACATTCTGGCCTTTCCTTACCTTGTTGAGAATGATGTGGGGAGATCTGCAATGGAGAGTCAACTGGGCATGTACTTGGGCTTTAAAAGTGAAAATTTAATGAAAAGTTGGACACTACTTTAACCTAAGAACCTAGAATTTGATATTCTATTGCACGACTAGGCATATTCAGATCATATATTACTTCATCTAACATGCACTTGATGATAGGCAGTTGATGCTTGAGAAGATTTGTGGAAGCAGGAATTTAACAAACATATTGACCAAGGGTGTTCCACTTGAGAAACTGAAGTTGTGCAACCGAGACCAACACAACTTCAATTGGTCTCTTTTATTTCATCACCACACTAACAAATGATACCATGGTTACCAAGCAAAAGATATGCCATGCTTCCATCAATTTCATTGAATGAAATGACCATAAAGCCAACAATAAGATAAAGACGAACATGTTTTTTGAGGATATCGGTGAGATCAAACAACCTCTGTTTGCAGCTCCATGTAGAGGTGCTAGGGTACTCAAATTCCCACAGAACTAGCTAGTTCTTCGAATGGACTGGCGTCGCCGACCATACCCTTGGCTTGCTGCAATGCGTTTCTCTCTGACTCTGCAGGGAGCCCAAGGAGCAGTCAGAGACAACCAACTACTATGTGCTCTACTTTTGGTGCAGAAGGGATTCACAGAATCAAATAACTTTATGTCGAACGCATTAATTTATATATGCTGCCGAAGGTTTTGTTTTCCTTCAGAAACCCTTAAAGGCTCAGGACTTGGGAGAGAGCAGTATCCAGTATTCCTAATTAAAATAATTCCATTTATTTTTCTTTAACTTCCTCCTTATCTCCAAATATTTTTGATTTTTGATTTTTTTTTAAATGTGTTGAAAAAACATTAAAAAATCAAATCCTTTTAAGACAATACTGAAAACAGTGCTTATACTTCAAAAACATATTTTTTGATTTTTTGTTGTTTTCTTACTGCTTTGTTTGTTTTTTCCCGAAAATACTTGAAAAATATGGTCAAAAACTAGATAACAACATACGTCAAGCAAGTTGTAAGTAACTAATTTTTTCAATGGCATTTGAGAATTGATGATGGATCAAGATGTTGATATTAACTTTATGACAACCAATAATTGTTTATATCATGTATTATGGCAGGTCTTCATGGATCATGGTTCCACTTTTCAACTAAAAAGAATCTATTTCATGATCATGCAATTTTCACCACATGCTAATTAACTTTGTGAAATCAAAATTATAATTTTATGTGGAATAGCTTAATAACTTATTTTGGTTTGATTGATAGATTTAGTAACCCATATAATCAAAAGCCTAACTTTGATCACATTTTCTTTCGGTTTAAAAATTTTCAAAACAAGTAGGAAAATATGAGTTGAATTGGAATGACTTGATTGACTCTATAGGTCCAAAAACAACTTGAATAAAAATATATTTTGACTAAAAAAATTTAAGACGTCAATTTATTTTTAAAAAAATATTAAGACAACATATTGGATTCACCTAAGTCAACCTAGATTAACCTTTCAAATTCATGACCTATCTATTCAAATCATGATAACACCAAATAAAAAAATCAAAACAAATAAATTATAAAGCTCAATTATCAATAAACCTGTTGTTGAATGATAAAATTAGAAGAAAAAAATTCATTTAAAAAAACACAATAAAATGACATTAATGAAAATTTTTCGAATTTGAACAAAATTATCAAAATATCATTGACAGTCTCGCAAGACCTTTCTAAACTTTTATTACCCAAAAATTTTACTTGAGATATAACAATATTTAAGGAGACTCATAAAATTTTAGTCTAGTCCAACAATAGGATTGAGAGATATAATTGATACAATAAAACTTAACAATATTTTTCTTTTAAAAAATGACAATCACTATTTGGCGGGGAAAAAACATCTAAAATGGAACTAGAATGTTCTAGCCAAAATTTATACAAAATTTATGGAACAAGTCTAGTTTACAAGCGAGATAATTGTTTTTTTTATTTGTTGTGTTTTTTGAATTGGAACAAAATATACCCAACTATTCCAGACTGGACGAAACATAATTGACACGAGCCATTGGCCTGCGCTTCACCGCAATGAGAATTTTTTTTCTCTCTCGTTTCAACATATGTAATTTTTTGTTTTGTATTTCATATCTTATTCTTTTATATTTTGGTTTAGTTTTGATCCCTTTATATTTTTGGTTCTTCTAGGATAGTTCTTAATTTTTTATTCATATTTCGGTATCTATATTTTTAGTTGTAATTTTTATTGTTATTTATTTTTGTATTAAATACAACTTGAGTTAAAAAAAGAGTAAGTTTAGCTTTGGTGGGGTGAAATGAGAGTGAAACTCTCCCTCATTCATGTCTAGTAAATCTTGTGTTGTTAGTGATTTGTTTTCTTTATGTTTTTTTCATTTGTTTTGTCTATGTGTGGCTTGGTATAGTTTTAGTTTAAAGTGAATTTTATTTAAAAAGAAATTCATTTTTTTTAATATTTATTTATGATATTATTATATTAAGTGTATTTAAGAACACTGAGGTTAAATTAATTTGAGATTTAAAAAAAAACTTAATTTTTTATATATTTTAATGCGTTAATATTAAACAGATATCAAAATATATAATTACCCTCATATCTTCTTTAGAGAAAAATATCTTAAAAATAATTGTTATTATTACTTTAAACGCCTTATCCACAATAAAATGAATATATAAAAAACTAAATATTCAAAAGTTTTGTGAGTTGTTTATTTCTCTCAAATGTTTAGCATCATCAAAACTTTATAGCACCATTAATAGTTTTTTACATGTTAAAACATTTGGTTCTGGCTGCGGTGAAGCGCAAGATAAGTGACTCGTATATTTTTTTATTTTATATCATTTGACCCAATTTTTCCACCTGTTTTGTCTATGAGTGACTTCGTATATTTTTTGTTTACGTAATATTAGATCTGAAATATCATATAATTTTTAGCAAAAACACCATAAGAACATCGAATAATGAATTATTTCAATTATTATTTTCATTGTTCTTATCATGATTGTTAAATTATTACAATTATTCTAGCTACCTTTATAACTATTATTGTAAATAATCAATATTCTAATTATTATTGACAATACTATCACTTCCACCACCATTATTGTTATAATCCATATCATTCTTACAACAATAATCATCACAATAACCAACACCATTATTTTTATTAATATCATTTAAATTATAAGTAGTAGTATTATTATTTTTATAATTTTTGCTATTATTGATATTCTTCATGTTATTTTATGATTTATTGTTATTATTATCATCAAAGCCATAATTATTCACACCATAAGCACTATAACCATTACAATGAATTATAATTGCTATTATCAAAAAATTTAAGGACTAAATAAAAAAATACAACCTTAATGAAAGAGAAAATAATAAAAAATAAAAAACAAAACAAAGAGCATATACATATAAACATGGACAAAAAATGGACCATTTTAGAAATATAAAAAAAATAAAGGAATTAAAATAAAATCAAAACTTAAAAGTAAAAGGGCCAAAATGAAAACAAAATATATTATCAATTTCAATAGAAGAACAAAATTAAAAAAATTCCAAACTTCTATACCAAAAATATTCAGGGATTTAAAACCAAACCCAAAATTAAAAGAATAAGGACCGAAATGAAAATGAAATATATAATCAATTTCAATTGAAGGACAAAATTGAAAAAAAATCAAAACTTATATCACATAAATCAGGACCATACAAAACAATCAAAAGATCAAAGACTAAAAAGAAAGCCCTATAAACCAAGGAGACTTCCGTGTAATTTAGGTTATAGGAGAAAGAAAAGGGATAAAAAAGATTAATCGACCACCATCATGTTTTTGGACACCGTGGAACACCATACACACCACCATGAGAAAGAGAACATGGTGGCGTATCAGGTGAGACGCTGGATGAATATTTTTAACTATCGAAAGACGCCGCACGTGTCGTCTGAAGGGAGCATGAGGAAGAAAATTATCGACGTTTCTGTCAGACTCACCAACATTGTCTGCATAAAAAATATTAGAAAACTTACAATTGCCTAAACATCCCTGCAATCAACTCTTGGATTTTGTCTTTTCTGAGGGCATATTCGTATTTATACTTTTTTAAAAAATATGAAAAGCCAAAACATCCCAGCAAGCAACTCTTGCCTTTTGTCTTATTTGAGGGTAATATGGTTATTTTAATGAGTACAAAAATATAAAAAAACTAAAATACCTCCAAATAGGTAACTGTTTATTATCCGTACTGAGGATAAAATGATAATTTTACTATTTTAATCCGCAATAATCTGTATATAGGTACAGTGATACGGCCAAGCTGACTTAGATTATTAGATGATATTGATTTCATTTGATGTATTAAAAGGAAAGGTCTTCATGAATCAGGGGCCCTCATCCGTATAAAAATAAATATGGGTGGTCTATCTTTTCAAAGGTCATTGTACGTAATGGTGTCTACACCACATGCCAGCGACAGACATGAGGCAGGCAAATTTCTGTACTAATACAATATTCAAACGTTTTTCATGAAGCTCATCGATTCCAAACACATTTAAAAGCATAATGTAAAAGGAATAAACATATATGTATTTTTTGGTAATTAGGAATCCTTGTTGCGGATGGTGGGGGCGTGAGGCCCCGTTCTATTGTCTTATAGCCTGTTTGTTTTTGGCTTTTAGCCCCCCAATTACCAAAAAAAAAAAAAATTCTTCTTCACCTTGATTTAATTTTCTTGAAACAAGTCTTCAGTGATTGATAATCTACCCAACTTGGAAACCTTTCGAAGTAGATATTTAACATAGAGTTGTTGTCATTCTTAATAGGTCTCTGTTGTCGGGCTGGTATTTGAGGGTTCTTTGTTGTAGATTTGTACGTGGGAGGGAGTGGTGGTTCTGTTTTGGGCAAGGTTGGTGAGATGGGTTCTGTGATTGTTGGGATTGTGTTTTTATTTGTGTACCAGAAAGGAAAGAAAAGTGTTTATGAGGGATATTTAAGAACTTTAGTTCAGGATCAGGACTGGGAGTGCTTGGTGGTGGTGGAGATGCATAGTGATGGATACTAGAACATTACATTTTTTTTTTACTTCTTGGTAGATAGTTCAAAGTTAGAAAAAGTCTCGCAAAGCACCAAATGTTTTAGAAAAGAGAGGCTACAGACAATGGATTATGAACTTAAACCATGCATGCTCAGAACAAGGGCTTTTTATTTATTTATTATATAAGTTCATATCTCTTGTTCACTAGTTTTTAGACAGAAGATAACAAAAACATGCTCTAACGTTGGTACATTTTATGATCGAGGCGCGGCGCAAGTACAACTTCTAATGGCGTTGCTTTCGGCAAAGTGAGTCCCAAGCCTTCACTCATGTCAACTTGAGCATTCATTGCGGTGCTTAAACTGAAGCCTTGAAGCAACCGTGAAAGCGTCAAGTGAAGCATTTGCAAGCCAGAAGAAATCCCAGGGCACAGTCTTCTCCCTGAACCAAATGGAACATACTCAAACTGCTGACCTCTAACATCTATTGATCCATGGCTTGTAAGGAACCTCTCAGGACGAAACTCGCATGGATTTTCCCATATGCGCGGGTCTCGATGAAGCTTCCACGCGTTAACTAGTAATTGGGTGCCTCGAGGAACAAGATAGCCACCCACGTAGCAATCTTCCAAGGATTCACGTGGTACCAACAGGGGGCCAGGAGGGTATAGTCTCAAAGTTTCCTTCACAATGGCTTGAAAGTATACCAAGTTCTTGATATCTGATTCCTCTACCCATCTTGTTGTTCCCACATGGATATCAATCTCGTTTTGTACTCTTTTCAGCACTTCAGTGTGGTTCAGTAGAAGAGACAGTGCCCATGTCAAGGTGACAGATGTAGTATCTATGCCTGCTAGTATAAGATTCTGCAGAGCATAAATAATCAGCAATTAGCGATTGGAAATGCAATCGTGTTGATGAGGATGTCATGCAGAATGTTGTGAGTTCACTTACCAGAGCAGTTGCCTTCACAATGGTTTCTCTTTTGTATCCGAAGATGGGATCATCGCCTACTGCAAGAGACTCTAGCATGACATCCATGAAGTCCTTCTCTTCTTTCCTCACATTGACCGCTTCCCTTCTCTGAAGATGTTCTTCGAGCCAGCTACTCACAACATGGTCCAACTCCTTGGCGACGCGCTTCATAGATTTCAGATGTCCGTGCAAATCCATCCATCCAGTAAAAGGAATCAAATCAGAAATTTCTAATACCCCACCCAAGTAAAAGAACTCT
The DNA here is from genome assembly GCA_027405865.1 of Salix purpurea. NCBI lineage: Eukaryota > Viridiplantae > Streptophyta > Magnoliopsida > Malpighiales > Salicaceae > Salix > Salix purpurea. Next base: position 1,440,091 of record JAOWLH010000040.1, on the reverse strand, counting down.
TTGATTGCTCTTCCGAATGCTTCTGTCTCTTTGGCAATACCACCACAATTTTTCTTCCCTGCAATTAGTCGAAACATCACGCTCGCAACTACATAGGAAAACCATTGACTCATGTCCACCAACACGGAACCATTGTTACAAGTCGTGTACAATTCCTTGATGCATGTATCTATTTCCGAAACTCTAACATTCATGAGCAGCTGAAGCCTGCGGTTCGACAGAAGCTCTTGCGTTACGATCTTTCGCATCTCAAGCCAGTATTCTCCATACCGATGGAAACTGAAAAAGGCATCATCATAACCCATGTATTTTGAAAGAGCCAAACTCGGACGATTTAGGAATTTTCGGTCATTGGTTTTGAAGCATTCCTTCACAGATTCCCAGCTACTAATAACAAGTGTGCGTCTCATGCCAAGCCTGATTGAAAAAATTGGTCCGTGCTTATTAGCCAGATCTCCGAGATCTCGGCAAATTGGAATTTGACTGTTGAGAATCCTCATATGACCTATCAAAGGCCACGCACCAGAGGGTTCAGGTGGTGGTAAAAAAATGTTTCTTTGGTGACTCGCTGACAGTATTCTCCGTAGGATGCATAGAAGAGCTAGCCCTAGAAAAAAACTTCCCATTGCTAAAACATTCATTTTGGGTTGTGTGTGGAGAAATAAGTGTTTTAGATACATGCAAAAGGGCCTGATGATTTGCACCTATTTATACATGACATGAAGCACAAGAAAATAAAAATTACTAACGACATTTAATAATTGATTCTAGTTTCTGATTAGAATCAATGATGGATGAAGATTCTTTTATAACTTGATCATGACATCTACTAATATTGGAGTCTAGTACCACTAATTGCTTAAATCGTGTGTTCATCTTTTCACAGGTCATTGTCATGCAGTTTACACCACAGGCTAGGTTACATAGATTGGAAATCTTGCCTTGCTATTATATCCGTTTGCTTTCACTCATTGTCTCTGCTTCTATCTTTGTTTTTGTTGAAATCAGAAACAAAAAAGTCAACGAAAGTCAACAATTTTCCCAAGAACCGACACTGTTCAAATCAAAATCTGGAATTGCCAGAAAATGAAGAACACGAAGAACAACTGCCCAGAATTTGAAGAACAATAAAGAACAAAAAAAAATCCAGAACAAATAAGCAGAATCTTAGTTAGGTTACTGCCATAGCCTTTCCTTTATTTATAGCAAAAAATAAATGATTACAAGAGTTCTAGTTGATTACAACTTGTTCTTGTACTAGATAAGTCCTAGAATTTAGATTGCACCTAAGCTAGAAAGCATGATCAACATGATCTGAAATAGATAAAATTCCCTACAGCTAATTCAATACTAATCTAAACATTAATACTAGAATTCAAATAGGACTCCATGCTCTAATCTTCAATCTGTTGCAGCCTTGATATCCATGATCTTCAACACTCCTCCTTGGATGCAAGGCTGCACATTCCTATCTTCATCCTTAATTCTTCAAACCTATCTTTGGCTAATGGTTTGGTAAAGAAATCAGCCAATTGCTCCTTGGATGAGCAGTATTCCATCTCTAACTCCCCTTCTTGTTGAAATTGCCTCAATGCATGGTACTTAATCTTCATGTGCTTGGTTTTATTGTGAAAAACAGAATTTTTCGAAATGGCTATGGCTGACATGTTGTCACATAGCAAGACAGTAGGATTAACTTGAACACAATCAAGATCCTTAAGCATTTTCCTCAACCAAACCAATTGTTTTGCTGCCACATAAGCTGCCACATATTCGGCCTCAGCTGTTGAATGTGCAACAATGGATTGCTTCTTAGAAAGCCAGCTGAAAACATTTGAACCCAAAACAAAGCAATATCCAGAGGTGCTCATCATGCACTCACTCCCTCCCCAATCACTGTCAGTATAGCCAACAAGGCTGACAGGTTTGGACTTCACAAAATTCAAGCCGAGAGACTTAGTCCCCTGCAAATACCTTAGCACACGTTTGGCAGCCATGAAATGTGATTGATTTGGATCCTGCATAAACCTTGAAAGATAATTAACAGCAAACACAATGTCAGGCCTTGTGATGGTTAAATATAATAAGCTCCCAATCAAGCTTCTATAAGTCTTTCCATCACACTTTTGAGTTCCATCATCTTTCACCAATTTCAGTCCTAGTATCATAGGAGTAGGAACTGATTTGCAATTTGTCATTGCAAAGTTATCTAAGATCTTCTGAACAAAGGATTTTTGACAAATAAAACATCCTTGTTCTGATTGCATTACCTCCATTCCCAAAAAATAAGACAACAAGCCAAGCTCATTCATCTCAAATTGCTCTTTCATGTTCAATTTGAACTCTTCTATCAGCTGCTTCTTGTCACCTGTGATCAGCAAATCATCCACATATACTGACACCATCAATACATGTTTATCAACATGCTTAACATACAAGGTCACCTCATTTGCACTTCTTTCAAATCCTAAGCTCAACAAGTGTTCATCAAGCCTACTATACCAAGCTCTAGGAGCTTGTTTGAGCCCATATAAGGCTTTCTTCAAAAGATACACTTGGTTTGGATTATCATTCTCAAACCCAACTGGTTGATCAACATAAATTTCCTCATTCAAATAACCATTAAGAAATGCAGATTTAACATCCAATTGATAAACATACCAGCCATTTTGTGCCGCAAGAGCAAGCAAGAGCTTCATTGTGTCATGTCTAGAAACCGGGGCAAAAGTATCAGTATAATCCACTCCTGCCTCTTGAGCATAACCCTTAACCACCAATCTTGCTTTATGTTTGTTTATCTTACCATCAGCATTCAACTTTGTCTTAAAAATCCATCTTACCCCAATTATCTTCTTGTTTGCAGGTCTGTCAACAAGCTTCCAGGTCTGGTTTTTCTCAATCATTGCAAGCTCCTCCTTCATTGCAGCTATCCATACCTTAGATTTCAAGGCTTCTTCAACTCCAACAGGTTCAGCATCAGCCACATTGCATCTGCTATAAATCTCAGCCAATGATCTCGTGCCCCTCACAGGTTCATCATCACTGTCTTCATCCTTTTCTTGCTCATGAAACTGAATCTATTTAGATAGTGTTTCAGTTGTGCTCTCCCAATTCCATGCTGCATTTTCTATCATCTTCACATTTCTAGCAACAACAACTTTGTCAGCATTTACAATATAAACCTTATAAGCCTTGGATTTTGAGCTATAACCAATGAACACTCCCATCTCAGCTTTTTCGTCCAATTTCTTCCTATTAACTTCAGGTTTCAATACATAGCAAATACAACCAAACACCCTTAAATGGTTAATACTTGGTTTAGTATCATACCATAATTCATATGGAGTTTTATCTCCTAAAACTCTAGAGATCATTCGGTTCAAAATATAGGTGGCTGTGTTGACAGCCTCTGCCCAGAATTTTAGGGGCATTTTTTTCTCAAACAATAAACACCTTGCCATCTCCATAAGTGTTCTATTTTTCCTTTCACTTACCCCATTTTGCTGAGGAGTATAAGGAATTGTTAGCTGATGTTTGATACCTTCTTTCATCAAGTAAGCATCAAATTGCCGAGAGGTATACTCACCCCCATTGTCAGACCTCGGATTTTTGATTTTGCATCCAGTTTCAAGTTCAACAGCAGCTTTGAACTTCAGAAACTCAAGAAACACATCAGCTTTTGCCTTCAAAAAATAACTCCAACAAAACCTGCTATAGTCATCAATGAACAAGAGAAAATACCTTGATCCACTCAAGGATTCAATAGACATAGGGCCACACAAATCAGTGTGCACAAGCTGCAACTTAGATGTGGATCTAAGTGTATTATTAGGAAAAGCAACTTTTGTTTGCTTCCCTAGCTGACAGGCTTCACAAAACACATCCTCATTCAATATATTTGGCAAACCATGTGCCATCTCTAAGTTAGACATCTTCCTTAAGGCTGCATAGTTAAAATGCCCAAGCCTTTTGTGCCAAAGTATTGACTCATCCTCTCTACATGCATTAGCTTTTAAATATGTTGAATTCCAATCAACATTAAAGCTTCTATTCACCATTCTAGTGGACAATAACAACACCCCTTTATCATCTTTAATTTTGCATATTCCATGCTTAAATGACAATGCATAACCAGTTTCTAGCAATTGTCCCACACTCACAAGATTTTGCTTCAATTGAGGCACATACATAACATTCCTTAAAATTTTCGTACCTGCCATAGTGTCAACTGCAATTGCACCTCTTCCTTCAACTTGCACATAATCTCCATTAGCTATTCTTACTTTGGACAAAAAATTTCTATCCAATTCTTTGAACAAATCAAGGTCTGCTGTCATGTGATTTGTGCATCCCGAATCAATGAGCCAAAGTGAAGATTTTACCTCAGTTATGTTGCATGTAGCATCTGCAATTACCATAAATAATTGCTCTTCTTTCTCCTCTTCAGCATCATCTTCAGTTTGTGCAATTCTTGCAACTTCAGCTTTCTTGCAAAATTTTTGCATGTGGCCGAATTCTTTGCATCTTCTACACTGGATGTTTTTGAGCCAGCACCAAGAGTCTCGATGATTAGTCTTCTTGCAATACTTGCAAGGTGGAAATTCTTCTCTCTTTTCCACTCCTGAGGTGTTCCCTTTCCTGTTGAATGACTGCCAATTGTTTAGCTTCCAGTTGCTGCTTTTTTCTCTTCTATTTTCAAAGCTGTTTCTGAAAACAGGTTTGGCATGGTGCTTGTCTTTCACTTTTGCCACAAGTGCTTCACCACTTGACTCTTGATGTCTATAAGAGTGCCTCTCCTCCACTGATTGCAGAGCATTAATCAGCTCTTGAAGGCTGATTTCAGAAAAATCGTGTGAGTCTTCAAGTGAACATATCTTATGTTCAAACCTGTCGGGTAAGCTCACCAACACCTTCTCCACAATCCTTGAGTCAGGAAAATCTTCCCCCAAAAGTCTCACTTGATTTACAAGCTTTGAAATTTGGGAAGAGAAATCCTTAATTGTGTTTGTCTCCCTCATTCTCAAGGCCTCAAATTGCCTTCGCAAATTCATCACTTGCATCCTCCTTGATTTTTCATCCCCTTGGAATTCAGCCTTTATCTTATCCCAAGCTTCTTTGGCTGTTTTACAAGTCATAATCCTTGTAAAAATCTCCTCACTTACTGCATTATGCATGCAAGTAAGTGCTTTGAAACTCTTGGATCTTTCTTCATTGAAAAATCTTATTTGATTCAAGGTTGGATCATCATTTAAGGGAGTTGGAACCATGCTGGTGTCCACATAATCCCATAGATCAAAAGCCTTCAAGTAAGCTTCCATCTTTACAGCCCACACTCCATAATTCACACCTGTAAATGTAGGTGTTGATGCTGGAAAATTTGCTCCAGAACTCATTTCAAACTGCACCCAAAAAATGCTCAAAAAAGAACCCAAAAATCTGTTTTGTCCAAGAACCCTTCAAAGCTGTCAAGCTTTGATTTTTAATTGACCTCACAAATAAATCACTCGTGTTTCACACAATCCCCACAAAGAACAACACTGCTCTGATACCAATTGTTGAAATCAGAAACAAAAAAGTCAACGAAAGTCAACAATTTTCCCAAGAACCGACACTGTTCAAATCAAAATCTGGAATTGCCAGAAAATGAAGAACACGAAGAACAACTGCCCAGAATTTGAAGAACAATAAAGAACAAAAAAAAATCCAGAACAAATAAGCAGAATCTTAGTTAGGTTACTGCCATAGCCTTTCCTTTATTTATAGCAAAAAATAAATGATTACAAGAGTTCTAGTTGATTACAACTTGTTCTTGTACTAGATAAGTCCTAGAATTTAGATTGCACCTAAGCTAGAAAGCATGATCAACATGATATGAAATAGATAAAATTCCCTACAGCTAATTCAATACTAATCTAAACATTAATACTAGAATTCAAATAGGACTCCATGCTCTAATCTTCAATCTGCTGCAGCCTTGATATCCATGATCTTCAACAGTTTCTTGCTTTATAAACCGTTGTTGCTCTCATTTCTTTCTTGTTATGTCTCTTCCTTTTCTCTCTCCATAGGTCTAATTGATAAAAACAGGACCATTTAAGAAATATAAAAAAATAAAAGAATTAAAATCAAAACAAAACTTAAAAGTATAAGTGCTGAAATGAAAACGAAATATATAATCAATTTTATTTGAAGGATAAAATTGAAATAAATCAAACTTATATCACAAAAATCAGGACCATACAAAATAATCAAAGATTAGGAACTGAAATGAAAATCCCATAGACCAAGGAGACTTCCATGTAATTTAGGCTATAGGAGAGATAAAAGAGAAAAAAAAATCAACCGACCACTGTCACGTTTTCGGACACCGTGGGACGCCACAGGCACTACCATGAGAAAGAGGACATGGTGGCGCATCAAGTGAGACACTGGATGAATATTTTTCACCACCGGAAGACGCCGCACGTGCCACCTGAAGGGAGCATGAGGAAGAAAACTATCGGCGTGTCTGTCAGACTCGCTCATAATGTTTGCATAAAAAAATATTAAGGAAAACATACAATTACCTAAACACCTATAACCAACTCTTGAATTTTGTCTTTTTTGAGGGCATATCTATATTTATACATTTTCAAAAAATGTGAAATGCTCGAAACATCGCCGCAAGCAACTCTTTATTTTTGTCTTATTTGAGGGTAATATGGTTATTTTAATGTGCATAGTAACTGTTTATTGTCTGCACTAAGAGATAAAATGATAATTTCACTATTCTAATCTACAATAATCTATATCTATATCTACAGTGAAACGGCCGAGTTGATGTAGCTTATTAGATGATCTTGATTTCATTTGATGTATTAAAAGGAAAGGTCTTTCATGAATCATGGGCCCTCATCCGTATAAAAATAAATATGGGTGGTCTATCATTTCAAAGGTCATTGTAATGTTGTCTGCACCACATGCAAGCGAGAGACAAGAGCCATGGATATATCTGTACTAATACAATATTCAAACATTTTTCACATGTTTTCCTTCGATAGAATCTTAAATTTCACATGTTTGTTTCCTCTGAAATTACAATATTTATGTTAATCCTCAAAGTTTTATTACTTTTCAATCAACTCCCACCCCCCCACATTATTCACATATCATTCTTTTATATCAATACAATCTGTTCAATTTGGCATGCCAACTAATTGCAAGCTAATCTAACTGTTCCTAATAGAATTATAACAATCGTAACATAATTGTAACAAACTCAACACTCTTGAACTGAATTCTCTATAATAATCCGTTAGAACTTTGGAATTTCGCATACTCCAAGTTGCTTTCTCAATTTTACAAATGCATCAAGCTTTAAAGGCTTGGTCAAGATGTCAACAATTTGTTCTTGTGAGCTACAATATGTGAGCTCTACCACTCCATCTTTTAACAAGCCACGAAAAAAATATATCTGATGCCTATGTATTTGCTCCTCCCATGCATAATAGGATTCTTGAATAACTTGATTGTGGAACAATTATTATAGTATATCACACAACTTTTTTTTTTATTCCAATTAAGATGACGAAGAACACTTTGCATCCATATTGCTTGGCAAGCATATAATGCTACTAAGATAAATCATGTTATGGGGCCTTACTTAAAAGCTTAAGCTTTTAGGTGAGATGATTCCTTAACATGCAAAGCCATATATATGAGTGGAAAAACATGTTAAAGGATATGTTGTAGGGTTGTGTTATGGTATTAGTCTACTGCTTTTTTTGTTTCAAAAACCATGAGCATGAAAAGGAATATTTAGGTGGTGCAAACTATTTTCCTCATTCTTGTACCAAAATTTTGAAGTTAACCTTGCAAAAACAATGCTATAGAGAGAAAACAAAACAAAATATTCAGAGGCAACTGAATTTCGGCAACCTGGGCGCCGACGTCGGATTGTCGCGAAACTCACCTAGTCGATGCGTTTCGCCGTTTGCGGAAGAAATCAGCGGCATAGTCCCTGATGTCCACCAGTTTTTGGCCAAATTTCATAGTTTAGGCCTCGAAATTGTCATTTTTATAGGTACAGTGAAACGGGCCAAGCTGACTTAGATTATTAGATGATATTGATTTCATTTGATGTATTAAAAGGAAAGGTCTTCATGAATCAAGGGCCCTCATCCGTATAAAAATAAATATGGGTGGTCTATATATCTTTTCAAAGGTCATTGTACGTAATGGTGTCTACACCACATGCCAGCGACAGACATGAGGCAGGCAAATTTCTGTACTAATACAATATTCAAACGTTTTTCATGAAGCTCATCGATTCCAAACACATTTAAAAGCATAATGTAAAAGGAATAAAAATATATGTATTTTTTGGTAATTAGGAATCCTTGTTGCGGATGGTGGGGGCGCTGTGAGGCCCCGTTCTATTGTCTTATAGCCTGTTTGTTTTTGGCTTTTAGCCCCCCAATTAACAAAAAAAAATAATTCTTCTTCCAGCTTGATTTTATTTTCTTGAAACAAGTCTTCAGTGATTGATAATCTACCCAACTTGGAAACCTTTCGAAGTAGATATTTAACATAGAGTTGTTGTCATTCTTAATAGGTCTCTGTTGTCGGGCTGGTATTTGAGGGTTCTTTGTTGTAGATTTGTACGTGGGAGGGAGTGGTGGTTCTGTTTTGGGCAAGGTTGGTGAGATGGGTTCTGTGATTGTTGGGATTGTGTTTTTATTTGTGTACCAGAAAGGAAAGAAAAGTGTTTATGAGGGATATTTAAGAACTTTAGTTCAGGATCAGGACTGGGAGTGCTTGGTGGTGGTGGAGATGCATAGTGATGGATACTAGAACATTACATTTTTTTTTTACTTCTTGGTAGATAGTTCAAAGTTAGAAAAAGTCTCGCAAAGCACCAAATGTTTTAGAAAAGAGAGGCTACAGACAATGGCTTTTGAACTTAAACCATGCATGCTCAGAACAAGGGCTTTTTTTTATTTATTATATAAGTTCATATCTCTTGTTCACTAGTTTTTAGACAGAAGATAACAAAAACATGCTATAACGTTGGTACATTTTATGATCGAGGCGCGGCGCAAGTACAACTTCTAATGGCGTTGCTTTCGGCAAAGTGAGTCCCAAGCCTTCACTCATGTCAACTTGAGCATTCATTGCGGTGCTTAAACTGAAGCCTTGAAGCAACCGAGAAAGCGTCAAGTGAAGCATTTGCAAGCCAGAAGAAATCCCAGGGCACTGTCTTCTCCCTGAACCAAATGGAACATACTCAAACTGCTTACCTCTAACATCTATTGATCCATGGCTTGTAAGGAACCTCTCAGGACGAAACTCGCATGGATTTTCCCATATGCGCGGGTCTCGATGAAGCTTCCACGCGTTAACTAGTAATTGGGTGCCTCGAGGAACAAGATAGCCACCCACGTAGCAATCTTCCAAGGATTCACGTGGTACCAACAGGGGGCCAGGAGGGTATAGTCTCAAAGTTTCCTTCACGATGGCTTGAAAATATACCAGGTTCTTGATATCTGATTCCTCTACTCATCTTGTTGTTCCCACATGGATATCAATCTCTTTTTGTACTCTTTTCAGCACTTCAGTGTGGTTAAGTAGAAGAGACAGTGCCCATGTCAAGGTGACAGATGTAGTATCTATGCCTGCTAGTATAAGATTCTGCAGAGCATAAATAATCAGAAATTAGCGATTAGAAATGCAATCGTGCTAATGAGGATGTCATGCAGAATGTTGTGAGTTCACTTACCAGAGCAGTTGCCTTCACAATGGTTTCTCTTTTGTATCCGAAGATGGGATCATCGCCTACTGCAAGAGACTCTAGCATGACATCCATGAAGTCCTTCTCTTCTTTCCTCACATTGACCGTTTCCCTTCTCTGAAGATGTTCTTCGAGCCAGCGACTCACAACATGGTCCAACTCCTTGGCGACGCGCTTCATAGATTTCAGATGTCCGTGCAAATCCATCCATCCAGTAAAAGGAATCAAATCTGAGATTTCTAATACCCCACCCAAGTAAAAAAACTCTTTGATTGCTCTTCCGAATGCTTCTGACTCTTTGGCAATACCACCACAATTTTTCTTCCCTGCAATTAGTCGAAACATTACGCTCGCAACTACATAGGAAAACCATTGACTCATGTCCACCAACACGGGACCATTGCTACAAGTCGTGTACAATTCCTTGATGCATGTATCTATTTCCGAAACTCTAACATTCATGAGCAGCTGAAGCCTGTGGTTCGACAGAAGCTCTTGCGTTACGATCTTTCGCATCTCAAGCCAGTATTCTCCATACCGATGGAAACTGAAAAAGGCATCATCATAACCCATGTATTTTGAAGTAGCCAAACTCGGACGATTTAGGAATTTTCGGTCATTAGTTTTGAAGCATTCCTTCACAGATTCCCAGCTACTAATAACAAGTGTGCGTCTCATGCCAAGCCTGATTGAAAAAACTGGTCCGTGCTTATTAGCCAGATCTCCTAGATCTCGGCAAATTGGAATTTGACTGTTGAGAATCCTCATATGCCCTATCAAAGGCCACGCACCAGAGGGTTCAGGTGGTGGTAAAAATTTGTTTCTTTTGTGACTCGCTGACAGTATTCTCCGTAGGATGGATAGAAGAGCTAGCCCTAGAAAAAAACTTCCCATTGCTAAAACATTCATTTTGGGTTGTGTGTGGAGAAAGAAGTGTTTTAGATACATGCAAAAGGGCCTGATGATTTGCACCTATTTATACATGACATGAAGCACAGGAAAATAAAAATTACTACCGACATTTAATAATTGATTCTATTTAACTTGATGACATCTACTAATATTGGAGTCTAGTACCACTAATTGCTTAAGTCGTGTGTTCATCTTTTCACAGGTCATTGTTATGCAGTTTACACCACAGGCTAGGTTACATAGATTGGAAATCTTGTCTTGGTATTATATATATCCCTTTGCTTTCACTCATTGTCTCTGCTTCTATCTTTGTTTCTTGCTTTATAAACCGCCGTTGCTCTCATTTCTTTCTTGTTATGTCTCTTCCTTTTCTCTCTCCATAGGTCTAATTGATAAAAAGAGGACCATTTAAGAAATATATAAAAAAAAAGAAATTAAAATCAAAACAAAACTTAAAAATACAAGTGCTGAAATGAAAACGAAATATATAATCAATTTCATTTGAAGGATAAAATTAAAATAAATCAAACTTATATCACGAAAATCAGGACCATACAAAATAATCAAAGATTAGGAACTGAAATGAAAATCCCATAAACCAAGGAGTCTTCCATGTAATTTAGGCTATAGGAGAGAGAAAAGAGGGGAAAAATCAACCGACCATCGTCATGTTTTCAGACACCGTGGGACGCCACACGCACTACCATGAGAAAGAGGACATGGTGGTGCATCAAGTGAGACACTGGATGAATATTTTTCACAACCAGAAGACGCCGTACGCGCCACCTGAAGGGAGCGTGAGGAAGAAAACCATCGGCGTGTGTGTCAGACTCGCCAATAATGTCTGCATAAAAAAATATTAAAAAAAAAACATACAATTACCTAAACACCCATATAACCAACTCTTGAATTTTGTCTTTTTTATGGGCATATCTATATTTATACATTTTCAAAAAATGTGAAATGCCTGAAACATCCCTGCAAGCAACTCTTTTTTTTTTGTCTTATTTGAGGGTAATATGGTTATTTTAATATGTATAGAAATGTAAAAAACCAAAAATACCCCAGGATAGTAATTTTTTATTGTCTACACTAAGAGATAAAATGATGATTTCACTATTGTAATCTATAATAATCTATATTTATAGCTACAGTGAAACGACCGAGTTGATTTAGCTTATTAGATGATCTTGATTTCATTTGAAGTATTAAAAGGAAAGGTCTTTCATGAATCATGGGCCCTCATCCGAATAAAAATAAATATGGGTGGTCTATCATTTAAAAGGTCAATGTATCTGTACTAATACAATATTCAAACATTTTTCACACGTTTTCCTTCGATAGAATCTTAAATTTCACATGTTTGTTTCCTCTGAAATTACAATATTTATGTTAATCCTCAAAGTTTTATTACTTTTCAATCAACTCCCACCCCCCCACATTATTCACATATCATTCTTTTATATCAATACAATCTGTTCAATTTGGCATGCCAACTAATTGCAAGCTAATCTAACTGTTCCTAATAGAATTATAACAATCGTAACATAATTGCAACAAACTCAACACTTCCTCTCTTAAACTAAATTCTCTATAATAATCAGTTTACAACTTTGGAATTTCGCATACTCCAAGTTGCTTTCTCAATTTTACAAATGCATCAAGCTTTAAAGGCTTGGTCAAGATGTCAACAATTTGTTCTTGTGAGCTACAATATTTGAGCTCTACCACTCCATTCTTTGACAAGCCACGAAAAAAATATATCTGATGGCTATGTATTTGCTCCTCCCATGCATAACAGGATTCTTGAATAACTTGATTGTGGAACAATTATTATAGTATATCACACAACTTTTTTTTTATTCAAATTAAGATGACGAAGACCCCTTTGCATCCATCTATTGCTTGTATTTCACATTCCATTGCTTCCATGTGGAGCTCTCTGCTGCTTCTTTATAAGTACTTGGATAACCTTCTTCAGTATGCATGGCTAAGTCTTGTACCTCCTCATCTTTAGACAAACCCTCTCTTATTATTTGATCTTTCATCCATCTTGGTTCTTTGCTCATTCTTCCTTGCGATCTACTTGATCTTGTAGCATTCTCTCATTATTCCTTTGATTTGAATTTCTTTGTGTCTCCATTATCTTCAGTATCTAATGCAGAAGTTCATCAGTAGATATAACAGGTATATCTATTACAGATTCATCAGTTTCTTCATCAACTTCTCTACTCTAATTGTCACCCCATTCTAGTGTACCATCTTTAGTTTCTGATTCAGTCTTGTCCCATTCCTAGCTTTCATTCTCAACAAACACAACATCTCTGCTTACTGAACCTTCTTAGTGATTGGATTATGCATTTTGTAGGCTTTCGATTCCTTACTTTACCCTAAATGTACACATTTTATGCTCTTATCATCCAGTTTCTTCCTCTTCTGATCAGAACTGTGCACATACCCAATGCACCAAAACACCTTAAAGTGTTCTGCTGAAGGTGTTTGATTTTTCCAAGTCTTTTTAGGAGTTTTATCCTTTACTGCTAGGGTAGGGCTTTGATTCAATAGATACATTGTCCCATTGATTGCCTCAGGCCAAAATTCTTTAGAAACCTTCCCTTCAATTAGCATACTTCTTGCCAGATTCATAATGACTCTATTCAGTATCACCTTAAACATCTCAAAATCTCAACCAAATACAGTTTTTATACCCCTATTAGATAACATCTACAAGACACTTCTCAAAATTTCACCGTTCAGAATAGGACTACAACTTGTATTTTCTATACTAGTCACCAATCAAGAAGCAATGCCTTAGATGAAACAATCTATAACATGATTTTCTCTTGTACGATACTGCAGGTAACCACGAACAATTCAAATCCCAAAAAAAAATAATTCCCACGTGGATGGAAAAGTACCTGCCGGTGAAAGATTCCGAATTCTCTCCACTTGCAGCGTTTTTTCCCCTTCTTGATCTGCAATGCCAGCAACAGAATTCAAGTTATACTACATTCATGCAGCCAAAATTGACAATCAGTAATCACACAAACAAAAGTAACTTGAAACTACCTACACTCATCACCTTCAATCATGCATAAACACATTCACCATTACTCAATCCTATCAACGCATTTTCCATCCCAGTAATTAACATTACAAAACACACACACAACAAAAACAAAAAAACAAGCAAGCTACATACTGAATCACAAACCAAGAAAGCAGACATCTTTAAAAAAAAAAAAAAAAAACCTCTGAGTAGGGTCTTCATCAGTAGAGTGACAATTTCAACGAGACCGAACCATGTCTCTTTGTAACCGAGCAAGCTCACGAGTACCTAGTTGTATATACTCAGATAAACCCTAACAGTGGACACCTCAAAAAAGGGCGAACATTCATGGTTAGCAGTGAAAATCAATATCTAATGATGATTTATACCAGGGGAAATTGTGGATTAGCATCAAAATTGAGATCACACAGAAGGGTTGGTATCAAATTTTAAGGATTTTGGATACAAATTGTTCCGATAAATTTAAAATTGTGGACTTTTTACAGTTTGGTATAGACTTGATTGTTCATAATGGTTATCCAATTTTATATATATACTAGCCATTGCCCCCGCGCCTCGTCGCAGTCGGAACCATATTTTTTTCAATGCAAAAATATATTAATTGTGTGAGATTTTTTTATTATAATATAAATTTGGGCAAAATAATAAATTTGTGTAGAAATCTTGTGAAGTGCAAGTTTTCTATAAAATATGTCGCACCCCATCGCGAGAGCGCGGCGTCGCGGCGACCCTCCCCGTGAGCGGGGGATTTCAATGTAGGAGTCTTATCTTTATTTTGTGGAAAAAGGGAGTCGCCACCTAGTATTATGGTTACTAGGAAACCTAAAACTGGTCTTTAAGAGATTCTAAGGCAAGAGATTGGTTGCGTAAAGGGAAGGTTTTAGCACCCCTCGTACGCCCTACCTAAGGTAAGCTGCTTGACGTTTTGGTTAGCTTATGATTTGTTATGGTTTTGATCTTTCAAAGAATATGTTGGTTAAATGATGATGGTATATTACCCCGCCGAATATTTTTGATATTAACCCCTTGTGATTTATTTATCCAAACACCGACAGTGAATAATAGCATATCATCCCCGCCGAATATTTTGGATATTAACCCCTTATGATTTATTTATCCAAACACCGACAGTGAATAATAGCATATTATCTCCACTGAATATTTTGGATATTAACCCCTTAGGATTTATTTATCCGAATACCAATAATGAATGATAAATTCCCAAAAATAAGATTTTTATATTGTTGAAATATTGGCCAATACCCTTTGGATTTTTACAAACATGTTGTAAAATCTCAAAATGCAAGAAATGATTTTTCTTTGTGAAATCAATTCTAAAACAATTTTTCTCTTCAAACTCCAAGATAATATATATTTTTTGAAAGAAAAAGAATTTTTAAAATATGATAGTGTATTGGCCGTATGCAAGAAAAAAACACATTTTTATTTTTGTAATAAAAATATTTTTTATACAAATTTTGTATTTTTATTATTATTTCTTTGTGGGTTGGCAGCCAGCCCACTCACCTCGGCCTGGGCTTTTTCAGCCCAGTTGGCTCTGGGCTGTCAGCCAAACCACATCGGGCTGGGGCTGGAAGACCGCCTTCTTTCAGCCCAGATGGCCCAACGGAATGCTTAATTTTGGAGTGCGACGAACGGCGTACTCATTAATACTGTTGGGTAGAGGAGGCCAAGGTGGTTCTTCTGGTCATGGTGGCGTCGGAAATGGTGGCCTATGGTGTCCGAAGTTGGTGTCGGAAGGTGACCGGTCACATTGCAAGCAGCCACTGCTGCCTCTGTTGCCTTTGCCTGAGATGGTGATTGGGTCGCCGGGGTTGAGGTGGCGATGCTGGTTACGACGTGGTGGTGCGAAGTGGCCGGAGTTGGTGGCCGGAGTTGCTGAACCGAGAGGGAGAGAGAGAGAACAATGGCTGCAAATTTTTAGAGAGAGAGAGAGAGAGCTGAACAAGAGAGATGACGGGGAAAGAGCTGACGAACAGAGACGAAAGGATGAAGATTAAATCAATCTTTTTACATAAATTTGGCTCTGCAATCTCTCTATTTTTCTATGTTTTCTTCGTAAATTTCCTTCCCGGCTCCCTCTCCCCTCTGTTTCTATTTTACGTGGACTTGGCTCTGCAAGTTATTTTGAGTCGCCCCCTGTCTTTTTTCTCCTCTTTACGTAAAAATCTTCTTCTCTGTTTCCTCTTCTTCTCTCCTCTCTCCTATTTTCTCTTACCTGTTCGTTCTCTCCTCTGTTCTGTCTCTCTTTCTTTTATTCCATTTTTCTCTCCCCCCTTTCTCTCCTTTCTGCTCATCCTTTCATAGGTAGTGCAGAGGTTACCGTTGCAAGCAACGGTGGGCTATCTCCTGCGACAGTAGGTTGGCCGGCGGCGACGTGCAGTGGCTTGTCAGTGGTGCAGGCATGCGTGGTCTGTTACTATGGGGTGTAAATGCAATCTGGTCCCTCTATTTATAATTGCTCTAATTACACCCCCAATTGAATTTAAACTTATGATTTTGTGCAATTATACCCTGTCAAAATTTCAATATCAACCTTGACTTTGCGTGCCTTTTTTATTTTGGTCCTTGATTTCTGATTTGTGCGATTTGATCTTCAATTGACCATTAAACTCTCAATTTGCTCAATTTGGCCCCTATAACAAGATATTTTTGGATTTTTGTCTTTTTTAGTATTGTTTTGTTTTTTCTCCGAAACATGAAAATAAGTTGGTCAAAATTTGGGTAGCAACAAAATATATGAATTTTAAAAAGATATAAATTTATCTATTTAGTAGGTTTTAATAAAATAACCAGTATAAGACTATTATTATCATTAAAAAAAATTCAGATATCTAAATTATTGAATTTACTTAATTAAGATTAATTCATTTTATAATTCAATTTAAATTAAACACAACAAACAAAATATAAATTATTAAAACACCTACAATAATCAAATAACAAAAATAAGTAGTTAATTTTCTATCTCCATAAAGAAGAAAATATAAATTGAAAATCCATTCTTACGTTACTATCACTATCATTACTATAACAGTTAAAATTATTATCAGCATTATTGCCCAAATAGTTAAAATCATTAAATTGGCCTGAAGAATTAAAAAAAAGAAAAATATTTTTAGAAAAAAACAATAAAAAAATAATCACTAAAATTCTCATTATTATTGCGCAAATAATAAAATCATAATATCATCTAATCCGAAAAACAAATAAATATAATAGAAAACAAAAAAAAATAACAAAGGGAAAAAAGGAGCAATATTAATTTTAAAATGATCACCAACATAAATTAAAATTTTAGAACTGACCTGAATATAACCCCAATAAAAAATAAAATGATAAAAATTAAAAACAAAAACTAAAAAGTATAAATGAATAAATACGGACAAAAAATAAACATTGTCCAAGAAGGAGCGAAAAAACCAAAGGAATCAATACTTAATAAAAATTAAAAGAATAAGTGCAAAATGAAAAACAATATATATAATTAATTCCAATTGAATGAAAAAAATGCAACAAATCAAAACCTTGGGACCAAAAAACAATAAAGAGATTTTTTAAAAACAAAATATAGTGTAACCAACATAAATTAAAATTTTATAACGGAATAGAATAAAAATAAAACGCTAACAAAAAATAAAACGACAAAAATGAAAAACATAAATGCATAAATATGGATAAAAATAAATACTATCCAAGAAGGACCAAAAAAACAGAGGAATTAATAACAAATAAAAAATTAAAAGAATAAGTCCCAAAATGAAAAATAAAATATATAATTAATTCCAATTGAAGTACAAAAATGAAACAAATCAAAACTTTGGGACCAAAAATAATAAAGGGATTTAAAGAAAACAATACAGTGTAATTGTTGAAAAAATTAAAAGAATAAGGATCGAAATGAAAAGTAGCGTATATGAACAATTTCAATTGGAGGACAAAACTAGAACAAATTCAAACTTGCATACCAAAATTATTAAAAGAACCAAAAATCAAAAGAGTAAGGACTAAATGAAACATACCATATATAATCAATTTCAATTGAAGGGTGTAATTGAAAATAATCGAAATTTTCATTGAAGAAATCAGTAAGAAAAATGAAATTAAAAGACCAGGGATTGCAATGAAACAACCACAAATATGAAGGACCCAACCTTACTTTCCGGCAGCAGGAGAGAAAAAAGAGGAAGAAAAACTAGCCATCAGTAATTTCATGACCACATTCACTTGACAGGAGCTGCGTCGAGAGGCAGAGGACATGGCAGCCCACCTGGAGACATGGCGAAAGGCTAGTTTCCACTTACAAAAAAAAGAGTAGGATATTTTTGAATTCTACTATGTTCACCTTGTCGGCCATCTGGAGAAAATGTTGAAGTTTTCTTCTGGGTGAAGCACTGAAATGTTGTGTACCGGAAATGCCATGATCTGCTCTAAGTTCTGCTTTACGGACTTTATAAGCCTATTGATTCAAACTGTCTTTTCCTTAGCTTTTCGTCTTTGACAAACTGTCAATAACAATTCAGGAATTTAGCTCTTGCGATGGTGCAACCCCGGGTAGTCCGGATGACATGCTTCTCAAGGATTTGAATCCATGTTTAACACCCTATTGTGCCGAGAAAAAAATCCAAGGTCAGAAGACAATGCTCCTTTGAGTTTTGAAAAAACCCAATCCGAAAATATCTATCTTATGGCATGCACTCTATGCAGCCTTGTAAGGAAAATACTTACAGAATCGACATTTCTTGTAGGAATTTGAGACAATGGGCTATGAGTCTTCTCTTGATGTAAGCTTATTCGAGAGCAACACGCAAACTAGCAATGAGCTTAGCTTCAGCTCTCGTCTGAGGAAGTTATCCAAAAGTTCAGACTGTTACCAGAACTCCAGCTCAGGAAGCACAATGACCCGAACAACTCGCAGGTCAGAAGAAACCGAAGGAGCATACAGAAAGCAAGCCCAACAAAGACATTTCTAGTGTCTCACCGTTCATTCTGCTCTCTTGAAGTATACATGTAATCAACTGATGCTTTTTCGTACTGTTTTTTAATGATGATTAAGGACTATAGTATTATTGTTGCAATATCTCCTAGATGTAAATGTTGCTGTCTAAGCACTTGAATAAGGGGTGCAAAGCCATATATATGAGGGGAAAAACATGTTATAGGATATGCTGTAGGGTTGTGTTATGGTATTAGTCTACTGCTATTTTTGTTCCAAAAACCATGAGCATGAAAAGGAATTAAAATCAAATCAAAACTTAAAGTAAAAGGGCCAAAATGAAAACAAAATATTTTATCAATTTCAATAGATGAACAAAATTAAAAAAAAAAATTCAAACTTCTATACCAAAAATATTCAGGGATTTAAAACCAAACCCAAAATTAAAAGAATAAGAACCGAAATGAAAATGAAATATATAATTAATTTCAATTGAAGGACAAAATTGAAAAAAAAAATCAAAACTTATATCACATAAATCAGGACCATACAAAACAATCAAAAGATCAGAGACTGAAATGAAAGCTATATAAACCAAGGGGACTTCCGTATAATGCCTATTTGTGTTTCAAAACCTTGAGCATGAAAAGGAATATTTAGGTAGTGCAAACTATTTTCTTTCTTCTTGTACCAAATTTTTGAAGTTAACCTTGCAAAAACAATGCTATAAAGAGAAAACAAAACAAAATAGCAATTGACAAATTGAGATATATTATTGAACTTCATATGTGGGGTAAAACACTCTAAAGGCATAAGATTGTGATTATGGATTTAGCCAAGCATGCCATCTAACAATGCTGCATAAAATTAAATCCATTACTTTTTGCTTATGGTGTATGACAAATTATATTATAACATATACTAAAAAAGATCAGTGTTTTACTGTAGATTATGAGTGTATTCATTGTGAATTGGAACAATGTTTTTGAACCGGTTTGGTATAGGCAAGTCATGGTTTTTTTTATTTTTTTATATTTCTTTGCATAGTAAAATAACTTTTCTAGCCTCTAATAAGATAAAAAACAACAGTTGTCGGAGGGGGTGCCATAGTAATTTCACATTCTATTGCATAGTAAAATAACCCTTCTACCCTCTAATAAAACAAAAACCATGGTTTGCTTACGAGGGTGTTTTAGATATTTAATATTTTTTGAAAATATCTAAACACTAATCTTCCCCCCAATAAGACAAAATTAAAGAGTTGGATATAGAGGTGTTACGGTAATTTACTTTTTTTATATTATTATTTTTTTCTAAATACTGTGTGCGTGTCTGACACACGTGCCAATAGTATTCCACCTCACGACCACTTTGGGAGGCGCGTGTGACATATTACGGTGGGGGAAAATGTCTCGCGTCTCGGTGGATGTGCCACCATGTCTTCTTTCTCATGGTGTGGCTTGTGGCCTCACAAGGTGGCTACAGACGTGACAATGATCGGTTGAACTTCCCCATTTCTCTTTTCTTCATGCTAAACTACAAAACAACCCCACCCCCAATTTTATGTTTGTTTCATTTCAGCCTCTGATCGTTTAATTGTGCTGTATGGTCCTCAATTCTGTTACGTAAGTTTTGATTTGTTTCAATTGTGTCCTTTAATTGAAATTGATTATATATTATGTTTTCTTTTCAATTCTTATTTTTTTAATTTTAGGTTTGGTTTTAAATCTCTTAATATTTTCGGTGCAGAAGATTTGATTTTTTCAATTTTGTCATTTGATTGAAATTGATAATATATTTGGTTTTCATTTCGGACCTTATAGTTTGATTTCAATTACTTTATTTTTTTATATTTCTTAAATAGTCTCTATTTTTGTCTATGTTTATATATATGTGCTCTTAGCTTTGGTTTTTAATTTTTATTATTTTCTCTTTTGTTGAGGTAGTATTTTTTTGAAAACTTTTGCTCTTAAATTTTAGTTTGTGTTTATGGTCATTTGGAAATTCATATTTCTTATTTTTTTTCCTTGTTCTTTTAGTTTTATTTTTATTTTTATGTCAAATTATTTTTTTTAGCTAATAATTTTTATTATTTTGTTTACTCTTTTGTTAAAGTTTTTAGGCTTTTTCTTTGAATCAATTTTTTCCCATTATTAACACAACAACAACAACAACAATAATGATTTTAGTTTTTTTTTCTTGCTTTCTCATTTGTTAATTTTTTTGAGTTTTTTTTTTCTCAGGGTAATTTAATAATTGTTATTGTTTTAGAAGTAATAATAATGATATTTTTAGATATTATAGCTTCGATGTTGCTGATGTTATAATAGGGTGTGTTGATGTGTTTTATTGTATCAAACCTTGCATGTATAGATGCTATATTTTATTTTTAAACTAGCAAAACCTATTAATTGTTTCAATCTCAATAGTTATAAAAATTGTTTATTCAGTTCACAATGTAGTGCAGACAATTTAACTAATTGATTATTGGTCGAGAGCTTGGGGATTGAATCCAGGCATTGGGGTTGGCCACCATTGAGGACTAATGGAATGGCCTTGTCCATATAATTGCTAGGAGCAGGAAAGAAAACATTCTGGCCTTTCTATACCTTGTTGAGAATGATGTGGGGAGATCTGCAATGGAGAGTCGATTGGGCATGTACGTGGGCTTTAAAAGTGAAAATTTAATGAAAAGTTGGACACTACTTTAACCTAATAACCTAGAATTTTATATTCTATTGCAGGACTAGGCATATTCAGATCATATATTACTTCATCAATATGTACTTGATGATAGGCAGTTGATGCTTGACAAGATTTGTGGAAGCAAGAATTTGACAAAAAACTTTATGTCGAACACATTATTTTATATATGCTGCTGAAGGTTTTGTTTTCCTTCAGAAATCCTTAAAGGCTCAGGACTTGGGTGACAGCAGTATTCAGTATTCCTAAATAGAATAATTCCTTTTAATTAGAATAATTCCTTTTATTTTTCTTTAACTTCCTACTTATCTCCAAATATTTTTTATCTTTGATTTTTTTTTATCTTTTTTAAATGTGTTGTAAGGACATTAAAAGTTCAAATCCTTTTTAAGACAACACTGAAAAATAAATACTGAAAACAATGCTTATATTTCAAAAACATATTTTTTGATTTTATGTCGTTTTCTTACTGTTTTGTTTGTTTTTGCCTGAAAATACTTGAAAAATATGGTCAAAACTTGATAACAACATGTGTCACATGAAACACAAGCAAGTTGTAAGTAATTAATTTTTTCAATGCCATTTGAGAATCGATGATAGATCAAGATGTTGATATTAACTTTATGACAACCAGTAATTGTTTATATCATTTATTATGGCAGGTCTTCATGGATCATGGTTCCACTATTCAACTAAAAGAATCTATTTCATGATCATGCAATTTTCTTTTAGTTTAAAAAAAATTCAAAACAAGTAAGAAAATATGAGTTGAACTGATATGACTTGATTGACTCTATAGGTCCAAAAACAACTTGAATAACTCGTAAAAATATAGTTTGGCTAAAAAAATTTAAGACGACAATTTATTTAAAAAAAATATTAAGACAACATATTGGATTGACCTAGGTTAACCTAGATTAACATTTCAAATTCGTGACCTATCTATTCAAATCATGATAACACCAAATAAAAAAATCAAAACAAATAAATTATAAAGCTCAATTATCAATAAACCTATTGTTGAATGATAAAATTAGAAGAAGAAAAATCAATTTAAGAAAACACAATAAAATGACATTAATGAAAAAAATTACGAATTTGAACAAAATTATCAAAATATCATTTGCAGTCTCGCAAGACCTTTCTAAACTCTTATTACCCAAAAACTTTACTTGAGATATAACAATATTTAAGGAGACTCTCATAAAATTTTAGTCTAGCCCAACAATAGGATTGAGAGATATAATTGATACAATAAAACTTAATAATATTTTTCTTTTAATAAATGACAATCACTATTTGGTCGGAAACAAAAATCTGAAATGGAACTAGAATATTCTAGCCAAAATTTGTACAAAATTTATGGAAGAAGTTGAGTTTACAAGCAAGATATTTTCTTTTTTGATTTGTTGTATTTTTTGAATTGAAACAAAATATACCCAACTATTCTAGGCCGAATGAAACATAATTGACATGAGCCATTGGCCTGCGCTCCACCGCAACGAGATTTTTTTTCTCTCGTTTCAACATATGTAATTTTTTGTTTTGTATTGCGGTTCTTATTGTTTTATTTTTTGGTTTAGTTTTGATCCCTTTATTTTTGGTCCTTCTAGGATAGTTCTTAATTTTTTGTTCGTATTGATGTATTTATACTCTTAGTTTTGACTTTTAATTTTTATTGCTATTTATCTTTGTATTAAATACAGCTTGCATTAAAAAACAGAATAAGTTTAGCTTAGGTGACATGAAATGAGAGTGAAACTCTCCCTCATTCATGTATAGTGAATCTTTTGTTGTTAGTGATTTGTTATCTTTGTTTTTTTTTTTTTTTATCTATTTTGTCTATGTGTGGCTTGGTATATTTTTAGTTTAAAGTGAATTTTATTTAAAAAGAAATTACATTATTTTTTTTTATTTTTTTATGATCTATTCTTGATATTATTATATTAAGTGTATTTCAGAATACTAAGGTTAAATTAATTTGAGATTTAAAAAATAAACTTCATATTTATATATATTTTAATGCGTTAATATTAAACAGATATCAAAATATATAATTAGCCTCATATCATTTTAAGAAAAAATATCTTAAAAATAATCGTTATCCTTAAAAGTTTTGTGTGCTGATTATTTTGCACAGAAGTATAGCAGCATAAAAAATATATAGCACCATTAATATTTTTTGTTACATGTTAAAATATTTGGTTTTGACTGCGGTGAAGCACAAGGCAAGTGACTCGTATATTGTTTCATTGTAGATCATGTGGTAATTTTTTCACCCATTTTATCTATCTGTGGCTTTCTATATTTTTTATTCACGTGATATTAGATCTGAAATATCATACATAAAAAAATTATAAAATTATTTTTTTAACAAAAACATCATAAGAACATCGAATAATGAATTATTTCAATTATTATTTTCATTGTTCTTATCATGATTGTCAATTATCACAATTATTCTAGCTGTCATTATAACTATTATTATAAATAATCAATATTCTAATTATTATTGACAATACTATTGCTTCCACCACCATTATTGTTATAATAGCTATCATTATTACAATATCATCACAATAACCAACACCTTAATTTTTATTAATATCATTTAAATTATAAGTAGTAGTATTATCATTATTATATTTTTTGTTATTATTGATATTCTTCATATTATTTTATGAGTTATTGTTATTATTATCATCAACGCCATTATAATTAACACCATAAGAACTATAACAATTACAATAAATTATAATTGCTATCATCAAAAAATTTAAGGACTAAATTAAAAAAAAAATACATCCTCAACGAAAGAGAAAATAATAAAAACTAAAAACTAAAAATAAGAGCATATACATATAAACATGGTCAAAAAAGGGACCATTTTAGAAATATAAAAAAAATAAAAGAATTAAAATCAAATCAAAACTTAAAAGTATAAGGGTTAAAATGAAAACAAAATACATTATCAATTTCAATAGAAGAACAAATTTAGAAAAAAACCAAACTTTTATAACAAAAATATTCAGGGATTTAAAACCAAACTAAAAATTAAAAGAATAAGAATTGAAATGAAAATTAAATATATAATAAATTTCAATTGAAGGAAAAAATTGAAAAACAAAATCAAAGCTTATATCACATAAATCAGGACCATACAAAACAATCAAAAGATTAGGGGTTGAAATGAAAGCCCCATAAACAAAGGGGATTTCCATGTATTTTAGGCTATAGGAGAGAGAAAAGCGATAAAAAAGATCAACTGACCACCGTTATGTTTTCGGACACTGTTGGACGCCATGCGCACCACCATGAGGAAGAGGATATGATGACGCATTAGGTGAGACGCTGAATCAATATTTTTCACCATCGAAAGACACTGCATGTGTCTTCTGAGGGGAGTGTGAGGAAGAAAATTGTTTGCGTGTCTGTTAGACTCGCCAACAGTGTCTGCATAAAAAATATTAAAAAAACATACAATTGCCTAAACACCCCTACAACCAACTCCTGGATTTTATCTTTTCTGAGGGTATATCCATATTTATACTTTTTTTTAAAAATGTGGAAAGTCAAAACATCCTCGCAAGCAACTCTTGCTTTTTATCTTATTTGAGGGTAATATGATTATTTTAATCCTTACACAAGAGTAAAAAAAAGAAAATACCCTTGTGTAGCCAACTGTTTATTGTCTGCACCAAGGGATAAAATGATAATTTCATTATTCTAATTCGTATCTAGATATAGTGAGACAAGCTGAGTTGATAAGCTT
Source organism: Salix purpurea (assembly GCA_027405865.1). Classification (NCBI taxonomy): domain Eukaryota; kingdom Viridiplantae; phylum Streptophyta; class Magnoliopsida; order Malpighiales; family Salicaceae; genus Salix; species Salix purpurea. Next base: position 1,414,908 of record JAOWLH010000040.1, on the reverse strand, counting down.
ATTAGATGATCTTGATTTTATTTGATGTATTAAAAGGAATGGTCTTCATGAATCAAGGGCCCACATCCGAATAAAAATAAATATGGGTGGTCTATCTTTTCAAAGGTCATTGTAATTGTGTCTACACCACATGCAAGCGAGAGACATGAGGCAGGCAAATTTCTGTACTAATACAATATTCAAACGTTTTTCACACGTTTGCCTTTAATTTTGGCATTAATTCATCAGATATTTCCTAATCTTGGAGAAAAAAAGGCATCAATCAATCCGCTCTCTTTATCAAGAAAGAATCTTCAAATGGTGTAAAGGAGCACTAGTAAAGTTAGGCATTAATACCATCTTATAGCGTTTAACTAAGCCTGGAAAATAATCCTTGAGAGGAGGTGTCACAAACCAAACCAAACAGGGTCGTGTTTGTTTTTTGATGAAGAAGTCCTGGATCTGCATGAAACAAGACCCGTAGCATGATAAAATTCGTAATTTGATCCATCCGGATGTAACTAGGGTTTCTATACCAAGAGCTTGTAATATTTAAGCTCATTAATCCCTTGTGCAGGTTCATATGATCAATAGCTTTGGATCGAAATGAAAATGAAATACATAATCAACTTCAATTGAAGGAAAAAATTGAAAAAAATCAAAACTTATATCACACAAATTAGGACCATACAAAACAATCAAAAGATCAGGGATTGAAATGAAAGCCCCATAAACCAAGGGGATTTCCGTGTAATTTAGGCTATAGAAGAGAGAAAAGTATTAAAAAAGATCAATCGACCACCGTCACGTTTCCGGACACCGTTGAATGCCACACGCAACACCATGAAGAAGAGGATATGGTGACGCAGCAGGTGAGACGCTGGATGGATAATTTTCACCACTGAAAGACGTCGCATGTGTCGTCTGAAGGGAGTGTGAGGAAGAAAATTGTTTGCGTGTCTGTTAGACTCGCCAACAGTGTCTGTATAAAAAAAATGTTAAAAAAACATACAATTCACTAAACACCCTTTAACCAACTCCTGGATTTTGTCTTTTTCGAGGACATATCCGTATTTATATATATATTTTTAAATGTGAAAAGCTGAAACATCCCTGTAAGCAACTCTTGTTTTTTTTTTCTTATTCGAGGGTAATATGGTTATTTTAATCTGTACAGAAGTGTAAAAAACATAAAATATCCCTGTGTAGACAATTGTTTATTGCCTGCACCGAGGGGTAAAATGATAATTTTACTATTCGAATCCACAGTAATCTGTAGTTATAGGTACAGTGAAACTGACTGAATTGATTTAGCTTATTAGATGATCTTGATTTTATTTGATGTATTGAAAGGAAAGGTCTACATGAATCAAGGGCCTACATCCGAATAAAAATAAATATGGGTGGTCCATCTTTTCAAAGGTCATTGTAATGGTGTCTACACCACAAGCAAGCGAGAGACATGAGGCAGGCAAATTGCTGTACCAATACAATATTCAAACGTTTTTCACACGTTTGCCTTTAATTTTGGCATTAATTCATCAGATATTTCCTAATCTTGGAGAAAAAAAGGCATCAATCAATCCGCTCTCTTTATCAAGAAAGAATCTTCAAATGGTGTATAGGAGCACTAGTAAAGTTAGGAATTAATACCATCTCATAGCGTTTAACTAAGCCTGTATAATAACCCTTGAGAGGAGGTGTCACAAACCAAACCAAACAGGGTCGTGCATGTTTTGTGATGAGCAAGTCCTGGATCTGCATGAAACAAGACCCGTAGCATGATAAAAATCGTAATCTGATCCATCCGGATGTTACTATATGGTGTCTATACCAAGAGCTTGTAATATTTAAGCTCATCAATCACTTCTGCGGGTTCATACGATCAATAGCTTTGGAGGCAGGACACTACATGCTATAGTCTCCTTGTAAGAACTTCGAACTCCGCGAGGTTCATTTGCTTTATTGCTTGTTGCTTTCAATCATTTAGCAGCTACTCCATGATTTTAACATAAAATTCATTATTGTATAAGAGTTATACGTGGACAACCAAATCCTATATTGTTTTTGGTCCAATTATAAAAGTAGATTATTAATCATGTTTATATCAATGTCTGGTGATTGATAATTAATGTCATTTATGAAACTATGATTTGATATTATTATATAGAAACACTAAAAAAACAGTATGATAAATCAAAATATACATTTGTTTTCTTTAACACTATGTTTTCTAATGTGTTTTGAGCTTATTTTAGTTTATTGGAAGTTAGTTTTATAAGTTTTGACATGTTTAAATGAGTTTTGCATGCTTAAGTGACGTTGTGAATTACTTGTTAAAAGATAAGAATTTCTGCATTTTATGATTCGGACCTTGCTTCTTGTGACAGGTTTTTCACCAAGTTAAAGTTTCAAAATAAGGAAATGGACTTAAACAAAGTGAGAGCACACATATTCAGCTTTCTAGGAAGGTATTATAGATAGAAATCCGAGTTTATTTGGACCTCTAAATAGACTTGCAAAAATCATGTTGGAATTCTACTTGCAGTAGGACTCCCTATTGCACACTGAACATTTAAACGAGCATATGTTGAGATTACGATATCACAATTAGGTGATTCAAAACCAAAATTCATCTACATACCTAGGGATAAAACTTTTATGAAGGAATTTAGGTTTGATAAATCATTTTCAAGGCAAAAACCCATAAGCGAACTGAAGACCGAGATTGATCTCCTAATATGATGAGGAAACTAGTGGTGGGAAGTTTTATCTTGAGAAGCAATCTGAGAGGGTTAGAAGGATTGTTTTCTATATCCTTTAACCTCATAATATTTAGCCTTGATATTATCATGAAGGTTTACAAGAATAAAGGAGAAAAAAAGTTCTTTTGCTGTTGAATTTTCTAGGACCATGACCAATTAATATATTAAATACATGTTGAGAGCATGAATATCTATCTTCCAATTTTATATGCATAAGAACAAAGTTCTATCAATGAATAATTTGTTAAATCACTCAAGGTTACCATTAATTGAATATGTTTAATGCTATAAAATTGGCTCTTACTTGATTAAACCTATGTGATTTGGACAAGTCATTCATGGTCATATGAGGTTAGAGGCATGGGTAATGATCCCATTATTGAATATATTTAAGGCTTTATTCCTCTCACCACTTTGTTGTAATTTAGACTTTGTTGCAACTAAGACTTTGTTTCTGACTTGGTTTCTTGCAATATTCGATCACTCCAACTATATATTTTTTTCTTTGATGGAATGTCTAGGATTGATTTCCATCTTTTCTATGTCAAACTCTTATATCTAGTGGGATACTCAAAATTATTAGCTTCCCTATCAATCAAGAGACTAATCCTGTCCTCCAGATTGCATCATGATTCTGATATCTTATGCTCGTTTGATATGTAGTGTGAAAACTGAAAAATCTGCTGTAAGTAGGATTTTGACCTGATCTTACAAGTCTGATTAGAGCTCCAAATGAACTCCAATTTCTTCTCATGATACCTTCATAGAAAGCTTGACATGTGTAGTTTAACTTTGATTTAGCTTACATTCACATTCTGAAGCTACAACTTAGTGAAAAATCTATCAGAAGAAGTAAGGCCTAAAACATAAAATGTAGAAATCCTTATCTTTTATAAATTAATTCACAATCTCTTAGATATGCGAAACTTATAAAAATAACTTTCAAGAACCTCATCGATTCCATACACTTTTAAAAGCATAATGTAAGAGGAATAAAAATATATGTATATTTTTTACTCATTAGGATCCTTGCTGCAGATGCTGGGGGCGCTGTGAGGCCTCTTTTTGTTGTTTTATAGGCTGTTTGTTTTGGGGTTTTAGCTTTCCACTTACCAAAAAAATATCTTCTTCCAGCTTGATTTAATTTCCTGGAAACAAGTCTTCAGTGATTGATAATCTACCCAACTTGAAAACCTTTGGAAGCAGATATTTAACATTGAGTTGTTGTCATTCTTAATAGGTCTTCGTCGTCGGGCTGGTATTTGAGGGTTCTTTAATTTGTTGTAGATTTGTACGTGGGAGGGAGGCAAGGTTGGTGAGATGGGTTTTGTGATTGTTCGGATTGTGTTTTTATTTGTGTACCAGAAAGGAAAGAAAAGTGTTTATGAGGGATCTCTTTGATTTGCACCATCTTAAGAACTTTAGTTCAGGATTTGGTAGTGTTGAGTGCTTGTTTGGGTGGGGGATCAGGACTGGGAGGGCTTGGTGGTTCCGCTTGTTTGCAACGTAGATAGTCCACCGCTTTTAGCAATGGCAATGAATCAAAAGATGATCAACAGATTCCTCGGCCATCACATATTGTTTTTAACTTCTTGGTAGATAGTTCAAAGCTAGAAAAAGTCTCGCAAACCACCAAATTTTTTAGAAAAGAGAGGCTACAGACAAAATGGATTTTAGACTTAAGCCATGCATGCTGATCAGCACGATGGCTTTTTATTTATTTATTTATTTACTATATAGTTTAGCTCACACATCTCTTGTGCACTAGTTTTTAGACAAAAGATAACAAAAACATGCTCTAACGTTGGTACATTTTATGCTCAAGGCGCGGCGCAAGTACAACTTCTAATGGCGTTGCTTTCGCCAAAGTGAGGCCTAAGCCTTCACTCATGTCAACTTGAACATTCATTGCGGTACTGAAAGTAAAGCCTTGAAGCACCTGAGAAAGCGTCAAGTGAAGCATTTGCAAGCCAGAGGAAATCCCAGGGCACAGTCTTCTCCCTGAACCAAATGGAACATACTCAAGCTGCTGACCTCTAACATCTATTGATCCATGGCTTGTAAGGAACCTCTCGGGACGAAACTCGCATGGATTTTCCCATATGCGCGGGTCTCGATGAAGCTTCCACGCGTTAACTAGTAATTGAGTGCCTCGAGGAACAAGATAGCCACCCACATAGCAATCTTCCAACGATTCACGTGGTAACAATAGGGGGCCAGGAGGGTATAGTCTCAGAGTTTCCTTCACGATGGCTTGAAAGTAAACCAAATTCTTGATATCTGATTCTTCTACCCATCTTGTTGTTCCCACATGGATATCAATCTCTTTTTGTACTCTTTTCAGCACTTCAGTATGGTTAAGTAGAAGAGACAGTGCCCATGTCAAGGCGACAGATGTAGTATCTATGCCTGCTATTATAAGATTCTGCAGAGCACAAATAATCAGCAATTAGCGATTAGAAATGCAATCGTGTTGATGAGGATGTTATGCAGAATGTTGTGAGTTCACTTACCAGCGCAGTTGCCTTGACAGTGGTTTCTCTTTTGTATCCGAAGATGGGATCATCACCTACTGCAAGAGATTCTAGCATGACATCCATGAAGTCCTTCTCTTCTTTCCTCACATTGACCGCTTCCCTTCGCTGAAGATGTTCTTCGAGCCAACCACTCACAACATGGTCCAACTCCTTGGCGACACGCTTCATAGATTTCAGATGTCCTTGCAAATCCATCCATCCAGTAAAAGGAATCAAATCAGAAATTACAAATACCCCACTCAAGTAAAGAAACTCTTTGATTGCTCTGCCAAATGCTTCTGACTCTTTGGCAATACCACCACAATATCTCTTCCCTGCAATTAGTCGAAACATCACGCTCGCAACTACATAGGAAAACCATTGACTCATGTCCACCAACACGGGACCATTGCTACAAGTCGTGTACAACTCATTGATGCATGTTTCTATTTCCGAAACTCTGACATTCATGAGCAGCTGAAGCCTGCGGTTCGACAGAAGCTCTTGCGTTACGATCTTTCGCATCTCAAGCCAGTACTCTCCATACGGATGGAATCCGAAAAAGGCATCATCATAACCCATGTATTTTGAAGCAGCGAGACTCGGACGATTTAGGAATTTTCGGTCATTGGTTTTCAAGCATTCCTTCACAGATTCCCGGCTACTAATGACAAGTGTGCGTCTCAAGCCAAGCCTGATGGAAAAAACTGGTCCGTGCTTATCAGCCAGATCTCCGAGAGCTCGGAAAATTGGAATTTGACTGTTGAGAATCCTCATATGTCCTATCAAAGGCCATGCACCAGAGGGTTCAGGTGGTGGTAAGGTTTTGTTTCTTTTGTGACTGGTTGACAGTATTCTCCATATGATGCATAGAAGAGCTAGCCCTAGAAAAAAACTTCCCATTGCTAAAACATTCATTTTGGGTTGTGTGTGGAGAAAGAAGTATTTTAGATACATGCAAAAGGGCCTGATGATTAGCACCTATTTATATATGACATGAAGCACAAGCAAATAAAAATTACTAGCGACATTTGATAATTGATTCTAGTTTCTGATTAGAATCAATGATGGATGAAGATGCCATTCAACTTGATGACATCTACTAATATTGGAGTCTAGTAATAATTGCTTATATCGTGTATTCATCTTTTCATAGGTCATTGTCATGCAAAACCTCAATAGACACCCATTTTAATCATAACTTTGGTCTTTCTGTTCAACTCGGTTAACTTGAGATCTTATCTAACAATCCTTTTAACGAGAATCTTGGTGTGCCTTCAGTTGGGTCAACTTGAAACCTCAATTTAGATACCCTAATTAACCATAACTTTGGTTTTTCTTTTCAGCTCGGTTAACTTGAGATATCATCTGGTAGTCCCTTTTAACCAAAACCTTGGTGTGTATTTGGTTAGGTCAACCTACAATCGAAATGTAGAGACCTCTTTAACCATAAATTTTATCTTTATTTTCATCTCGGTTAACCTAATATATCAATTTCTACCCTTTTAACAAGAACCTTGATGTGCCTCTGGTTGGGTCAACATGAGATCTCAATGTAGAGACCCCTTTTAACAACAACTTTGGTATTTGTTTTCACCTAGGTCAACCTAAAATCTCAATGTAGAGACCCCTTTTAACTAGAATCATGTTTTGCCTTCTGCTTAGTCAACCTAAAATCTTAATATTAAGACCCCTTTTAACCAAAACCTTAGTCTTTTTCTTTGATTAGGTTAACCTAAGATCCCATCTAACAATCTCCTAATACCAAAACCTTGTTTTGTCTCGGTTGGATTTATGTAACCATATTATTTGATAGTTTCACACATATTTACCTAGTGTTTTGTATATAAAATGCTTTGATATTCTTTGTTTTATGTTTTGAAAGCAATTTTGAATGAAAGATGCAAGAAGAAGGTAATTGGAGCTGATTGACAAATTTGACCTTCAGCCGATGTTTTATGTAGAGCGGAAGCTCTAGAGATCGAAATGAAGTAATTCAAGTGGCATTCAAAAGCTAACATCCATAACCTTCTGAAAAGCTAAGGAAAAAAGTTAAGGAAGAGAATGGAAATTGCAGCTTTCAAAGTCAAATCTTGCAATCAGGCGCTACAGAAGTCTGATTGATGCAAACTCAATTTTTTTGGATTCCAGATTCCAAGAACTATGAATGATCCAAATTTTCCCTTAAAACGATGTCTTATGAATGAGATGAGTTTTACAAGATGACAACTAAATTCTGTCAACTTAAGGAAGGACTATTTTGTAAAACAGAAACTAGGGTTTCTAAGCATATATAAAGGAGGAGAGAGGTAGCAAAGGAGATTTGGCCAGCAGCAAAGAAAACACAAATCTTCCTCCTTCAAACCCTAAATCATGTTTTCTTTTATCTTTTTAATAGTTTCTCAACAAACATGCAAGGTAAAACTCTTTTGATTGGTTAGAAAGACACAGAAACCTTCAGATTTCAAGAGTTGTGAAATCTATTTACCTTTGTTTTTTAGTTTATATGATGAATATGTTTGTTCTCCTATGCTTATTTTTCCTATGATTGTTTATTTAATTGCTAAGAGTGGACTCTAAGTTATTATTGTAGACAATCTATTGCTAAGTTTGATATCAAAACCGAAGTTTATGGTATATGAATTTCTGAAACAACTGAGTTCATAATTGTGGTGGATCTATGGTGTTAATCTTAGGGAGAACATTGAATAAAATCAAACATTGATTGCGAACAATTATGTTTCTTGATTAATCAATTTATCTAGTTTTTAAGGCTGTTATTGAATCAAAATACTAATACGGACACTATGGTTATTTGATGGTTAGGATAAGCTATACGGCAGATTCATTAATGAACCAATGTTAAGAAGAGATAAATATTTGGAATATAAATTGATGTTTTGTTTCCATGATCAGCCTGATTTCTGTAGGTGGATGTTGACTTGTGACCAATATTTGTTTTATTGATAAATTTCAGTTTTATATAATTTTGGCTTAGTTTGCTTTAGCATAGATAAATTCCAACCCCCCCCAATTGCATAACATATAGCACGAAAATATGAACTAAGATGTCCTCGTGCGATCGACCCCTTGCTTGCTCTATATTATCTTGTGTAATTTGTTTTAAGCTAGGGTAATTAATTTGTGTGACCGCGACATCGCAACAAATTTTGGCGCAGTTGTCGAGGACATGATTTTAGCTGATTCTTGTGTTGTGTTGTGTTGTGTTGTGATTTATTCTACTTGCTGTGATTTTTAATTATTCTAAAAAAAAGAAAAAGAGAACACAGATTTGTACCTGCGGCGGTACTGTTCAAAATAGAAATTTTAGTGGAATTAGGTATTGGCCTTTTGTTTTCTAAATGGAAACAACCTTTTGAGAAAAATTAGTGGCCTTATGTTAATAGCCCCACCCTATTGAGGCTAAATTCAATCGTGTTCTAGGGTTTGTTGACACTTTTAGTTTTCTAGCATAGGATCCCCATACTTATTGCGTTGTTTTTTATCTCTTGTGGGATTGGTTTCTTTTGAGTTTCCCTTGCAATTAATGCCTGTAACCCGTTCTGCAAACCAGAGTCATCAAGTGTAGGTTGATCTCAAAATAGAAAATACTTTACACGGGTTACAAAAGGAAGCTTGGGTCAACATCATGGTTGTGGCACGACAACAAACACTCAAGGAGCTTGCTACTTCTAACGTGGAAAACCAATCATTGTGCATAAACATGGATTGTAATGTGAACTTTGAACTCAAATTTGGTTTTATACAATTGCTACCAACTTTCAATGGTCCTGCGAGAGAAGATCCTCACATTCATCTCAAGGAGTGTCACATGGTTTGTGTCTTCCACGTCGAGTAAAGGGTCATCAAGCAAGTGTATGGGGTTGGTGATTCCATCAGATTTAATAGTCAATGACTTGAAAAAGACTGCAAGGAAAGGGACTGGTTTTATGGGGTTGCAGAGGAAGTTATTTGGGAAGGAAAATAAGAAGGAGATGAAGGGAGTGAAGGTGTTGACAGAGGCAAAGGTGAATGGTAATACAAGGACTTTAGTTGTGGTTTTGAAAAGTGAGAGAGAGCTTTTGAGTGCTAATAAAGAACAAGAGTTGGAGATTCATAAGCTTAAGTTGATGCTTGAAGTCAAGAACAAGGAAGTAAGTGGAGTTCAAGTAATGTTTTTGTTGATTGTTTTTCCTTTTTTGGTTTTGGTTTTTGTATTTACTGGTCATTTTGTTATTTCATTTGTAGGTTAAGAAGCTGAAAGATTTGTGCTTGAAGCAAAGAGAAGAGATCAGGTCATTAAAAAACTCAATTCTTTTTCATGATACAATGAATTCCCAACTTCAAGAGTTACTAGAGCAGCAAGGATCAGAATTGAACCAGGCCAAACAACTCATTCCAACTCTTTAGAGGCAGGTCACTTTCCTTACAGGTCATTTGCAGATGATCTTGCTGAGGCATTAACCTAAAAAAATATTTTTGTTTTAGTGATTAAGTTTTTTCATTCAAGTTTTACTATTCTGAGTTGATGTTTTGAAAAAATAAAACAAAATTGAAAATTGTGGTTGAAATGAAACCTAATTTTTTTTTCATATACAAGCTCCCTGCTTTGTAATGTATGGGATAGTCTTATGAATGCAGACTTTGGTTGCATAAATGAGCATTAAGGCTCTCCAGTAATTCATATGCTAGCTCTATGTGATTTTCCATCTTAGTTGGTATATTCAATGTTATTATAAAATCAGATTCATCTTGAGATTATTAAAATCAATGTTGTTCAAATTGTAAGGTTCTTTATTGAAAGCTCCAGAATATCTTTGATAGAATTAGATTATAGAACATTTTATATGTTTAACATTATTGCAGCTATTGTGTTTATGCACAATGTATTGATACTTCCAAGAGTAGTGTGCAATTTTGATTTCCTTTTTTGAACAAAAGGTTTGAATTTTGCAGTTGTGTTTCTCCTTTATTTGCCACATTTTTGTTGATAATATCTTCAAATTCAAACAAGGTGCTGCTTTATGATGATATTTGTGTTGTGGGAGAGGCCACTGGTGGTGGCTTTTAAACACTCAAAGGGGATAAAACACATTGTTTTATTTCAAGAACAAAAATTACACAGAACATGAACACTGTCAAAACTCTCTCTTTTTCTCTCTAGTGTTTTCTCTTTATTGTCTCCCAATCTGCTTCTCCACAATTGCTTTAAAATCTTTAAAGCAATTGAACACTTTTGACTTCCTCTTCAGAAAGTATATCCAGGTCTTCCTACTAAAATCATCAGTAAAAGTGAGGAAGTACCTGTTATGTCCAGTTGACATAGGCTTTATTGGTCCACATACATCTGTGTGAACTAACTCCAGTGGCCTCTTCGCTTTCTAGTTGACCTCTTTGGCAAAACTAGCTCTGTGGTGCTTATTGAGGACACAGCTCTCACAAACTTCTTTAGGATGATCAATGTGAGGTATACCTTTGACCATCTGCTTACTTGCAAGCATCTTGAGGCTTGTAAAATTCAGATGTCCAAGCCTTAGGTGCCAAAGTCATTCTTCACTGTTGGTGATGGCAGTCAAACACTTTGCTGCATCATACTGGATGTTTAAAGGGAACATCCTATTCTTAGACATCTTCACAAAGGCAATCAATCTCCCATTGTTGTCTTTGACTGCAACATGACAATCCTTCATGAAGAGAGTATACCCTTTCTCCAGAAGTTGTCTTATACTCGGCATGTTATGTTTGATAGCTAGAATATAGTACACATCAAACATCTTCACAAAGGCAATTAATCTCTCATTGTTGTCTTTGACTGCAACATGACAATCCTTCATGAAGAGAGTATACCATTTCTCTAGAAGTTGTCCTATACTCAGCATGTTGTGTTTGATAGCTGGAATATAGTACACATCAGCAATGTAGCTGTTATCACCATTCTTTAACTTTATTGAGATGTTACCTTTCCCTTTAACTGGGACTTTGGAAGTATCTCCAAATGTGACTTGTCCTTGTATGGTCTCATCGAGATCACTAAAGATGTCCAGTTGTCCGCACATATGATTGCTAGCTCCAGAAATCAAGATACCATACATGCTCCTCATTTTTGCCTAGTCCTTGTTGGACAAATAATGCAGCTGCCCCATTGATGATGGCATCTTTGTCTGCATAGTTAGCTTGCTCACGCAACTCTACTTTCGACATTCAGTGCTATAATGCCCAAATTGATTGTAGTTATAACATTGAATATTTCTTTTATCACTGTTGTAACCCGATTTTGGGTCATGCCCCAAAACTATCAGAAAATAACAAAAAAATAAAATAAAAGGGGCTGGTGTCGGTAAAAAAAATCAAGGTGAAATTTTGGATATTTTTGAAAGTTCAATTGTACCTTTTTTGTGCCCAGAAATGAAGAAAAACGCAAATCCAAGGCTAAAGTAATTTATTATCAGATAAATTTGCGTATAAACTAAGTCGTAAGATATAATTATATTTTTATGGACCAATTTGATTTAGTCGTTGGTTAATATAAAAGCGTAATTATGTTCAAGAATTAATTTAGGTCCAATTGAAGGGTTTAATTAAGCTTGGTGACTTAATTATACTTTAAATTGATCAAATTAATTTTTATTAAGGGCTTAGTCAATAAGAAATCAAGTTCTTAAATTTAATTCGGGTTCAATTGGTGATATTTGAATTTTCGGAGACCAATTGGAATTTTTCCAAACCAATTATGCAAAATCGGGGACCCAATTGAATAGATTGAGAGTTTAATGATTGATTGGGGACTATATCGCGCAGATAAAAAGTCAAGAACCAAAATAAAAAGGCGCGCGAAGTCAAGGCTAGTATTGAAATTATGGAGGATATAATTGTACAAAATCGTAAATTTAAGTTCAATTGGGGGTGCAATTAAAGCAATTATAAATTGAGGGACTAGATTGCATTTTTGCCCCTAAAAGCAGCCCCCTTAGCCTGCAACAAACAGACCACGCTAGCCTGCAGCCGCCGCCGACAAGCCACCTGCGCTCGCTGCCGACCAGCTGCCTGCCCGCCACCGACAAGCCTACTGCCGTAGGAGGTAGCCGACCGTTTGTTTGCAACGGTAACCCCTGCAAATGGCTATAAAAACCGACGAGCCGAAGGAAGAAAAAAAAAGAAAACGAAAAAAACTGGAAGCAACAAGGAAATTTTCCCTCGCATCTTTTCCCTCTCACTCTCCCTCTCTGGACTGCGTTTTTCTCTTCTCTCTCTCTAAAAATAACAGACGCAACTCTCTCCTTCTCTCTCTCTCCATCTCAGTTCAATCCCCAACCACCACCTAAGACTACCGAGAACCACCATATTCACCACCTTCAGCCTCCCCTCAACTCCAGCAACTCATTCATCATCTCCGTTGAAGAAAAGGTGACAGCCCCGACGTTTGCAGCAGCAGCCCTGTGCACCTTCCGACGTCCACTCCGGCCACCACAGGCAACCATTTTCGACGCCACCACGACTGGAAGAACCACCTCGACGTCCTCTACCCAAAGGTGTTAACAGGTAAGCCTTTCATCACACTCGGAAATTTACCATATCACTGTACATCTTCCTCGTTTTTTTGCATGCAGAGGTGATACGGGTCGGGTCGGACCGGGTTTGGCGCCCGGTCTGACCACTAGAGGACTGGGCTTACAACCCATTTTGGCTGGAAGCCCAGCCCATGAGCCGCGAGCCCATTCCCTTATCTCCGGGCCGAAGCCCGGTCCAGGTCCCCCTAGGCTGGCAGTCCAGCCCGCGATGGGCTGGGCTGGAAGCCCAGACCCTAGTTTCCCTGGGCTGACAGTCCAGCCCGAGACAGGCTGGGCTGACAGCCCGGACACCAAAATTGGTGGCTGGCAGTCCAGCCCACCCGTAAATAAATAAAATAATAAAAAAATAATAAAAATAATAAAAAAAATATATATAAAAATATTAAAAAAATAAAATAAAATATATTTTTTTATATAAAAAAATCTTGAAAAAATGTGTTGTTTTTCTTGCATAAGGCCAATACACTAGCATATTTTTAAAAGTTGTTGTTCTTTTGAAAAAAAAATATATTATCTTGGGTTTTGAAGAGAAAATGAGTTTTAGCATGGATTTTGCAAAGAAAAATCATTTCTTGCATTTTGAGATTTTACAGCATGTTTGTAAAATCCAAAGGGTATTGGCCAATATTCAAAAAAATATAAAAAACTTTTTCGGTGATTCATATTATTCACTATCGGTGTTTGGGTAGATAAATCCTAAAAGGGTTGCTATCCAAAATATTGGGCGGGAATAATATGCTATTATTCACTATCGGTGTTTGGGCAGATAAATCCTAAAGGGTTGCTATCCAAAATATTTGGCAGGAATAATATGCTATTATTCACTATTGGTGTTTGAATAGATAAATCCTAAAGGGTTGATATCCAAAATATTCGGCAGGGATAATATATCATCAACATTTAAATATATATTATATATATCCGTATCCTAGCAATCATAAGACAAACAAAAACGTCAAGCAGCTTACCTTAGGTAGGGCGTACTAGGGGTGCTAAAACCTTCCCTTTACGTAACCAGTCCCTTACCCTAGAATCTCTGAAAGACCAGTTTAGGTTTCCTAGTAACCATAATACTAGGTGGCGACTCCCTTTTTACGAAAATAGATAATCCCTTTGACATTTAACCTCCCCGCTCATAGGGATAAGTTGCCACGACGCCGCATACTACAATTTTTGGGGTGTGACAGAATGGCGACTCCGCTGGGGACTTAGGACTAGGCTTGATAATTTGGTTTGTTTATGATATGTTAATTATTTGTGTGTTTATTTATTCATTTATTCTCATATTGCCATGAATTATTTATGTTTGTTTAAAGGCTTTAGCATGCATTTTTTTCATCCTGTCATCATAATATACCTCGTCATGCATCACTTTTTATCATTTTGAGAGCACACACTAAACTTTAAGTTAAGTGGGGGAGTAGCAGCTTACCTATGACTTGAGTCAAGGTTGAAGTTTGTGTAAACCCCAACTCTTTGCTGAGAGCTTAGATGATAGTGATTGGTATACGTGCCATCCCATTATCTGCTAAGACCCCATATTGCCTTTACGAGGGTGATCACTGGGACAGCGAGAGACCCTCTTTAGAGACCAAGTAGTAAACCTACCCTATGTCTCACGTAAAGGAACTAGAACCTATCGTTAGGATATATGCTCTGTAATATCTTTTACATGAAATAAACCTAAGAAAGCATTTTCGCTTTACAGGTCTTGTGAACGAAATGACCACAACCACTAAACTTTCCATCATGGAATATGGGAGAAATTCTGAATTGTCACAATTGACTGAAGGAGACTACTTGAAAGGCGATGCTATGAGACTATCACCAATCAAGAATCTAGATTGCATTATAAATAAGGTGAACAAAATGACGACTCACTTTCAGGATGTGGATAAAGACACATTTTTCAGAAAATACGGACGCATGATGGAGATTGCGAAGGTGGACGTCTTAAGCCCAGCAGTGCGAGGTCTAATTCATTTCTGGGACCCTGACTACCGTTGTTTTTCTTTTGGGAACATAGATCTATGTCCTACTATGGAGGAATACGGAATGTTGACTGAGTTTCTGAATGACCTATACAGGATTTATTTCCCTTCAAGATCTGATAAGGTCATTCCTGAACTGTCAAAGCTGCTCAGGATCCCCAACTTTGAAAGGTTTTTAGAAAAGAAGGCTACTGGTCTAAGATGGAAGATGCTGGAGTTGGAACTAGAACAAAAATCTGGGTCAGAGAAAGAAAGATTGATTGCATTAGGCATATTTGGCCTTGTGTTATTCCCAAGCCGGACGGGTATAATAAGCTTAGAAGCTGTTGCTGCGTATGTGGGATATGAGACTACACAAATCAACCCCGTAGCCTCTGTTTTGGCTGAAACTATCATGACACTTAATCACTGTTGAAAAGCTGGAAAAGGGGCAGTGAGATGTTGCACGCAGCTGTTATATATTTGGATGGTTAGTCACATTGAAACAAAAAAACCTGTCTTCAATATTTTTTGATGGTTCAACCAAAAACCATTGAGGATAGTGGAGGAAGAAGAATGGGGGGATCTAGACAACCAAGGTTGGTTAGAAAAGCTAAAAGCTATACCCAGTGGTAGTTTGAAATGGAAGGCCCCTTGGGCCAAAGCTGTGAATGTCCTAATGAGCTGCGGGCAAAGGTGCTGGGTTCCGTTGGTAGGGATTACCGGTTATGTGAGTTATGCTCCAGCTCTCGTGGTAAGACAGCATGGGGGCATGCAATTCATTCCAAGGACCAAAGGGATTGCTCAATTTTTTGGTTTGTTTAAGGATCCCATTGCACAAGAAGTCATGAGAGCCATCAAACAAGACTGGAAGCATCTAGTTTTGTTAGAAATAAAAAGTTTGGGGAATCCTAGTACAAGTGAAGGGTACGTAAAATGGAGAGATTCAGTTGCCTCAGCCTCGGCCAATGGAAAAGTAAAGTCGCCACAAACTGGAGAAAAGTCTGTTAAAAGAACTGGGTTGACAGTGAAAGAGAATTGAGGGGACAAATTGAAAAGCTTCAGATAGAATTAAACAAGACCCGAAAGGACAAGATGATGATGGAAGAAATGGTGCTGGAAGGTGATAAAAGGAGAGCATTTTTAGATGAGCAGTTACAGTCTAGAGATGCAAAACTAGCTAAGCTCGAGTTGAAGATGGTCGAAGAGGAAAATGTTAGGTCGAGAATTGAGAAGGAATTAGCAGAGATGAATCGGAAGTGGGTGCAAAGTCGCTCTGAGCTCGACGCATTGAAGATTGAACATAATGAATGCCAAGAGAGCATAGAATATTACCAAGAGAAGTTTGCAGAGGTTCAATGCGAGTTGATGGACAGAATTGAAAAGTATGAAGAACTGTATAAGAAATATGTAATGTCGGAAAGTCGTTTGGCGGAACCTGTGAAAGATGAAGTTGGTGAAGCAGAATTGGTGATTAAAGAAGATGAGATAAAAACTCTGAAGATGGAGCTCGGCAAAGAAAGAAAAAAGATAAAGCATCTGGGCGAAAAATTAGCATTGATAGAAAAACACAAGGATTAGATTGATGCTAATAATACTTCACTAAACAGAACCAACTTGTTGCTTATTGAAAAATTGTCCAAGATGGACAAACAAATGGATGAAGTTGTTGCGCACGCTCGGGTCATTAGGACCAATGCTAGAAATGTGGGAAGAGACATCGTCCGTTATCGGCAAAGTCTAGCTGAAACCGATGCTTTCTTGGAGTCAATCGAGAACCATGGATTCGCTTTCCTACCCTTGGTGGAAGATAGGGCGGAAGAAGGATTTTGATTTGCTTTTTCTTTTTGTGTTTTTCAAAAAATGTAGCAAGCTATCCAATATCAATAAAAAGGCGTTACTCATCTTTTATGCAAATTCTGTCTTTTGGTGAATATGACTTAAGCAAATGACCCAAAATGCAGTACTCCTAACGGCAATGTGGCAAGAAACCCCTATTCTATGAAGTGTTTGGCCATTAATTGTTCACAAGAGAAACCCATTGCATTACATGTACCTTCATACAAGCATATTCATCATACCACATACATTTTACATTCTCTTATGCATTCATGTAAACAGCTCAACCACGAAACATAGGTCCCCCTGCGAAAGTCCACAACACTCGTTTAAGAAGAAGAATGGAAAATGAAGAAAGGATCGAGCCTGAATCTCCATACCAAAAAGAGCTCGAAGCTGTCCGAAACGATGTGGCATGTTTGACCAGCATGCTTGAAAGGGTATTGAAAACAAAAGATGGAGAGGGAACATCAGCTCAGACGGATGAAGCACCACCGGCAGTTCAATGCCCGGAAGCACCTCATATTCTAGGGTCAAGATCACCAAAGAAACAACCCGAACCCACTCGGCCCATTCCAATCCCCATTACATTGGATTTAACGGATGAGGAACCACAAGATTCTAGATTGTTCAGCCATGCAGAATATGACAAGTGGACCGCACTAGAGAAAAGGTTGAGAGCAATTGAAGGGAACGATCTTTCTGACCCAATTAGGGCAGCTGAATCATGCTTGGTGCCTAACATAGTGATACCATGAAAATTCAAGGTTCCAGAGTTTATCAAGTATAGTGGGATAGAATGCCCCAAAACCCATCTTCGTTCCTACTATAACAAGATGGCGGAAGTCATACACGATTATAAATTATTAATCTACTTTTTCCAGGATAGCTTGACAGGGTCGGCCCTTAGCTGGTACATGAGGTTAGATAACATCAGGATTAGAAAGTGGGCAGACTTGGCGAACGCTTTCTTAAAACAGTACAAGTTTAATGTGGAGATTGCTCCTGATAGGACCAGTTTGATTACTATGGAAAAAGGGGCCCAAGAATCTGTAAGGGCTTATGCACAGAGGTGGCGGGACCAGGCTGTTAATGTACAGCCACCACTGATAGAAATGGAAATGGTGAACCTATTCGCCAATACCTTTAGAGCCCCATATTATGAACATCTGATGGGAAGCTCCGCCCAACATTTTTTTGATGCAGTACGAATAGTTGAGAGGATTGAGCAAGGAATACGGAATGGAAGAATTGTGGAACCTGTAGAGAAGAGAGGATTCATCGGGAAGAGAAAACAAATTGATGTGAATAATCTGGAAGAAAGATATAAGGGGAAGGAGAAAAATTACAAAAGTTACCAAACACCTACACCCCAAACCGCCAAAATCAACTTTTCCAAACCCACCACTCCAAACCCACCTTTTTACCCAAAATTCCCCACGCATAATCAAGGTAACTTCCAAAGGAGAGAGTACCAACAACCAGAAGAACAACTACCACCTTTGCCCATGACTTTAAAAGAGTTATACGCGCAGCTGTTAAACATCGGACATATTGCTCCCCTACCACTACCCCCTTTGAAGCCACCTTTCCCTGCCTGGCACAACCCTAATCTGACTTGCGAATACCATGCTGGTAATGCAGGTCATAGCATCGAGACCTGTGCAGCGTTTAAGAGAAAGGTATTGCAATTGATCAAGATTGGGTGGATCACCATTGAGGATCCACCCAATGTGAATCTGAATCCTTTGCCCAAACATGCTGCGGGAAGTAGTGGGGTGAATGCAATAGAAACTGATAACAAAGTAAGGGTTCTCAAGGTGACTATGACTAGATTATACGGCATGTTGGTGCAATCTGGACATTTGATGGGATCGACCAAGCACGACTTCAATGAAAATGACTTTTGCCCATTCCATAATGAAAAAGGGCATCACATTGATGAATGTACCGAATTCCATCAAAAGGTCGTCAGGATGTTGACTTTGGGGGAGCTGAGGATAGAGAGTATGGAAAGTAGTGGAGAGGTAGCAGGAATGGAGAAATGTAGAGTTCAAGCAACAGCCAGTGGGTTATCGAGGTTAGTTTTGTATAAACCCTCACATGCGAAGAAGGTAGACTATAAGGCAACACCAGGAAATTATGTTGTCACTTCAAATGGTGAAGCTCCTTCCTTCCAGGCTGAGATCGGTGGTGTGACTCGAAGCGGTCGTTGTTTCACGCCCGAGGAGTTGGGAAATCAAATGAAGAATAAGGGTAAAGAAGTAGTAGGCTTTGAAAAAGAATTAAGCAAACCTATGACAGAAGAAGAGGCGAACGAGTTCTTGAAGTTGATGAAGCATAGCGAATACTGTGTGGTGGACCAATTAAAAAAGACCCCTGCCAAGATTTCCATCATGTCTTTGATACTTAGTTCTGAGCCCCATTGTAACGCCTTACAGAAGGTACTGAATGAGGCTTATGTACCTCAGGATATCGAACAAAAAACTATGGAGCATCTGGTTGGGAGAATTCATGCTTCAAATTACTTATATTTCACCGAAGATGAACTCGACGCTGAAGGAATAGGACACAACAAACCTCTGTACATCACAGTCCGATGTAAGGATTGTCTAGTTGGCAAAGTTCTTATTGATAATGGCTCAGCCCTAAATGTGTTGCCAAGACACATGCTGGAAGACATGCCAGTAGATCCTTCTCACATGCAGCCAAGTGGGATTATGGCTAGAGCATATGATGGTGCGCCGAGGCAGGTGTTGGGGGCAATCGAAGTTAAACTAGCCATAGGTCCCCAAGCCTTCTTGGTAACCCTTCAGGCGATGGACATCCACCCTTCCTATAGCATGTTGTTGGGAAGACCATGGATACACGCTGCCGGAGCTGTTACTTCTTCACTGCATCAACATTTGAAGTACATTGCCAATGGTGTCCTCGTTACCGTTAAAGCCGAGGAAGCCATATCCGTGATGAAAAATGTGGCGGTCCCTTTTATTGAAGTTGAAGATTGTACGGATGAAAACCTGCATGCATTTGAGGTTGTGAATACTGAGTGGGTGCCGGAGAATACCATAAGAAGGAAACCCAGGGTCTCAGAGGCCACTAAAATGGCCGTTAAAAGCCTTTTAAAGCACAAGGTTCCTGCCCGATTTGGAGCAACAAAAAAGAAATTTGAATGGATTGGGGTAACAAAGCTAAAGGTTGCGGAACAAAGGTTTGGTATGGGATATAAACCTAAAAAGGAGGACTACCAGCGGGCTGCCATGGCAAGAAGAGAGAAAAGAATGGCGAAGATTGAAGGAAGGAAGCCTGAAGAAGAAAAATTAATCATTCCTCCAATCAGAGTCTCATTCCCAAAGGCAGCATATGTCGTACAACCTGATACAGGACATGAGAGCTTTCTTCAGAAAATGTCATCCATGAGCATAAATATTGTGGAAAAGGAGGAAGTCAAGGGTATTGTCAAGAAGACTCAGTCAGGGAAAAGGGATGAAGAGCTACCACAGTTGACCATCTATGTCGTAGAGGAAGTCATTGTCCATGCATGCATTCGAAAGTTAGCCAAAGGGGAGAAATTCCAGAATTGGGAGACCCAAGAAGCTCCATTGGTTTTCAGAATGTAATGAACAATGTTTTTTATATATTTGTTTGTTTTGTTTTAAGGCCTAACAGGCCAATCGAATTTTATCTTTGTTTTGTTGTGAACTGAATTTTTATGAAGATCATGCATTTTTGTTCATCTCTCTTCTTATTTTTATTTGGTGCATTTACACTCATTTTCCGCTTTCAGAAACCCTGAAAGCGGAACTTCCACAACATCACTTGCACATTACACTGAGAATGAATGGCCGAATTATAAAGAACACATAATAGCAGTAGAAAAGGAAGAAGGGGATGAAAATAGCATTAAGGAGTTCACAAAATTATTAGAGCAACACGAACAAGTTTGGAAACCCGCTAAAGAGGAGCTTGAAACCATAAATGTGGGTACTGAAGAAAGCCAAAGAGAACTCAAGATAGGAACTTTGATCACACAAAAGGAAAGAGAAGACTTGATTGCACTGCTTCGAGATTATACGGATATTTTTGCTTGGTCTTATGAGGATATGCCCGGTCTAGATACAAATATCGTAGTACATAGGGTACCATTGGAGGAAGGGTGCAGACCGATCAAGCAAAAGCTAAGAAGAACACACCCAGAAGTTTTGATTAAAGTAAAGGCAGAGATTGAAAAACAATGGAACGCTGGTTTCTTAGAAGTGGTCAAGTATCCACAATGGGTGTCCAACATAGTAGTGGTACCCAAAAAGGAGGGCAAGATTCGAGTCTGTGTGGACTTTAGGGATTTAAATCGTGCTAGCCCTAAAGATAATTTTCCTCTACCACATATAGATATGTTAGTTGATAATGCAGCTCGTAGCTCCATGTATTCCTTTATGGATGGTTTCTCAGGCTATAATCAAATAAAAATGGCACAGGAAGATAAGGAGAAGACGACATTTGTTACACCATGGGGAACTTTCTGCTATAAAGTCATGCCATTTGGGTTAAAGAACGCTGGTGCCACTTACCAAAGGGCTATGGTGACTTTATTTCATGACATGATGCACAAGGAGATTGAAGTATACGTGGATGACATGATCGCTAAATCTGGAAAAGGAGAGAATCATATCCAAATATTGAAGAAATTATTTGAAAGGTTAAGGAAATATAAGTTGAGGCTTAACTTTGCAAAGTGTTCATTTGGGGTGAAATCTGGGAAGTTGTTAGGATTTATGGTGAGTGATAAAAGAATAGAAGTGGATCCTGAAAAAGTAAAGGCTATTCAGGACATGTCAGCTCCGAAGACTGAGAAGGAAGTAAGAGGATTCTTAGGAAGGTTAAATTACATTGCTCGATTCATATCCCAATTAACCACAACCTGCGACCCTATTTTTCGCTTGTTAAGAAAGAAGAATCCTGGCATTTGGAATGCAGAATGTGAAGAAGCTTTTGAGAAAATCAAGCAGTACTTACTAAAACCACCTCTACTGGTCCCCCCTATACCAAAAAGGCCATTGATTTTATACTTAACAGTGACTGAAACAGCGATGGGATGTGTGCTTGGGCAACAAGATGAGTCTGGGAGGAAGGAAAAGGCCATTTATTATTTAAGCAAGAAGTTCATGGAGTGTGAGTCTAGGTATACTATAATTGAGAAGTTGTGTTGCGCGTTAGCATGGGCTGCAAAAAGGTTGCGACAGTATATGTTGTATCATACCACATGGCTAATTTCTAAATTAGACCCGTTGAAGTACATTTGTGAAAAGCCCTATTTATCCAGCCAAATTGCTAGGTGGCAAGTTTTGCTATCTGAGTATGATATAGTGTACATGACAAGGAAAACGGTAAAAGGGAGTGTTATTGCTGATCACCTGGCAGACCATGCTATGGAGGATTATGAGCCGTTAGACTTTGATTTTCCTGATGAGGATGTGTTTTCAGTTGAAGAAGAAAAACCAGGATGGTGGACTATGTACTTTGATGGTGCTGTGAATGTATGTGGTAACGGAGCCGGGGCGGTGATAATATCTCCTGACAAGAAACAATACCCAGTTTCAACTAAGTTGCAATTCGGGTGCACTAATAACACGGCCGAGTATGAGGCCTGTATTCTTGGTTTAGAGACTGCGTTGGAGTTGAACGTAAAAAAGATAGATGTATATGGAGATTTGATGCTAATTATTTGTCAGGTAAAAGGGGAATGGCAAACCAAAAAAGAAAAGCTAATACCCTACCAAGAGTACCTATCTAAACTGGCTGAAGAGTTTGAGGAAATAGAGTTCACACACTTAGGAAGGGAAGGAAATCAGTTTGCAGATGCCTTGGCTACACTAGCTTCTATGGCTAGAATAGACTTCGGGCAAAACTTGCAGCCGATACACATCGACATCAGAAATAACCCGTCTCATTATTGCTCAGTTGAAGGAGAAATAGACGGAAACCCTTGGTACTACGATATCAAGAACTTCATCCAAAATCAGACTTATCCCATGGGTGCATCCAACATCGAAAAGAAGACCTTGAGAAGGCTGGCAATGGATTTTTACCTTGATGGAGAAGTTTTGTATAAGAGGTCATCTGATGGGACTTTGCTGAGATGCCTAGATGGAGTTGAAGCTAGAAACGCATTGCGAGAAGTTGGATCTGCTCGACCCATGCTAGTGGACATATGATGGCTAGGAAAATACAAAGAGTTGGTTACTTTTGGATGACATTAGAGAAGGATTGCATTGACTATGTCCGCAAATGTCATAAGTGTCAGATCTACGGGGACAAAATGAATGCCCCTCCGACCCCTCTATTTATTTTGTTATCCCCATGGCCTTTCGCGATGTGGGGAATCGATGTGATTGGACCTATCAACCCAAAAGCCAGCAATGGTCATAGGTTCATTCTCGTGGCAATC
This sequence comes from Salix purpurea, assembly GCA_027405865.1. NCBI lineage: Eukaryota > Viridiplantae > Streptophyta > Magnoliopsida > Malpighiales > Salicaceae > Salix > Salix purpurea. The sequence continues at coordinate 1,391,826 of JAOWLH010000040.1, read as the reverse complement.
GACTACTTTACAAAATGGGTAGAAGTCGGGTCATTTGCTCATGTAACACAAAAGGTGGTAAAGAAGTTTGTTGAGAGAGATTTGATATGTCGATACGGGCCACTAGAAAAGATTATAACTGATAATGCACAAAACTTCAATGGGAAGATGATAACAGAACTCTGTGCTAAATGGAAGATCAAGCATTCAAATTCCTCTCCTTATAGGCCCAAGATGAATGGTGCTGTGGAAGCTGCTAACAAGAACATCAAGAAGATTGTTCAGAAAATGGTAGTCACCTATAAGGATTGGCACGAAATGTTGCCATTTGCTCTTCATGCATACCGTACCGTAGTTCGGACCTCAACAGGAGCCACTCCGTACATGTTGGTGTATGGGATGGAGGCAGTAATGCCTTTAGAAGTAGAAATCCCATCATTGAGAGTATTGATAGACTCCAAACTAGATGAAGCAGAATGGGCAAAGGTCAGATATGAGCAGTTGAATTTGATCAGTGAAAACAGGTTAGCCGCAATCTATCATCATCAACTATACCAAAGAAGGATGGCCAAATCATATGATAAGAAAGTTCGACCTCGAAAATTTCAAGAAGGCGATTTGGTATTGAAGAAGATATTGTTTGTACCAGGGCAAGATCAGAGTAAATGGGCCCCGAACTATGAAGGTCCTTATGTAGTGAAGAAGTCATTCTCAGGAGGAGCTTTGCTATTATCTAGAATGGATGGAGAAGATCTAGCTAGGCCTGTGAATTCTGACTCTGTAAAAAAATATTATGCCTGATATGTTGTAATCTTCCTCAAATTCGGCCATGAATTCTCGTTGCAAGAAATTTTTTTCAAAGCACAGGATCTTATAATATTTATTTATGTTCTATCATTTATTTTTGATATATTTTGTGCACCACACTGGGGGCAAAATCATAAAATAGCGATTTGCTTTAAAAGTGTCAATTGGCAAACAAAACCATGTTTTGAAATTCTTTCAAGTATATATTGTTTTGAGTTTTTGGACATGAGTAAAAATAAAGAAAACTACAATGGAGCTAGAAAGGGTCCTATGTGGAACAAAAAGTCTCGTCACCAAGCGTAAAGATATGGCATGGGGAACACATCCTATGAAGGAAGGTTACCACGAAGAGGGGGGGGGGGGGGCCTATGTTTCTAAAGAGGTAACAAAACATGCATATTATTGTCATAATACTAACCTGACAGGAAAGGTATGGCGAAAGCTGATGTAATTGCAAGTCATGAAAGATATGGAGAAACAGAATCTTAGGTCGACAAAACCGCGGAAGATGAATTGAGACTCGGTGCTGTTTCGTTCCTCTAGTCGGGTCGGTCACCCATAAAAATGAGACCATGCTAGCCGGGTCGGTCACCCATAAAAATGAGACCATGATAGCCGGGTCGGTCACCCATAAAAATGAGACCATGCTAGCCGGGTCGGTCACCCATAAAAATGAGACCATGATAATCGGGTAGGTCACCCAGAAAAATGAGACCATTCTAACCGGGTAGGTCACCCAGAAAATGAGACCATACTAACTTGGGTAGGTCACCCAGAAAAATGAGACCATTCTAACCGGGTAGGTCACCCAGAAAATGAGACCATACTAACTTGGGTAGGTCACCCAGAAAAATGAGACCATTCTAACCGGGTAGGTCACCTAGAAAATGAGACCATACTAACTTGGGTAGGTCACCCAGAAAAATGAGACCATTCTAACCGGGTAGGTCACCCAGAAAAATGAGACCATGCTAACCGGGTAGGTCGCCCAGAAAAATGAGACCAACCTAACCGGGTAGGTCACCCAGAAAAATGAGACCATGCTAACACGGGTAGGTCACCCGTCACAATGAGACCAACTTCATTTTTTTTCTTTACAACACTTACTAAGCTAAAGTCTTTTACAAAGACTTTAGTCGTAAGCATTGTAAAGAAAGGGGCAACTGTTGTAACCCGATTTTGGGTCATGCCCCAAAATTATCAGAAAATAACAAAAAAATAAAATAAAAGGGGCTGGTGTCGGTAAAAAAAATCAAGGTGAAATTTTGGATATTTTTGAAAGTTCGATTGTACCTTTTTTGTGCCCAGAAATGAAGAAAAACGCAAATCCAAGGCTAAAGTAATTTATTATCAGATAAATTTGCGTATAAACTAAGTCGTAAGATATAATTATATTTTTATGGACCAATTTGATTTAGTCGTTGGTTAATATAAAAGCGTAATTATGTTCAAGAATTAATTTAGGTCCAATTGAAGGGTTTAATTAAGCTTGGTGACTTAATTATACTTTAAATTGATCAAATTAATTTTTATTAAGGGCTTAGTCAATAAGAAATCAAGTTCTTAAATTTAATTCGGGTTCAATTGGTGATATTTGAATTTTCAGAGACCAATTGGAATTTTTCCAAACCAATTATGCGAAATCGGGGACCCAATTGAATAGATTGAGAGTTTAATGATTGATTGGGGACTATATCGCGCAGATAAAAAGTCGAGAACCAAAATAAAAAGGCGCGCGAAGTCAAGGCTAGTATTGAAATTATGAAGGAGGATATAATTGTACAAAATCGTAAATTTAAGTTCAATTGGGGGTGCAATTAAAGCAATTATAATTGAGGGACTAGATTGCATTTTTGCCCCTAAAAGCAGCCCCCTTAGCCTGCAACAAACAGACCACGCTAGCCTGCAGCCGCCGCCGACAAGCCACCTGCAGTCGCCGCCGACAAGCCACCTACGCTCGCTGCCGGCCAGCCGCCTGCCCGCCACCGGCAAGCCTACTGCCGTAGGAGGTAGCCGACCGTTTGTTTGCAACGGTAACCCCTGCAAATGGCTATAAAAACCGACGAGCCGAAGGAAGAAAAAAAAAGAAAACGAAAAAAACTGGAAGCAACAAGGAAATTTTCCCTCGCATCTTTTCCCTCTCACTCTCCCTCTCTGGAATGCGTTTTTCTTTTCTCTCTCTCTAAAAATAACAGACGCAACTCTCTCCTTCTCTCTCTCTCCATCTCAGTTCAATCCCCAACCACCACCTAAGACTACCGAGAACCACCATATTCACCACCTTCAGCCTCCCCTCAACTCCAGCAACTCATTCATCATCTCCGTTGAAGAAAAGGTGACAGCCCCGACATTTGCAGCAGCAGTCCCGTGCACCTTCCGACGTCCACTTCGGCCACCACAGGCAACCATTTCCGACGCCACCACGACTGGAAGAACCACGTCGACATCCTCTACCCAAAGGTGTTAACAGGTAAGCCTTTCATCACACTCAGAAATTTACCATATCACTGTACATCTTCCTCGTTTTTTTGCATGCAGAGGTGATACGGGTCGGGTCGGGCCGGGTTTGGCGCCCGGTCCGACCACTAGAGGACTTGGCTTGCAGACCATTTTGGCTGGAAGCCCAGCCCATGAGCCGCGAGCCCATTCCCTTATCTCCGGGCCGAAGCCCGGTCCAGGTCCCCCTAGGCTGGCAGTCCAGCCCGCGATGGGTTGGGCTGGAAGCCCAGACCCTAGTTTCCCTAGGCTGACAGTCCAGCCCGAGACAGGCTGGGCTGACAGCCCAGACACCAAAATTGGTGGGCTGGCAGTCCAGCCCACCCGTAAATAAATAAAATAATAATGAAATAATAAAAAAAATATATAAAAATATAAAAAAATATTAAAAAAATAAAATAAAATATATTTTTTATATATAAAAAAAATCTAGAAAAAATATGTTGTTTTTCTTGCATAAGGCCAATACACTAGCATATTTTTAAAAGTTGTTGTTCTTTTGAAAAAAAAATATTATCTTGGGTTTTGAAGAGAAAATGAGTTTTAGCATGGATTTTGCAAAGAAAAATCATTTCTTGCATTTTGAGATTTTACAACATGTTTGTAAAATCCAAAGGGTATTGGCCAATATTCAAAAAAATATAAAAAACTTTTTTGATGATTCATATTATTCACTATCGGTGTTTGGGTAGATAAATTCTATTCAAAATATTCGGCGGGAATAATATGTTATTATTCACTATCGGTGTTTGGGTAGATAAATCCTAAAAGGGTTGCTATCCAAAATATTCGGCGGGAATAATATGCTATTATTCACTATCGGTATTTGGGCAGATAAATCCTAAAGGGTTGCTATCCAAAATATTCAGCAGGAATAATATGCTATTATTCACTATCGGTGTTTGGATAGATAAATCCTAAAGGGTTGATATCCAAAATATTCGGCAGGGATAATATATCATCAACATTTAAATATATATTATATATATTCGTATCCTAGCAATCATAAGACAAACAAAAACGTCAAGCAGCTTACCTTAGGTAGGGCGTACTAGGGGTGTTAAAACCTTCCCTTTACGCAACCAGTCCCTTACCCTAGAATCTCTGAAAGACCAGTTTAGGTTTCCTAGTAACCATAATACTAGGTGGCGACTCCCTTTTTACGAAAATAGATAATCCCTTTGACATTTAACCTCCCCGCTCACAGGGACAAGTTGCCACGACGCCGCATACTACCATTTTTGGGGTGCGACAATCACGGTTATTGTAACTGTCTCCTCTTCCTCTGGGAGTCAAAGGTTGTTGTCCTCGTCCTCCTCTGGTGGTGTTTCTACCACCTCTTCCTCTGAAGCTTGTATTCCAAGATCCTCTTCCTTGAAATCGTTGGAAGCCTCCTCTTCCTTGTTGATTTCTTCCTCAAGGGGTAAATTCATTTGTATAAGTCCCTCTTTGCTCATATTTGTCTTCCTTCAGAGACAATTTTGATTGCAAGGCATGCTCTATTACCTTATCTCCATTTCTTCTCATAAGCTTTTGTTCATGAGCTTGTAAAGAACCCATCAACTCATCTACCATCAATTTATCCACTTCTTTGGATTCTTCAATGGCAACAACAACATAACCAAATTTTGGATCTAGGGATCTCAAAATTTTCTCAGTAATCCGAGCTTCTAAGAGGGCTTCTCCATTTTGTCTCATCTGATTGATTATCACCATAATTCTCGTGTGATAATCAGAAACAGATTCCGAGGATCTCATTTGTAAAGATTCAAACTCACCTCACAAAGATTGAAGACAAATCTTCTTGATTATGTCAGCTCCTTTGTATTTTTGTTGGAGAGCTTCCCATATATCCTTCGAATTTTCTGCAGAAGAGATAATCTCAATCGTGGCTTCATCAAGACCTTGATAAATGATGGTCTTGGCTTTGTTGTCCTTTTTTCTGTTGTTTCTGAGAACTTGCTTCTGCGCTTCTTGTAGAGCTTCCTCTGCTTCTCTGGACTCTGGTTCATCATAACCATAATTTACAATCTCTATGTATTCTTGTAAGCCAAGAAATGCCTTCATTCGGATGCACCAATTATCAAAATTATCTCTGGTCAGCTTTGGAATGAGTGTCTGAACATTTTCTGTAGTCATTGTATTTGAAAATGACTATATCACCCTCTTTGACTTCTCTTTTCACAAAACGGACACCATGGATGGATCCGGAATGGTCCAAATAGTAGGGAACCGGTCTGGCTTGGTTCAAAATAAAGCCAAAAACGGGTGAACCAGTCCAAAAATCACTTCTGGATGTTGGTCGGTTCGCTGTGATTGAACCGGGAATATTCTTTGCGGCTCGGCTTGGCTTAGCAGCTCAGCTCGGCTTGGATGAACGGCTCGGCTTATCGATATATTATTGAAGCTAACCTTGCAAAAACAATGCTATAAAGAGAAAACAAAATAAAATAGCAATTGACAAATTGAAATATATTATTGAACTTCATATGTGGGGTAAAACACTCTGAAGGCAAAAGACTGTGATTATGGATTTATCCAAGAATGTCAAATTGTAAAATCTATGACTTTTTGACCTTTTTGCTTCTGGTGTATGACAAATTGTAACTAAGAGCCTATGTCATGGTAAGAGAACAATAATAGGACATATCATTATTGGTTATTGGTCGAGAGCTTGGGGATTGAATCCAGGAATTGGGGTTGGCCACCATTGAGGACTAATGGAATGGCCTTATCCATATAATTGTTAGGAGCAGGAAAGAAAAATTCTGGCCTTTCTTTACCTTGTTGAGAATGATGTGGGGAGATCTGCAATGGAGAGTCAACTAGGCATGTACTTGGGCTTTAAAAGTGAATATTTAATGAAAAGTTGGACACTACTCTAACCTAAAAACACATATAATCAAAGCCTAACTTTGATCACATTTTCTTTTAGTTTAAAAAAAATCAAAACAAGTAAGAAAATAAGAGTTGAACTGATATGACTTGATTGACTCTATAGGTCCAAAAACAACTTGAATAACTCGTAAAAATATAATTTGACTAAAAAAAAATTAAGATGACAATTTATTTTAAAAAAATATTAAGACAACATATTGGATTGACCCAGGTCAACCTAGATTAACCTTTCAAATTCGTGATCTATCTATTAAAATCATGATAACACCAAATAAAAAAAAAACAAATAAATTATAAATCTCAATTATCAATACACCTATCGTTGAATGATAAAATTAGAATAAAAAAATCAATCTAAAAAAACACAATAAAATGACATTAATGAAAAAAATTCAAATTTGAACAAAATTATCAAAATATCACTGGCAGTCTTGCAAGACCTTTCTAAACTCTTATTACCCAAAAATTTAACTTGAGATATAACAATATTTAAGGAGACTCATAAAATTTGAGTCTAGTCCAACAGTAGGATTGAGAGATATAATTAATAAAATAAAATTTAACAATATTTTTCTTTTAAAAATGACAATCACTATTTGGCGGGAAAAAAAAACATCTAAAATGGAACTAGAATGTTCTAGCCAAAATTTATACAAAATTTATGGAACAAGTCTAGTTTACAAGCGAGATAATTTTTTTTTTTCTTTGTTATGTTTTTTGAATTTGAACAAAATATACCCAACTATTCTAGACTGGACGAAACATAGTTGACACGAGCCATTGGCCTGCGCTCCACCGCAATGAGAATTTTTTTTTCTCTCGTTTCAACATATGTAATTTTTTGTTTTGTATTTTGTATCTTATTCTTTTATTTTTTGGTTTAGTTTTGATCCCTTTATATTTTCGGTTCTTCTAGGATATTTCTTAATTGTTTGTTCGTATTTTTATATCTATATTCTTAGTTTTAATTTTTATTGTTATTTATTTTTGTATTAAATACAACTTGAGTTAAAAAAATAGAGTAAGTTTAGCTTTAGAGGCATGAAATGAGAGTAAAACTCTCCCTCATTCATGTCTAGTAAATCTTGTGTTGTCATTGATTTGTTTTCTTTATGTTTTTTCATCTGTGTTGTCTACGTGTGGCTTGGTATAGTTTTAGTTTAAAGTGAATTTTATTTAAAAAGAAATTTAATAATTTTTTTAATATTTATTTATGATATTATTATATTAAGTGTATTTAAGAACACTAAGGTTAAATTAATTTGAGATTAAAAAAAAAGTTCATTTTTTTATATATTTTAATACATTCATATTAAACAGATATCAAAATATATAATTACCTTCATATCTTCTTAAGAAAAAATATCTTAAAAATAAATGTTAAACACCTTATCCACAATAAAATGAATATATAAAAAATTAAATAATCAAAAGTTTTGTGAGTTGATTGTTTCACTCAGATGTATAGCATCATAAAATATTTATAGCACCATTAATATTTTTTTTACATGTTAAAAGATTTGGTTCTAGCTGCGGTGAAGCTCAAGGCAAGTGACTCGTATATTCGTATATTTTTTTATTGTAGATCATTTGACCCAATTTTTTCACCTGTTTTGTCTATGAGTGGCTTCATATATTTTTTGTTTACGTAATATTAGATTTGAAATATCATATAATTTTTAGCAAAAACACCATAAGAACATCGAATGATGAATTATTTCAATTATTATTTTCATTGTTCTTATCATGATTGCTAAATTATCACAATTATTCTAGCTACCTTTATAACTACTTTTGTAAATAGTCAATATTCTAATTATTATTGACAATATTATCACTTCCACCACCATTATTGTTATAATCGCTATCATTATTACAACAATAATCATCACAATAACCAACACCATTATTTTTATTAATATCATTTAAATTATAAGTAGTAGTATTATCATTATTATAATTTTTGCTATTATTGATATTCTTCATATTATTTTATGAGCTATTGTTATTATTATCATCAAAGCCATAATTATTAACACCATAACCACCATAACCATTACAATGAATTATAATTGCTATTGTCAAAAAATTTAAGGACTAAATAAAAAAAATACAGCCTTAATGAAACAGAAAATAATAAAAATTAAAAAACAAAACTAAGAGCATATACATATAAACATGGACAAAAAATGGACCATTTTAGAAATATAAAAAATAAAGGAATTAAAATCAAATCAAAACTTAAAAGTACAAGGGCCAAAATGAAAACAAAATATATTATCAATTTCAATAGAAGAACACAATTAAAAAAAAAAAAAAAAAAAAAAAAAAAAAAAAAAAACCAAACTTCTATACCAAAAATATTCAGGAATTTAAAACCAAACCCAAAATTAAAAGAATAAGGATCGAAATAAAAATGAAATATATAATCAATTTCAATTGAAGGAAAAAATTGAAAAAAAATCAAGACTTATATCACATAAATCAGGACCATACAAAACAATCAAAAGATCAGAGACTGAAATGAAAGCCATACAAACCAAGGGGACTTCTGTGTAATTTAGGCTATAGGAGAGAGAGAGAAAGGATAAAAAAGATCAACTGACCACCGTCATGTTTTCGGACACCGTGGGACACCATACACACCACCATGAGAAAGAGAACATGGTAGCGTATCAGGTGAGACGCTGGATGGACATTTTTCACCATCATAAGACGCCGCACGCGCCGCTTGAAAGGAGCGTGAGGAAGAAAACCGTCGGCGTGTTTGTCAGACTCGCCAATAGTGTCTGCATAAATTTAAAAAAAAAAAAAACTTACAATTGCCTAAACACCGCTGCAACCAACTCTTGGATTTTGTCTTTTCTGATGGCATATCCATATTTATACTTTTTTTAAAAAAATATGAAAAGCCGAAACATCCCCGCAAGCAACTCTTATTTTTTGTCTTATTTGAGGGTAATATAGTTATTTTAATATGCACGGAAATATAAAAAACCAAAAATACTCTTAAGTAGGCAACTGTTTATTGTTTGCACTAAGTGGTAATTTTACTAATCTAATCCGCAATAATTCGTGTATATGGGTACAGTGAAACAGGCCGAGCTGACTTAGCTTATTAGATGATATTGATTTCATTTGATGTATTAAAAGGAAAGGTCTTCGTAAATCAAGGGCCCTCATCCGAATAAAAATAAATATGGGTGGTCTATCTTTCCAAAGGCCATTACAAATTTTTTTAACTTCTTGGTAGATAGTTCAAAGTTAGAAAAAGTCTCGCAAAGCACCAATATTTTTAGAAAAGAGAGGCTACAGACAATGGATTTTGAACTTAAACCATGCATGCTCAGCACGAGGGCTATTTTTTATTGATTATATAAGTTCATATCTCTTCTGCACTAGTTCTTAGACAGAAGATAACAAAAACATGCTCTAATGTTGGTACATTTTATGCTCAAGGCGCGGCGCAAGTACAACTTCTAATGGTGTTGCTTTCGGCAAAGTGAGTCCCAAACCTTCACTCATGTCAACTTGAGCATTCATTGCGGTGCTGAAACTGAAGCCTTGAAGCAACCGAGAAAGCGTCAAGTGAACCATTTGCAAGCTAGAAGAAATCCCAGGGCACAGTCTTCTCCCTGAACCAAATGGAACATACTCAAACTGCTGACCTCTAACATCTATTGATCCATGGCTTGTAAGGAACCTCTCAGGACGAAACTCGCATGGATTTTCCCATATGCGCGGGTCTCGATGAAGCTTCCACGCGTTAACTAGTAATTGGGTGCCTCGAGGAACAAGGTAGCCACCCACGTAGCAATCTTCCAAGGATTCACGTGGTACCAATAGGGGGCCAGGAGGGTATAGTCTCAAAGTTTCCTTCACGATGGCTTGAAAGTATACCAGGTTCTTGATATCTGATTCCTCTACCCATCTTGTTGTTCCCACATGGATATCAATCTCTTTCTGTACTGTTTTCAGCACTTCAGTGTGGTTAAGTAGAAGAGACAGTGCCCATGTCAAGGTGATAGATGTAGTATCTATGCTTGCTACTATAAGATTCTGCAGAGCACAAATAATTAGCAATTAGCGATTTGAAATGCAATCGTGTTGATGAGGATGTCATGCAGAATGTTGGGAGCTCACTCACCAGCGCAGTTGCCTTCACAATGGTTTCTCTTTTGTATCCGAAGATGGGATCATCACCTACTGCAAGAGATTCTAGCATGACATCCATGAAGTCCTTCTCTTCTTTCCTCACATTGACCGCTTCCCTTCGCTGAAGATGTTCTTCGAGCCAACCACTCACAACATGGTCCAACTCCTTGGCGACACGCTTCATAGATTTCAGATGTCCTTGGAAATCCATCCATCCAGTAAAAGGAATCAAATCAGACATTACTAATACCCCACTCAAGTAAAAAAACTCTTTGATTGCTCTTCCGAATGCTTCTGACTCTTTGCCAATACCACCACTATATCTCTTCCCCGCAATTAGTCGAAGCATCACGCTCGCAACTACATAGGAAAACCTTTGACTCATGTCCACCAACACGGAACCATTGCTACAAGTCGTGTACAACTCCTTGATGCATGTTTCTATTTCCGAAACTCTAACATCAATGAGCAGCTGAAGCCTGTGGTTCGACAGAAGCTCTTGCGTTACGATCTTTCGCATCTCAAGCCAGTACTCTCCATACGGATGGAATCCGAAAAAGGCATCATCATAACCCATGTATTTTGAAGCAGCGAAACTCGGACGATTTAGGAAGTTTCGGTCATTGGTTTTCAAGCATTCCTTCACAGATTCCCAGCTACTAATAACAAGTGTGCGTCTCAAGCCAAACCTGATTGAAAAAACGGGTCCTTGCTTATCAGCCAGATCTCCGAGAGCTCGGAAAATTGGAATTTGACTGTTGAGAATCCTCATATGTCCTATCAAAGGCCATGCACCAGAGGGTTCAGGTGGTGGTAAGGTTTTGTTTCTTTTGTGACTGGTTGACAGTATTCTCCATATGATGCATAGAAGAGCTAGCCCTAGAAAAAAACTTCCCAATGCTAAAACATTCATTTTGGGTTGTGTGTGGAGAAAGAAGTGTTTTAGATACATTCAAAAGGGCCTGGTGATTTGCACCTATTTATATATGAGATGAAGCACAAGCAAATAAAAATTACTGATGACATTTGAGTAGAATCAATGTTGGATAGATGAAGATGCTATTTAACTTGATGACATCTACCCATTTTGTACCATTAATTGCTTATATCGTCTTATATCGTGTTCATCTTGTCACAGGTCATTGTCATGCAGTTTACACCACAGGCTAGAATACATAGATTGGAAATCTTGTCTTGCTATAATATCCCTTTGCTTCCACTCATCGTCTCTGCTTCTATCTTTGTTTCTGTCGGTGCTCTCATTTCTTTTTTATATATATTTAAAGTGTTTTATTTGGACCACTCCAGTCTCTTGCTTTTCTCAATCCATAGGTCTACTTGAACAACTACATTGCTGCCAATATTTCTTGAATCTTTAATCTTCAACAGATACCCCTCTAAAAGTGTTTAGAGTGTTTGATTGAAAAATGAAGATAGTTGCCGGATTTTAATTTGAACAGTAACTGTTTTTACTGTTTTATGGAACTGAAAAATCAAAGAATTTGATTGCAATATTCACTGCAATTTTACACTTATATATAGGCTTTAACAACTGAAATGCTGAATTATAGCACCACAATGTGCCATGTTCAGCTAAATAACTAACTAATTCCTTAAGACTAGTTCAAGTCCTTTATTGCAGCAGAAATAAAATAACAATGACAACAACTTAAGGCATAACTCCAACACTCCTTCTTGCATTAAGGGTTGCATACTCCTATCATTCTTGCTATATATTATTTATTTAATTTTGTAGATTTAATAATCATACTAACAAAATGTAATAAATAATTCAAGTAAATTAGACACGTATTTTTATTCTCCTATCAAACTACTTGCAATTCCATCACAAACTAAATCCATACATGAAGGCCTCTACAATCCCTAACTATTTGATCGATGAACAACATTTGGTAAAATATCTTCAGGAACAAAATTAGGATTGTGATCATATTTGGTAAAAGTCATGTCATCTTGTGATCTTCTTCTAATATAGTTATGTAATGCCATTGATGCAACTACAATATTCACTTATGTTTTGTATGGATAAGCAAGCATGTTTTGTAAAATTCACCACCTCTGTTTCCATACACCAAATGAATGTTCTATCACGTTACGTAGTGATGAGTGTACACGATTAAAAACTTTCTCACCACCACTTGGTTGTCCACGACATCTAAACGCTTGGAAATGATACTTGTGCCCTTTATAAGGACCTAAGTACCCATACTCATTGGGATATATAGTATCAACCACATAGTACTTTCCTGCAAAAAACAAGAAAACACAAGTATATATTAAGAGTCATAAATTGACAAAGAATATTATTAAACTGAATTTACCAACTCTTAAAATGTATATGAAATTGACGAAGAATATTATTAAACTGAATTTACCTTCTGGTGGTTTGGGAAATTTCGTTGCACGCGATTTTGCTATCGCAGAATTGCAACGGAACACGTCTGTTGCAAAGTCTGTTGCTAATAAATATTAGCAACGGATTCCTTTGTTGTTTGCAACGGACAGATCCGTTGCAAACAACCCTCTTTTCTTGTAGTGTGTTATTGTTATTGTTAATAGTCTCTAGAAAAATACTTATGTCATGTGCACTGTCTTCCTATCCAGCCCACACAAAGTTAAATTGCATGTCAAAACTACAAGAAGCCATAACATTTTGTGTCGGTACATTTTTTCTTCCAATAAATCAAACTATTACAGTTAGTTTCATGCCAATTCCGAGCCTACTTTGAAAATCAATTCTTTGGTATCATTTTCATCTCAAATCATTGGTATTGTGAGCACAATTGAAACAATTCAAAAATTCAGCAAACAACAGTTATCAACCATTCATTACTAGATGTTTGTTCATTTTTTTCCATCATTCACAAACATTTGCTATAATATTATCGGGTTATACGATCAAAATCTATGTTCTCTATTGTTCATAACAAGAACAAACAGAGGGAAAGATATACATACCTTAGATTTGCAGAAATCAGTGTCTCCCCTTCGTGGTCAACATTGATCTGAGGGTGAGAGACGGGTCAGTGGAGCTGAGGGTGAGTTGTGGTTGAGCTGCCTCGTTGATCTAAGGGAGAGAGGGTCTATCGATGTTGCTGAGGGTGAGAGAGACGGGTCTGTGGGCGAATCTGTCTATGAAGTTAGGGGCGAGGACAGACAGGGTGTGGTAAACGGATCTGAGGGTGTGTGGGTGTTGTGTGAACAGAGGCCTTCTACAAGGCAAGGTGTTGTTGTGGTCGTGACGGGGTGCTGTTGAGGTTAAAAGGGAAGGTGTGGTTGAGGGTGTTGTTGGGAGGTGTGACTGAGGGAGAAGGGAAGGTGGATGTGGCTGAGGGAGAAGGGCACTGGTGTGGCTGCCTTGGTGTGAGGAAGAAGGTTCGAGGGAGTGCAAGTGGGTGTTAAGGTTTCAGGAGTGTGGTGTGGATGAGGGAGTGTTGCAGGTGGGTGTGGCGTAGTGAACTGGAAGGTGTGGTTAAGGGAGAAGGGAAGGTTGGCGTGGCTGAGGGAGAAGGACACTGGTGTGGTTGCCCCGTGAGGGAGAAGGCTGGGAGTGCAGGTGGGGTTGAGGTTGAATATGGTGTGGTTGAGGTGTGGCGTGTAGTGAAAAGCATCTGTGAGATGCTTCTGAAGCTGAGGTTAAAACTCGGTTTTTTAGGCGGGACTCGTAGTACAAAACTGGGATCCTATTTGGTAAAACCTGCTTTGGCTCTGCAGTGAGTCTCAACCGCAGAAGCCACCGCCGAGCCAAACACCCATGAAAAAGTGAAAGCTTTTGAAAGTTGCATTGTTGGTTTGTGTCTAGTATGTCATTGCTTGCACCGATCTGCATAGTGTCCTTTTAGACGACAGATTTAGCAGCGTGGTGGACTGCGGACTTGGTTGGTGTAGGCACGACCTTGTCCGTGACCGAGAGTCGTTGTTATTGCCATATATTGTCACTGCAACATTTTTGGCAAGAAGAGCCACCCCCGCGATGAGAAAAAGTCTGGTTAGCGGTGCATGCGGCAATTAAGGATGCCCGAGTCTCTAGAGATTTTTGAAAAAATTTAAAACTCTCAGCTGTAAGCACAAGGTCAGAGAAACAAGGGAGAGGGGTTTGTGCCATCAGGGCAGTTGAAAAACTAGAGAAATTGGGCCCAAGACCACGAAGAAACCAGTGAACTTAATTTGTCGATTCCATCAACTGGACGGCCAATTGCGTGAAGCTGATCACAAGGTCTTGAAGGCAGAGGCATAATTAGTGACTGGACGAGTGTCGCGCTTCATCAATTAGAGGTCATCTTTGAGGCGAATTTCATGGGCTTTGTAACGGTGGCTAAAGGGGTTTTCCAGGAAGATCCATACCTCACGGGATGTAGAGAGGCCAACTGCTTCAACCATTGCTTCCTCTATAAGGGAGGGGAGGAGACGGCTGAATAGGCGTTTGTCTATTGCTTTCCATGTCAGGTAGTGGTTGCTTGGCATCTGAGAAGTGGGGGGATCGAATAGAGGTGGTTGAACGAGGCTGCCATCCACATGACCCAGCATACCTTGACTGTCAACGAGGGGAAGAAGTTGACGCTTACATAAAAGATATTTGGAGGAAGAGAGCTTGATGGTGACCATGTGAATCATGGTGTTGAAGGGAAGAGGAGTGGGAGAGGAATCAACCATTAAGGATCGCGAGATGTTAATATCAAGGATTAATTGGATACCATGAGAGAATTACGAAAAAACACCTCACTGTGTTGTGGCAAGAGTTCTTCATATATATATATATATATATATATATATATATATATATAATTCCCGTGGCCTTTAATTATGCATGAAAATCGATCCTACACAGACACAGTGCACTGTGGATTGCAACAGTAGTTTTTTTTTTCATTTCTTTTTTTTTCTAATTATTCTTTTTCTTCTTTTTTTTCCTCCGTTTTTGCTTCTTCTTTTTTTGCCTTTTTTTGTATTTTTTACTTATTATTTTTTCATTTTTTCTTATTATATTTTTTTTTCTACTTATATATTTTTTTGGTTTTTTGTTTTTTAATAATCGGGGTGTCCGAGCTCGCTTAAATGCACCAAGATTAATCTCCATATTCAAATTTTATTGATAACCAGGGTGTCCAGGCCAACTTATGCATACCACGACAATCCTCGGACCCACGTTTTTTTTCTAAAATGCTTTCCTGCTGGTACATTTTTTTCCTTTTTTTTATAATTTTTTTATTCACTTATACATTTTTTTTATAACCGGGATCTCCGACCAGCTTAGGCACACCACGACTAATTCTTGGGCCGAATTTTTTTAAAAACAATATGGATTGCTACAGTGCTTTCACGCTTATACTTTTTTTTTTCTTTCGCTTATATATTTTTTGTAACCATGGTCAGCCAGCTTAAGCTCTTTTTTCACTTATATATTTTTTTTATAACCATGATCTCCGGGCCAGTTCAAGTGCACCACCACTACTCCTCGGACCAAATCTGTTTTTTGATAATCGAGGTATTTAGGCCAGCGTGGACACACCATGACTAATCTCTGAACTAATTTATTATTTTTTTTTTCCTTATATGTTTTTTTGTTCACTAATCTCCGAACCAATAATAATGATAATTTTAGTGATTATTTTTTTATTAAAATCTTTTGATTTTTTTTAAAGATTTTCCTGAAATTTTAATTTATATCGGTGATCATTTTAAAAGTAATATTACTCTATTTTTCCCTTTATTCGTTTTTTTTTTGTTTTCTGTTTCTTTATTTGTTCTTTAGATTATATGATTTTATTATTTATGCAATAATAATGATAATTTTAGTTATTGTTTTTTTATAAAAAAATCTTTTGCTTTTTTTTTATTTTTCATGGAAATTTAATTATTTTAATTGTTTTGGAAGTAATGTTAGTAATAATTTTAGCTTTAATAGCAATGATAATGTCAATAACGTCAGGATGAATTTTCAATCTATGCTTTCGTCTTTTTGTTGATAGAAAATTAACAACTTATTTTTTTATTTGATTATTGTAGGTATTTTCACAATTTATATTTTATTTTTGTTTGATTTAAATTGAATTATAAAATGAACTAATCTTAATACAATGAACTTAATAATTCAGATATCCGAGTTTTCTTGCTTTTTTAATGATAATGATAAATTTATGCTGGTTATTTCGTTTGAAACTACTAAACAGATAAATTTATATCGATTTTAAATTCATATATTTTATAAAAAACTTGCACTTGACATGAATTCTGCACAAATTTATTATTTTAGCTAAATTTATATTATAATAAAAAATACACACAATTAATATTTTTTATATTGAAAAAAATATTGTGCCGCCCGTGGCGAAGCGCGGGGCATTGTCTAGTATATATATATATAGTGTGTAAAAACCTACATGGAAAGAATGAGCAAAACAAGCTCCTGTAATTGAGGGTCAATGCCTGCATAGATGGAAGTCGTTGATTAAGGCACAGGATCCTCAACACTCGTGATGCTATTGTGAAACTTAGCCATTTTCCTCTGTGAAAGTTGCTTTGAAGTTGTCTATCAAATCCAGATGAAAATCAAAACAAGTTTTTTAGAATCCTATCCGACAAAAATATCATATCAAAACTTTGACCATCATGCCGCAATCAACAGGCAAACAAAACTGTAAAATTTTCAAGAATTGCAACAAGAGATGAACATTTTTGCTGCAATGGTGTTATCACAATCTTGACCACTGAAACTGCAAAGCTAATGTCAAAATTATGCATTTACCATTAACAGCAACACTTTAGTTCTGTGACCCAATTGATATGAGCAATACTATATATATAAAGCACTGGACAAGTTCTAACAAAAAGCAAAAGGCATAATCTAGTAAAGTGTTTGTTTTAGGTAAAAACATAGTTTACATGAAAATGTTTCTTTTTTTCTATGACTGATGAAGTAAAGTATTTTACATGAAAATCGATCAACGTAAATATTTTTATTTTCTTTCATATTTCTTGATGTTTAGCATTAATCTCCATCAAAAACTCATGTTAGAAACTGTTTGCTTGGATCATCTCACTAAAACATAGAAAAGGAAGAAAAAAGTGCAGTCAAGTCAAATTCCAGATTCAGCAACTCAATTGAACAGAAGAATAAAGAAATTAAATACTCAAATGAATTCCTCCTTCATCATCCATCAAAATAGAGAATGTAAAGTACAAAAAAAAATGCTTTGATTCCTTTAAATTTGTATTACTTGGTGATACATGAAAAGTAAATTTTTGTTTTCAATTATACAAAAAATGATAACAATGGTCAACCAAGGCATGTACATGAACTGAGGAGAACATTACTTGGACGCAGATGACAAAGGTGTACAGATTACATTATCTACCTACAAGGCTTTTAGTATGAAACATATACATGAGTTAGGAGGATACAAATAACAAATCTGTTTACTTCATCAAAATTGGTGTGTAGCAAAAGGAAATCCCACACATAAATATTCTGACAGCAGTGATTGGTGTTGTAATTGAGATCACGCCGGTAAACTTGGAGAGTTCAGACCAAAGGATGATAACATGATGGAAATTGCGACTAGATGTGTAGAAAAGAGAGATGAGACTGGAAAGTTTTCACCAATTATGCAACTGAGCTGTCACGCTTTTTACCATAGGGTGATATGCTGTATGCATGTGCCTTTTAGCTTTTTCAGAACCAGGTTGTTCAAGCCACTCATCATACAAGGATTTAACAAGAAGATTCTCGAAAGGATCTTTGATCAAAACCTGCATATCCAAAAAAAAAAGCATAGTTATGGAAGATAAAATGACTGTAAGACAAGCACACAATACACACAGAGTACAGGCAAAACATGTACATGAAATAATCCCATTCAAGTTACCCTTTTCTGGGGAGGGGGAAAGGTAACCATCACAGTTTTTGGTGTATCCAAGACAGTTTGTCTCAACCATCAAAATAAAGACTGCACACCTGATGTAATTACCCACAGATCATCAGATTTCTAAGTAACTTTGGTATTCTGCTATGTTCAGCAATCTCCAATGAGATCTTGCATGACAATAGATAATCTAAGACACTGCCAAAATTTTCAAGACTTAGAAGTGGCTCAGCCACAAGATAGCAGAATTCAAATCCCTGAATAGGTCGGGTTTGATATCTGCCTTTGAGAACAGTTGTGATGGTAAAAGTATCTCAGAAGCACAGATACACAAGGTCGAGAGTTATAAGCAGTAAGCTGAAAGTTGCAAATGGCAACATGTTTGATTATACATGATGCCAAAACTATTTAACATAACCCTCTAAATTTTTATTTAATAAAAAAGGCATACAAAACCATTTGCAATGCTAGTGAAACTCACATTTTCCATATAAATGGTTTCTAATGACTGAAGCAGCTCTTTTGGAGATTGTTGTGGCTTTGGCTTGATTTGACCACCACCATTCAGGCACCCTATTTAATCATAAAGCTTAGTTATGCATGTGTCGGATTTCGAGTGAAAACTGAATATCAATTAGGTTAAACTGAACCAATCAAGTGAAAGTAAAATTGAAAGGGAAAGAAAGAAACCAGATGGGCACGCCATAACTTCCACAAAGTGATAATCACATTTTCCTATTTTGACTTTTCTCACAATATTTTGTAGGTTTTGAAAGCCATAACAAAGAGCAAATTTCAGTACAACTTTTCCATCCACCTACAGTAATGAGAGATATCACATTAGAAGCAATAACCAGGTGTTATAGCATGTGCATAGAATTACCAAGTATATTTATTAAGCCTTAAGGTACCCATTTAAGTTAAACAAGACATTTAATAACATGCATGTTCATTTTCTTTTTCTTCTTTTGTGTTTTGTTTTTGGAGGGCAAAGGTTAGCTTTCTTGAATATGGTGCATTTCTAAAACCCATGATGCATCAAGAAACTGTATCCAAATTGGAGAGCATAATGACTTCTTACAAGAAATGTGCCAGATTAAAGAGAGCATAACTTACTTCCAAAGTCACTTCACGGAAATCCATGTTTCGAAGACTTTTGAAGGCCAAAGGACCTTCGATTTCTCTTCCATATAGCATTCTAGCAGCATTCCGAAACACTATTTCAGCATAACCACCAGAACTTCCAGGAACTCCATAGAGATAACCTTCTTCATTAACATTTGTCAACCTGTAGAGCAATCACCACATATTCTTTTTATATCAACAACTCAACCACTGATGGATGTGGTCAAAAAATAAAAAGATCATAGTTCACCAGACAATTTAGAATTCTTACATTTTATCTAGAGGATGGTCATCTAAGGTTTCAAAATCCACTGCTTTCAACTGCAATTTGAACCCAAGAAAAAGAAGAAAGAGTAAACACTAGTCACCAATTACTGTGTATCAATGTGCTGGATATATATATATATATATCAAGGGCTAGAAAGCTAACATAAACTGCCAGAATTGGGAATATCACCTTTATCAAATCTAAGACTTCTCCAGTTGTCAAAACTGAGTCAACCTCTGTAATCCTGAGACCACTTTTATTTGCATCTTCTTGTTCCACTTCAAAAACAAAGTCATCCCTTACAGCCTCAAGCTTCTTATCATAACATGGCATCACGGTCACATGGTAAACCTCATCAGGCCTATCAAATATATATTTTCACCAATTACATAATTCAAGAATGCAGGAAATTGAAAAGGTAATTCATTTTTTCTTCATTCTTCAAAACTCTGATATCAGACAACAAGGCCCCATGAACTATAATTAGTCATTGTTCAGTACAGGTTTCACTTTAAATGTTGAGGGTGCGAATCAGATGCAGTGAAGGTACTGTTACTTTAATATGTTTTCACATCGTTTTTATTGATTCATTTTCGTGGCATAGAAGAGGTTTAGGGGTTGACCAAAGAGGAGTGACAGGTATTGGTCCCCTAGAATGCACAAAAGAAGACTAAGAGCACGGAACCAAATGGTATATTAAATGATCTTAAATCCTGCGTGTAACTATTATGAGGCACTTGAAGATATAGGTTTCCTCGTGAAATAGCATCAATTTTTCAAATGTTAAAGCTTAGAAGTTACAAAATTTCTTACTGGCCTATAATTCCTAAAAAATTATGTTTGCGAAAAATAAAGGTCAAACAAGAATAAAATTGAACTGAATGATTACCTGAGACCCATTTTTTGGCAAATGTGATGCTTGATGGTAGCTCCAATTGTTTGTTGTGGGCTCTTTACAGAAGATATAAAAGGCAGAATGTAGGATCCCAGTTGCTTTTCAGCATAGCAAATCCAACCTGCAATTAAAAAAAATCAGTAATTATGAATCAGAGAATCCCTCCTTTCATGTCCCCAACATTCCACAGCCCTGCACATAACCACAGCTAATTACAGATTATGCTATCGGAAACATTCCTGACATGGTTTCATATGTTGGCAAGTAGTTCTATTTTTTTCTATTCTCTTCCTATTCTTGTTTCCTCTTTCTTTTTTGGGGGAAGGTGAGAGCATCAATTTCTGTATAATAAGCTAAGAAATTAACCTGGACATGCTGAAGAAAGCATGGGCAAGGCTGAATTAGATTTTTCATTGTCGCTCAACTGGTTCTGTTTGTACCGGTTAACAAACTCGTGACATGTCTCTATAAGTGTTAAGTCCCTGCTCGAACTTGTATCAAATACAGCTTTCACTCCCAAAGACTTAAAAAATGTCGTGAGTTTCTTAAAAACCTGCAAAATCAAGACAACTTGAGCCATTATAATCTTGCACAAACAAAACACTATATGTTATCTTATTGCACATCCTTTCAAATAAAGCCCAGAGACCACCTGAAGGGGAGAGATGCCAAAATAAACCGCAAGAGAAGCTCTCGACTGTGGAGACAATGATACAATGATAGCTTTCCCTTTATCAATATTAGATAGGAAATCATCCAAACTTTGCTTCTCAAGCATAACTGTCTCCGCTGATGTTATGCATCCACTGCAATAACACAACAAACCATAAATCCTACACCTCTACTCAATCACTAAAAAACTAAGAGCAAAAACACCTTTTAACCCTAAGCAATACAAAATCTCCAAGTTCCCACTAATCCCAACATTTTATCTTCAGTTATTCACTATTACTTAAAACATCTATTAAGTCATTCATACCTAATCCCCCACCTATCACCCCTAACAAGCAGCAGCAACATATTCTAAACAACAAATATCGCAAATTTCCAAAATCACATAAATCATCTTGTTTCACCTTCATTATTAACAAAATCCCCACATCTTCATTAATAACTAAGCATCTCTAATTTAAATCATAACTATCAAAACCCCAAATGCCCAACTAACTATCAATAACAACACATTTTAAACCCTAAACATCAAAAAAATTCCACACCCCAATTAATCCCATATTAAAAAGTACAAAATAAAATACCTGCAAGCCAAACAGTCCTTAAGCGAAATTTTAACAGGGTCAGTTTGCTCCTTATTAGCAATAGCAACCTTAGAAAGAAAAAAAAAAAGAATCAATAATTTCACCAAAAAATCCCAATTGTTTTCACTAAGTTGAAAACTTAAAGCAAAACTAACACTAATTAACTAAAACTAGACCCAAAAGTTAAGAAATTTTACAGAAATACCTCAGGCTTGTCGCGTTTTATAGTGTTAGGAGCTGTCGTTTTGAGGCCTTTCAAAGACACAACACAAGCTTGGGAAGGAGCTATGAAATCACTCAGATCTCCAATTCTCAACGTCGGTGAGAATTTCTCCGACATGCCGTTTATCAAATTAGGGTTCTCGATAATCCCGAGAGAGAAATCGAAGATCAAGCAGATAGATTGCGCGTAGGGTTTTCCAGAGAGAGATGCTAATGAGACTTGTCGGTATAGCTGTCAGTTATTTTTGTTATTAAAGAGAGAGAAGTCCTGTGATGTGGGCGGTTGTAGAGTTAGGGAGTTGGTGGCGAACAGTATGTGAGAGTTGTGTGGAAAAGGAAAGTCAATGATCCTACGTGTTCATGGTTTTTGGATATTTATCTTCGTGCACGTGTCCACCACAGGCCTTGTAATTTTCTTGTTTTAGATTAGCTTGTCAAAAAGGGAAACTTTGCTATGGCTTTGTACTTTTCTTTTCTTTTTTCCATTGAGAGATGCATTTTAAGTTCTTAGCAAAAAAATTTATTAAAGTGTTAAGAGTATTTTTTATGTGAAAATACATTAAGAAATATTTTATTTATTTATTAATATATAATATTCAAATTTATCACAATGTGTATTAAATCTAACATTATTATCGATTTGACTTGAAATCTAATTGATTTATCCATAACTAGACTTAGATGTTAAAAAAAGATTAATTAAAAGTTTGGTTCAGACATCAAATCAATAAAACCAATCAAATTAGGAAAAACTTCATTTAATTTTAAAAAAAATTACTTGAATCAACTCATTTAATTTATAATCTTAGTTTCGATGTAATTCGATCAACCAATTCAAAATCAATTTTAATAACTATCATTTTTAAATTATATAATAGAGGTATATATTTTTAATAATTTACAATTAAATAAATTGAAGATATTGTGACTCGGATTTTTTATACTAATAACATTTGTATTTGGAATGAAAATTCAAAATATTTCTTTGAGTGGTATTAATTTAATTTATGCTTTTATAATATAAGTATTCCACATTTAAAAGAACTATATATATATATATATAATTACTGAACTATGAAATCCACAGAACAGAACATTGAGTTATTGTCCGCATTGAAGCACTCTGTTTTTTTCACCATCATCTCATATCTAACGAAAGGCCACCCTATTACAGGAATCTCAGGTGGCGGTGGTGGTTCTATGAACCTACTACCACCTGGCACCATCCTCGTCCCTGTCGCCGCCGTACAAGCGGAAGAGGCTGAAAGCAGAGATACAAGACAAGACAACCATGCTAGCACTGACCAACGTCGCGCTTGCTATCCCCTCACCAACCTGGTTACAGAATTCTCCGTACATGTTGCATATCTTCATCCATTGGAGATCAGGCTGTCCAAGCTTTGCAAACGCCGCCGATTGTGCAGCAGCCGCCACCGCAGACACCGTCAGGTATGCCATCATCTGCACGAACAAGTTGATGCGGAGAAGTTAGGCGATTGTAGCAAAATGTTTTGATCCCATTCTTTTCCATGGATAGCAACAAGCGCGCCATCTATTTCTTCTCAACTCAGCAAGAAAACTTCCCAGGTTATTCAAGGAATGTTAAAACCATTCCTATCTAGCATCGAAAATGAAAACCAGATCATTCTGGGTTTTTATTTTGTTTCCACTGTCATTAATTTTATACTTTAAAGAGCTTCGTAAGCAAAATCGATTCCTCCTTAACAAGCACCCCAATTTCCTTAAATCCGTCGAAGCAGTTCCACCAAACAAAATTTACTAATCTAGGGAAATTGTCTAGCTGAACTAGTAAATGGTAATTGGTAGAGATTGAAATGAACAAGAAGAGGCCAGAGAAAGGCACAATATGGATGAAGGCATTCATGTTATTTGTCAGGTTGGCCCCAATACATCACCTGCTTAACTAATCTGAAAACAAAATGAAACTGGGGCTAGAGTTAAGAACATCCCGCAAGAAAGTAGATAATTAAAAAAAAATCCAATACCTGATCACCAGAGAAAATAACCCAAGCTAGGGGTCTGCTAAACAGAGCACTTCCTTTAATCATGCCCACAACACAGCGCACCCCTTGAACCATTGAGTAGGTCGCTGCTATCACATTAGCTGCCACCAAAAAGCTGCATCAAAATAAAACCAAACTTTATAAACTCATTCAGGGACAGAAAGATTGAATCTTTGCAACCATTTTTGAAGGAAGGAAGAATGAATCTTTGGAACCATCTCTGAAAGAAGAATGAGGGAGGGGTTGGTCAGAATCTTACACAAGAGCTTTCATGTCGGTGAATCTTGCTTTCTTCTGAATTGAAAAGATTTCCTTAACTTGAGTATCTGTGCCAACAAGAACAGCAGCAAGAACTCCTGAACAACAAATCAAACACCTCAAAACCAACTCCGCTAGCCTCACTCTCCTATCAAGAACCCTCAAGTTAGTGCCGCGAGACACTGGAACATTCCCAGGACTAACACCAACTCCTAAGTAACTCATCCTTAATTATCTCTCTCAAGGAAGAAGAAGAGTTAACTAGAGACAACCTAAGAGATAGACTCAAACTCCACTACCTTAAAAAGGCATCCCAGCACCAACAATGCTGTGCATGTTTCCTTTCCTGACAAGAAAAAAAAAAAGGGGGGGGGAGAGATGATGGGTGTGTTTTGAAAAGTCTTATGATGATCAGGCTTCCATAAATATTGATAACTACAGATGATAGTTCAACTGTTCAAGTATCGTGAAATTCTCATTTATTTATACTCCAAATGAATGGTGATGTACTTTGCGGACCTTTCAATTTGGTGGGGTGTCTTAAATACTTCACCTCATCGCAGTTATATCTTCACGGCTTAGAACCAACCATGTCGAATCCATGGAAGTCTTTATTATTTCTTTGAAAAATAAATTTTATACTTTTTAATCTATAAATTTAGATACTCTACGATCAATGTAAAAATAAAATTTGAATTCCATCCATGCCCGAACTCATGCAATTACTACTTACGGTAATCATCATGAGTTTTGCATTTAGAAGTTTTTATCGTTTATATTTTATTAATAGCTTGGAATTTAAGGAAGTTTTTATCGTATATGCTTGTCTATACGTGGATGATAGACAAGATTAAAAGAGTGTTTCGAAGTGAATTACAACTTACTTTTCATCATAATTTGATTTTTTATTTTAAATTAATTTTTCTTTTTTAAAATAATGATAATAAAATATTATTTTGATGTCTTTTCTGATAAAAAGTATCTTAAAAAACAATCGTTATTATAATTCCAAACACAGTATAGACACATGTTTTCAAATAAGAAATAATATAATTTAAATTTATTAATTTTTAAAAAAATACATTTTAAGAACTGTTTGGAAAATAGTATAATTTTATTTAAATTTTAAATAAGAGCTGTATTTTAAACATAGTTATCCGTTCAAAAATAATGAACATCTGATGCCAAATGGTCAAGCGCAAGAGCATTGAAATAAATTCAGAGCAGCATTTAAAGCCAATGGGAAATGGAGGAGAGATGTGAGACGACTCCTCTCTCTTCTTCTTCTTCTTTTCTGGGGAGAGGCAACAGTTACCTCTCCCAAGGGAGAAGCCAACCTTTAATTAATCTCTCTGCATACAATATTTAATGAAGGGTCGTGCATGGTAGGATTCGATCATTGGAGGGGGGGGAACTTGTCATTTTTCATCATCTGCAGCAGTCTGCTTTGCCAAATTAACAGACAGTTAGGGTTTCAGACGATGGATTTGGAAGTTCATCTTCTTTTAGCCATATGGGTCTGGAAATCATGGCTTGAGAGGGGGGGAAGGGGGGGGGGGGGGGGGGGGGATTTTATGTGATTATAATAAATCTTACAGCAATTTACATTGATATTAAAATGTTGTAAATTATATATATATATATATATATATATATATATATATATATTTTATTTCACCTCTTCAACTAGATATATTTTTATATACAACTTCAATAAATTAACGGGATCAAAATGGTGCCAAGGGTCACCCTGCTTGAAGATATATTAAAAGTCGATGGAAGGGTCATTGGCCACACTTTCGGCAAAACTTGAGCTGCAATATATACATTAATTGGCTGTTTTCACATTATATGCTTTACAATACAGCTAAAAAGGCTCGGATTTATTTTCATTAATTAATTTGCATGCTCTTGTTTTTTCAAAATTTCGACATGTTCTGATTGAAGTTTTATTTTTAAGCCATTAAAAAACACTAGAGCAAACCGTGTGTGATTCATTAATTTAATATAATTCAATATCCGTTGAATACCTAAAATCTGATGAAAATTCGACTCACATGTGATAAAGAGAGTCAAATCTTGTTTGAATAAATATCTTGTCAATGTTATTCTACTCGATCCTTTTTCAGCACATTGAAGGAAATAGAAGAGTAATCAATTCATTAAAAAAAACAATTAATTATAGTTTAAGAAGAGTCGAGTCTTGTCTGAATAGATACTCTGTCTCGTGACAAGCAGCATCGGGTAATTCAAAGAAGGAGACACCAACGTTGCTTCCCCCCCCCCCCCAGCTACAAGAAGATCAATGTGGGGCATGATTTGAAGGCAACAAGTAACACCACAATCTCTTAAAGCAAAGGAACAACAACAAAAAAAGTAATCAAGGAAGATATGCCCTAGAAAACTTCTTGTCTTTTGCGAGGCCAAAACTAATTATATAGGCCCCATTACCATTAATTAATATATGTACACTTCCTTCATTTCTTTTAATAATGGGATGATACTCAAATTTGCAAGACTTATGACCTGCCATGAGGAATTAATAAGAAAAGGTTATGTTAATTTCCTGTTTATCTAAATTCATAAAATATACTTTCTAAAAAGTAAGGTTTTCTCATATCTAAAAAAAAATATAATCTTAATCAATTAATAATCTTAACCAAATCTGATTTTTCCCCTTCCACCTTAAATTTAAAGTTTAAATAATATTTTAATTATATAATATCCATATTAATATATAGGGATTTTAACTCTAGTTTGAAAGGAATTGAATGATCAGATTAATATTTTCACTTATCTTCGTAGTTTTAATAAAAGGAACACTTCATATTAGTATCTAGCCAATTTTCAGCGGAGTCTTGAATTATCAATTTTCTCAATTGAATCCTTAAAATATTAGATATTTCCAATTGAGTCTTGCCCATCGGTATCAATCAATTTATTCCATCTAATATATATTTGTATATGTATATGTATTCATGAAAAGGTGGAAAGATCCTAAAGGGAAGTCGAAATTTCCTACATTGGGGATCCAATCGAGAAACTGGATAGTTTAATGGCTAAATTGAGTATCAATTAAAAGTTGGGCTCATGTCCTGCTATGTTCCCTCTTCAATGTTAACCTGACAGAGGATTAGCAGGGCTCATGTCCTGCTATGTAATTATGCAGCAATGCCCACATACATGAACATATTTTCAGTGTCAGCAAGTTGTTTGTCCTTACCGCTATCATTATCTGACTTGACTCATTTTCCAACAGGGACCCTGGTTCCGTCAGGGCTTGACCACAGCTACTCCAAATAAATTATGAACTAGATGAACTTCATGAAGTTAGAAACTAGATGTCACTAATTCAGCTAGTGGTATTATATGCAGCTAAACGTACTAGCTTCTTTTATGTTGTTATGTTCTCTTTCTGTAATGGAAAGGAAGGTTAAGCTACTCCAAAAATTTAAAAATCTCTCCACGGGAATCTATTGCTAATTTGAGTCTCTAAAAACCAGTATCACGAAGGAAAAGTTTATCATTGAACAAATTTTCCATGCCTCATTGATCACTGTTAACTTCCATGGATTTCTCAGGCCAGTGCTTTTGCCTTGTTCACCTCTAAGATGTTCTTTAATGATTTCTTGATTAATGCTTCCAACAATACTGATAAGCATCAGTGCATATTATCCACTTCTCTCAAAAAGTATCAAGGAAGCTCTTAACAAGTATATATATGCAAATATTATCACTTTCTGTCAACAGTTACAGCAATCCTCAACAAGCATTTGATTGGCTTGAACATTTGTGATAAGTGTTTTAGATTTAATACTTCATTAATGACTATATTATATTAATTTCCATATACATCCAAAGAAAATATTGTTTCCTCAGATGATCACTAGATGCAGTCTTTTGTTAAAGGTCTTGTCACATTAGAGTCTATCGAAAATCATGATCAAAATCTGTCATTTTCATTTGTCTGATATTTCTAGTCAAGTTTCCAGTTCTAGTTTCCTGGAACCTGCTTCATTCAATCACAAATGTGAACCATTAATGATTTTCAAAAGCTAGGCAAGGCCAACCAGTTAACTTCTTGATCTTGAGAGGTCTATTTAGTGTTGCCTTACCCTACCTTGAACTCCACCATAATCCTTAAGATAACCCTTTCAAAAATGCCTTTTTCTGATCAAGTAAATTGACTTCCATATTTTCTCATTCTTTGATTTGTGGGAAATTGTTCTAGCAGCTTAATTAAGTGCTAGTTCTTGTTTCTCTCCTCACAAAAAAAACTGTTAAGTTGTCTTCTCCGTGATAAAATTAAACTGTAGGCATACACTTCCTTCATTCTTTTAATAATGGGATGATACTCAAATTTGCAAGACTTATGACCTGCCATGAGGAATTAATAAGAAAAGGTTTCTAAAATGTATGTTTTCTCGTATCTAAAAAAAATATAATCTTAATCAATTAATAATCTTAACCAAATATGATTTTTCCCCTTCCACCTAAAATTTAAAGTTTAAATAATATTTTAATTATATAATATCCATATTAACTAATAAATTTTCATGGTAATTTTAATAATATTAATTTATAGGGATTTAACTCTAGTTTGAAAGGAATTGAATGATCAGATTAATATTTTCACTTATCTTTGTAACTTTGATAAAAAGGAACACTTCATATTAGTATCTAGCCAATTTTCAATGGAGTCTTGAATTGTCAATTTTCTCAATTGAATCCTTAAAATATTAGATATTTCTCAATTGAGTCTTGCCCATCTGTATCAATCAATTTATTCCATCTAATATGTATATGTATATGTATTCATGAAAAGGTGGGAAGATCCTAAAGGGAAGAAGAAATTTCCTACATTGGGGATCCAATCGAGAAACTCTATAGTTTAATGTCTAAATTGAGTATCAATTAAAGTTGGGGGACTAATTTGAAGCTTGCTCAAAGAAGAGGAGAGGAGCAGCATTGAAGCAACAAGTTGCTGCTTTATGCTTAAACTCCTGGTAATAGTTATTGAAGGCAAAAGAGGCATGATCCCTTATTGTGTTTGGCAGAAAACAAGGTTGGTTCCTCATTATCTTGCTGCAATCTGCACCTCCCTCTCCACAGGCCCAATCCAATGCCCTTCGCAACTCATCATCTGGGATTTTTCTTAACCAAAACTTGCTTCATATTCACATGGAAATTATTTTTTTCTGAAAGATTGTGCATGTTTGTTTTAACATTTATGCATGGTGCAGTAGCTTAAATAACATCAGAAATTGAAAAATACAATGGCTAGATTGGTCTCAAAAAGCTACAGGGATGGAATGTGCAATGAGCCTTTAGCTACATCGATCTTTTGTCATGTGAACAGCAAGATGGATGCGCAGGGCAGGTTTGCTGTTTTTGCTTGCATTGCAGTAGAAAGAAGACCATTTCCTTATTGGTGTCAATATGGCACAGGAAGGGTGAAACGTAAGGTTGCAAGAATTTTCAGGCGAAAGATGAATTGAAAAGGAAAAAATGATTGAACTGAAATAAATCTATTATATTTTCAATTCTTCAATGAAGATGTAACTAAAAAACTATCCCCCAATATATTCCTCCTAGATTTTTAAAGTCAGAGAGGGGATTGTATAAAATTGTAAACCCTGCTATGTCTTCTCACTCAAAAAAGAAGCTGCAGACGTGCATATGCAACATGTTCAAGTCACTAAAACAGGCTTTATCTCCGGTGTTTCATCAAATCAGATCCAACCTGCTGGTGGTGAACATCAATTTCCCTTGGAAAAGATTGCAAGAATTGTCAGGGGGAAGGACCTTAGCTTGCTTGTAGAGTTTGGTGGTGTGCAGGCAATTGCAGTAGCTTTTAGTACTCATTTAGTAGATGGAATCCCTGGAGATACAGAAGATATCAATTGTCGCAGCATAAATAACACACCCCACGACATGGAGCCTCCTAGAGAAAAAACATTTTGGGCTGTCCTTTGGGATTCCTGGCAGACATATACTTGTATAATCCTTAGTTATCTCGGATGGTTTGCCTTTGTATGTGGAATCAAGCAATATGGTGCAAAGCATGGATGGTATGATGGGGACACTGTATTAGTGTCATCTTGGCTAATGAACCTCTTGGCTCCATGAAGACATACCGTTCGGGAAGAAAGTCCCGGAAGCTTTTAAAGAAGAAACGTGTAGTTAATGTCATCGGAAGGGGGATAAAGCAGCAAATTTCTATCTCTGGTATTGTAGTTGGTGACATTATATTATTGGAAAAGGGAGATCGAGCTCCTGCTGATGGATATTTTTTAATGGTCATCCAATGCAGTTAGATGAGGTTTTAGACAGAAAAATTGACAATCAGAATCCATTTTTGTGTCTGCGGCGCAGAGGTGAGGTGATGGAGAAGGCCGTGTGCTTGTTACATCTGCAAGCATGAACACGGTGTGGGGTGAGACAATGAATATTCTTGTTCAAAATTCTCCGAAAGAGAAGAATTTTTTAGAAGCTCAGCTAGAAAAAGTGATTAGTTCCGCAAAGGTTACAGCCCTGCTTATTTATATGCTGACTGCTGGAGTAAATTTCAGGATCATATCACGACGATATTTCAGTGGTGTGAGCTGAAGCTATTGAATTTGGAATCCTCACAGAAAATTCAGAGGCAGCGATGCTTAAAGGCTACTTCCGAAATTTCTCTGCAGAAGAGAGGATTGGAAAGGTGGATCAGATCACTGCAATAGGAGACTGTCTCCCATCTAATAAGCTTCTTCTTATGCAGTGCTTGAAGAAGAAAGGAAATGTGGTTGCACGGACAGGAGCTAATGATCTTCATGGCATTGAAACAAGCAGACATTGGCTTTTGTGAAGGCAGACTGGGGCACAAAAAATGGCAAGAGACTACTTACACCTCATGTTATGGGATGAAACTTGGAGCCCAGTTCCCAACATCATAAAATGCGGCCGATGCGCATACGAAAACATTCAGAAATTCATCCAACTAGAGCTAACCATGATCCTTTCTGGGTTATCGACAACTACCATCTTAACAATATCATCAGGAAAAGCTCTTGTGACACCAGTTTAGTTGTCCTGGACTAACTTGATTGTGCCTATCCTCGGCGGCATGGCTGCGATCACTGGACCACCTGGGGAAAAACTAATGAACAAGCCTCAAGTTCAGAAAACAGAACCACTTATAACCAAGGCCATGCGGACAAACATCATGGCTCAAGTTGCTTATCAGGTTGTGATTTTTGTGATAGTCCAATTCAAAGGACAGGTGATTTTTGGCACGGACCAGAAACTCAGGAAAGCTATGATGTTCAATAGTTTTGTTCTCTTACAGGTTTTCAATCAATTCAATTCCAGGGAGATTGAGAAGCTCAATGTGTTTAAAAACATCCATCAGAAGTCCTGGTTTCGGGTGGCTACATCAGGTCTTCTAGCCCTGCAGGTTGCCTCTGTAGAAATCTCAGGCATCATCAAAGGTAATGCAAGGTTAGATTATGAAAAATGGGGCATTTGCATTTCATTTGGGATATTTTCTTGGGTGGTTGATTGCATGGCCAAGTGCTTTATCAAGGTTCAATATAGATTGCTGAAGATTAATCTTTTCAAGTTGGAGATGCTTTTTGCTCCACTTGCCTCCTTCCTGGAATATCCAAATCCATCACTTGCTTTTTCCTTCAATCTAGTCGGATGGGGTCACATGAATGACTTTCTCCACATGAAGAGTACTCAATCCGTTCCCTTTTTTTTTTCTTACAGTGAAGAACTTTATTAAGTATTTGTCAAAAAGACTAAAAGAATAAGCCCAGTGATGTTATTTCTTTTTTTTCTTCTTTTTTAATAAAAAATGGACCACTTTTCATGAACAGGGAGTCTCTTTTTTCGATCTCATTCATAGGCATGCCATCCAATTTTGTATTGGTATGGATCAATTTTGACTCTTCAATTATCTTTTTTTGATGGCAAAGAGCATCATTAATTTAGATACCTCTTTAATTTATATAGAAATGGTGTGTTTAGAAAAACTTAATAAACTTCTCTGATTGGTAACTTTAAATATTGAATATTTTAGAAAAAGAAGGAGAGTAACATACCTCTTTAATTTAGATTTATTTTAAGTTATTTATAATTTACTAGCATCATATGAGTTAAAAAAAAAAAATTTCTCCATCATTACAAATCTTATACACTCGATCACCTGGGAAGATTACAACAAACACATGCCACGAATCCACCTACAATGTGTCTTTTCCAGTTCTTTATTCCTAGTGCAAAAGGTTATGCAAACATATAATAGGAATATTCAATCGCACGCCTCGTCTAAGAACCCTAGAAAATGCTTTATCTTCTCGATTCACCCTTCAAATTTCGGAATTCCAAAATAAAATAATACGAAGTGGGACGCTTGATGTTGCAAAAAAGAAGCATCCAATCCATCACTAAAAACTAGCATCTGCAGCTTTCAAATTCCATGCCATTTCAATCCAACAAGTTGAGGACAAAAAAAAGTAAGTGAAAAAGAGAGTGAATGTTGATTGTTGGTGACCTTGTCCTTGTCAAGACATTATTGTTCAATCAAAGAACTATAAGCTCCTGAAAAGATTATTCTCTCTTGGAACCCTTGTCTTTACCCTTCACATTCCTCCCATTTCTTTCCTTCAAAAAAGTAGGAGAGGCACTTGAGAATCCCATTGATAAACCACCAAAAAAGGAAATTAATACTATATTTGGAGTGTGGTTGATGTTGTTTCTTAAAGTGTTTTTCATTTATAAAAGTATCAGAATGATTTTTTTTTATTTTTAAAAATCATTTTTGACATCAATACATCAAAATGATATAAAAATATAAATAAAATTTATTTTAAACTAAAAAAAATATTTTTTTTCAAAAAAACGTTTAAAACACAATATAAATAGAAACTAAATCCTCCATCATCTCCAAAGCTAATCAGACAACCTATTATTCCTCCAAACATACCCTTCCACTTGCTAATTTCAACACTCTTTTGGACTCTTCTTTTTACCCTTTTCTACTTTACCTATACTTTGCCTCTTTCCTCGCCAAGAAACTCCACCCTCTTAGATTGGATTCACAACCTTTTCTGTTTGGATTTTGTAACTCGGCTGCCGATTCTCATTCCTTTGCTAAATCATTTAGAATTTTATTGAAAAACTAAATCTATCATCTGTTTATCTATTCATCTCTATAGCAACCATGCTATAAATACACACGTAATGCTATCCAAGACTTCTTAGAGTTCACCACCTCCATTGTCACTACACATTTTGATAGCTAAAAAAACCCTAAAAGAGCCAAAAGAAGAAGAAGAGGAAGAAGAAACAATCCTCTCAAATGGGCAATGAAAATAATGACCCTATTGTCATTCAATCCTCTATTGCTCTACTGCAGGAGAGATTTAGGCAGTTGCAAAGAGTGAAAGCAATGAGAGAGGAAAAGGAGTTGTCAAAAGTTCTTGCGGAGAGTCCTAAGCAATTAAGTCCCACCAAGCAATATGAGCCAGCAGCCAGCAGGTTGTTCTTTCACCCTGAATTGATCCTTCAACAGAGGTCACCACACCGTATATGTCTCTCTCTCTGGCCAAACACAC
Source organism: Salix purpurea (assembly GCA_027405865.1). Taxonomy (NCBI): domain Eukaryota; kingdom Viridiplantae; phylum Streptophyta; class Magnoliopsida; order Malpighiales; family Salicaceae; genus Salix; species Salix purpurea. The sequence goes on along the minus strand of JAOWLH010000040.1, from coordinate 1,357,958 downwards.
ACAGCAAGCAGGGCGGCTTTTGGTGCGAGGACACCCCAGCCTTGATGAGTTCATCTCCTGCAAAAACTCCTTCTAATCATGGTCTGTTATATAAATTTGATGATTATGCTACTGATCATGATGATATCGATACTTCTCTTCATTTGTAAACAATTAATCCCGTAGCCTTGTTTTTGCCATTGTAATATCAGAATAGCTAGCTGCTGCTATATTACCAGCTTAATTATTAGCAGTTTTGCCTTTGTTACCTTTTATTCTCTCTTTTTGATCTTATTATGATGATGATTATTTTGGGAACATGAAATGGTGTTCATTTTCAGAATGGATCAAAGGTGTCCGTAGTAACACCTAGCAATGTTTAAAAAAAAAAAAAAACAAGAAATGATGATGGACCATAGGGTTAATTATTTCCAATTTAAGAAATGATCCGAAACTGCGTGTGTGTGTATATATATATATATCTGGTTAGGAAAATGAAAACAACAATGGGATCATAGATGATCCGTATGAGGCTCTTTGGAACCAGTTGTGTTCCCACTGCAGTCTAAATTATAGTCATATATTGTTTTTGTTTTTCCGTGCAACCATATATATTTTACCATGAATATTTCAGGAATGTAGCTCGATGGTACAAGCCAAGTTTTTATCTAACGCATGCAATGTTATTCATGAACTACTAGAAATTAAATTGACAAATAATAGTATAATTGCTAGTAAAAATTTATTTTTTATGTAAAAAACAAAGTCAACCTGAAAAATATAGCCAGTGAACCTTTGGATTCGTTCAAGAAAGGGGTTAGGCCCAAATAATATGAGCCCATAGAGCTCCACAGCCCAGTCATTGCAATAGCTCTCCCGAGTAAAACGTCTGTTTTTTCTTTCCTTCAAGTCAAAATTGGAAACTAAGAAGTTCACGTCAACGTCAACGAACTGTGTTCATGTAATGAATCAATGGCAGGCATCCATGGCCATGGGATCTAAGGTCATCACTCTCTCTCTCTCTATCTATCTCATCCTCTATATGAAACCATAAACATACAATATTTTTAGAATTATCTAAACCATATTATCAAAAAAAGAATGATATATATATATATATATATATATATAGCCATCATGCAGATATATTCCTTTCAATTCATAATCCCAGTTTCTTGGTGTTTTGTTTTAGGGTTTCTCTTTTTGCCTTTCCATTACAAGCTGATTCTTAGATGGTTAATTATATATTCATGGCTGAAATTTGAGGGTTTTATTTTTTTATTATTTAGCAAAAGCCATGGATAAATATAGCATGATCTTGAACCTCTACAAAAGATGGAGGGAAACCTAGTAAACCTCCCACACTTCTAGTGACAAATAGCAACAAAAACAAGGATGAATAATTAATATTTCGTCGCAAATTAAAGAAATATCCACTACCTATCAAAGTGAGCTAGCAAATTAAAGAAATATCCTCCTAACCAACGAAAAGATGCAGGGCTCTCTTTTTTTCAGGTCAAAAGTGGAGGCTAACACTGTTCACAGAATGAATCTGTGGCGCCAGACATCCATGGCCATGGGATCTGTTCACAGAATGAATCTCTCTCTCTGTCTCTCACACACATACACACACACCCTCCTTGTGAAAGCAGACACAGCAATGAATCATACAGAGAATTAATGTTGTCAGAATTATCTTAAAACATACAGATACATCCTTCACTGTATGCGCTCTGTCATGTATTTCATTTTCTGGGGGGGGTAGACTGAAAATGTATGGAGCGAGGTCTTCTGTTCCTTTTTAGCCTTTTGTTACCTTTTGCTTCCCCCTCCTCGCACTCTTCTTCATTTCTCCACTCTTCACTCAAAAATATTTTATGAGGAATAGCTCAGGCCTGCCACACTTTTTCTTCGCAGGTCAGATTCATATGAACTCCAAACGTACGGTTAGTGTGGCCTGTGCGGTATGACTGTCATTTGAAACAAAACTCATGAGCTTGGTTAGCAGCCCACGAGGATAAGGGAAGAGGATTCATGACTTTAAGCTCGGCCTAACTGTCGACAAAACCCCTCAGATTCAGATGAGCTCGATGTTGTTACGATACAACAAGCAGATGAGTTTTGCTCTTGGTTAATTATTCATTTGCTGAAATTAGTAGGTTTTGTTTTTATGGCAGTGGAAATGGATAGATTTAGCAGTACATTAAAGCATAGTAGACCTCCTAAAGCAGTACATTAAATGTTTTTTTTTTCAAAGCTAAAAGCTAATGACATCGTACAAGTAATGAGTTTAAGACCCATGTATGGCATATATATATAGGATATTACACAAGAATCCTTGGGGAATATTTACAACGAGAAGTGATTTATGGACAGCCCAAGAAAATATGGAAACAATGTAAGACATCAAGAAAAAACAAAGATGATGCAAAAACGGTGCTTAATAAGTTCTGAAAATAGTATGAACTAAGAAACGGCGGTTGATGATGAACTCTCGGTAATGAGTGGAAGCTCCAGAATGCTGGCGGTAGATCGTGGAAGTTCTGATCCACCAAGTGAACTTGATCTTGTTAGCTTGACCTTGATGAAACCCCAGGTAATGTTCACAGCCCCATCTGTCACACATGAAAGTGCCCCGATAAAGAAACAGATGCCCCACTGTGGACCATTCAACCTGGCAAACCCAAAAATGTCATGGGAAATCTCAATGAATACCACCTGCAACACCACCGTCAGAACTGTGGCCACCCAAAACCACAGGTTCTGATGGACACCCTTGACTAAACTGCTCAGTTTCTGCTCACTGGCATTGAATTGGTTGGAAAGCTGGCAGAGAAGAAAACTACTGAAGATCATGGCTTTGCTAACATCCTCGTCGATATTTAGAATTGCTCGGCCTTTGAACTGAAAGGCTACCAAAATGGAAACCTGATAGGAAGCTTGTATGATTATATTCCTCCACATGGACTTTGTGATGAGAGGCTCAGTTAGTCTGATTGGTGGCTTCTCCATCAGTTTCTCACTTGGGGGCTCAGTTAATAAAGCCACCCCGCCAAGGACAGCCATTACCAGGTTCACCCAGATCATTTGAATCGATGACATTGGAGCATACCCGAAAAATATTGTGGTGACAGTGCTTATCAATAACCCTGAAATAGTTATGGTGACCACAACTTGGATATACTTATGAATGTTTCCATAAATACATCGTCCTCCCTTCAAAATCGATACCAAGAAGCCTAAATTTCCATCCAAGATGATCAATTCAGAACTCCCATTGACCAACTCACTTCTCCCAGTTCCAGTCACAATTCCCACGTCTGCTTCTTTGAGTGAGGGAGCATCATCTGTTCTGACTCCAACAAATGCAACTACGTGGTCTTGTTGTTTCAGACAACGCACTAGAAGGAGCTTGTCAGAAGGGAGAGAGTTTCCCATCACACAGATTTTATTGACCACATCCTTTCTCTGTTCATCGCTGAAACTTCGAAAAGTTTCACCTCCATGTTCCAATATGCCTGAGCCTCCAGGCATTCCATATTTTTGAGCTATGTCTTCTGTTACTGACTCGCTGTCCTCTGAGACAAGTATGATGTTCACACCAGCATTTCTACAAGCTTTCACTGCTTCTTTAGTCTCTTTCAACCATTTGTCCTTCAGACCCAGAAGTCCTATCAATATCAAGCTGTCATCCTCAGGAGTTTCATCCTGTGTTGTATTATAAGCAAGTGCAATGGTTTTTAGATCCTTGGACTGCATGTTATTAACAATTGTCTCAAAAGCCGACATTTTCTCAGTGTCCATGCCCACCACTTCCCCTTCACTATTATAGTACCGGGAGCACATCTTCAATGTTTTCTCAGTGTCCATGAATTTCTTGGTTTCGTTGCCTTCTTTCTCCCGCACCAACACCCCATTCCCTTCGTCACCAGGGCTCAACTCTTTCATCTCGCTAATGGTGTGACTTCGCTTAAAACTCTCCATGTTCATCCCGAATTTCCGTGCACACCAGGAAATCAGAGATTCCTGATCATTACTTGAGCTTGTGCTAATACCAATACGGAATGCATCCTTAATTTGTCCAGGTATTGCAGAGTCTTCTCCAATTAAAGTCTCACCAATCCAACACTCATCAACTTCCACTGGGTTCATTGTTAGCCAACTAGTTTTGTCAATGCAAATAACTGTAACTGAGCCCATGGTAACACCCGTCAATTGTTCTTGCACGACAGCCTCGGTGGATGGGATCTTTTTATTCCAATAAGAAATGGCAAGTCTAATAAAAAATGGCACTCCTTCAACCACCCCTACCAGGAAAGTAGTCAGGCAAGTAGTCAAGGTACTGATTTTCCCGTTAGGTTTCCAGACAATTCTCTTGATAAATTCCATAACATCCTTTGTCTTCTGTTGTCCCTTTAATTCTGGCATGCTCGAACCCTCGATCTCTTTTCCGAGTTTAAACCTCAGGAACAACACTACCAAGATAAGAATAGAGGTTGCGAGCCCAGCTATTTCTGTTCGGTTGGTCACCTTGTGGAGCTGAACTGGTAATCGCCGCTTGCTGGCCTTGCTTATCATCTCACCCAGTGTTGTGTTTAGTCCCATGGAAGTCACCAACATGTTCCCCTCCCCCTCGATCACCTTGGCACCATAGAAGAGAAACGGATTCTGTTCATCAACAACGGAGTGGGAGCTGCCATCCAGTTTTAAGTGTTCGCCAGATACAAACAAACCATCACCAGGAACAGGGCATCCCCTTTCCAAGGATACTATGTCTCCAATCACAAGATCTAAGGCTGTTATTTTCAACGGTTTTCCTGCTCGTAAAACATTCACTTCCATCTCTCTTTTTCTCCATTGTTTCTGCTCCTCTAACAGGTTCTCTGAATTTTGACCCAGAAAATCACGCACTGCTGGAACAATCACAAGTATGATGATTGCAAGAATTATGAGGACTCCTTCATACCAACCAGTCCCCGGGCCCTCCTCCTTGATCCCGAAGCCAAGGGACAGCGCTGCTGATACGATGAGAAGGAAAATGGTGTACCTATTGCTGGATTTCATGAGCAACTCCAAGAAGTTTCTTGCTGCAGGGACTGGAGTTTTGTGCTCTGCATTGGCTCTGCGTCGTCTTAGATCTTCACCCTCTCCATCGATCCCACTCTCTAAATCTGTCCCAAGTGCCTCTGCAATACCTCGGACGCCTCCAAATGCATGCAAGGAATCTCGGTCCCGCCCCGTTACTATAGTGGCAATGTTTTCATGTATGAGTTTGATATCGCTCGTAGCATTTCCGACCTCATCATTGCGAGGGACATCAAGAGAAACTCGATGTGTTGGTGAGTTTTCTTGAATTGCAGCAAGCTCCAAGTTCTGGGGGAAAAAATAAAATTTATTTAGCTGTCAAGGTATATTCTTACGATCAAGTCACCTCTAAATTTATTTATGTGTTTGATGATGCTTTTAGAGGCAGTAGTATAAAGATGGAGCAATGGCATCACCAAGGAAAACACAAACCTTGTGAGATGGAGATAACAGCAAGACTCCTGCAGATTCAAGAGTCTCCTTTTTGGAGTAGAAAATGTGCCCTGCTCGTAGAAACAGGATAGCAGACCGCATAACATTCCTTGGCGCTGGAATTTCTGGCCCTAGCAGTCCTATCTCTAGAGATTCAGGGTCCATCTCCCGACTTGTTTCGCTACTACTTGTCATTCCTCTTAGCTCGATTCTTCTTTAACAGGAGGAAAACAAAGATTATAGTATCCAGAAGAAGAAGAAGAAGAAGAAGAAGCGGATGGGGGATTTCTTTACAAGCTATTGGACTATTATATAGATGACGAGGACGCGTTATGAGGAAGTTGCTGTGTCTTTTCCCATTAAAGTAATTTCAAGGCAAACACCTCCCACTTTGGTTCCCCATTGAAAGGCTACAAACGGAGCTCGAGCGTGTTAATTATCATCTCACTTAAAAAAAAAATTTGTTAATAGATGAAAATTCTATAATATAATTTATATTATTTTTTAATATATTTTTTCAAATGAAAAAACCCACATTACTTTATATTTGAATCTTAAATTGTTAGATAAAATTTCAAAATATAATTTATATTATTATTATTTCAGAGCGAGTATCATTCTCATACGGGAACACGTCGGTTCATACAGCAATGAATAAAAATCTGCTCATAAGGTAATGCAGGTAATTAATTAGCTAGTGTATAGCTAGAGAGGGAGAGGGAAGTCAAGAAATTAGGGTTAGTGATTGTGCCGGGAGTTGCAAGTAGGAAAAAAGACACTCCTGTCTTGTTTAAAATCTAAAATAAAAGGTTAAATAGAAAGGTTTTTATAGTTTATTTTAATTTTTAATTTTACCCTTAAGTGTTTTAAAACCAATATAATTTAGTTTTAAGCTCAGAAAAAAAGGAATAACACCATCAAACACTTCTTAAACTTAATTAAATCTTTTTTTATTCTGTTGTTAGATTCTTTCTTCTTCTTCCTTTTTCCCTTCAATTTGCCGTCGAGGATGCGCGTGAAATCAATTGCTAACACCTGCGCGTTGTCATTTCTACTTCTTTTCTTCTCTCTCAATTTGCCGTCGAGGATGCGCGTGAAATCGATTGCTAACACCTCCGCGTTGTCATTTCTACTTCTTTTTTCTCTCTCCCTTGTAAGAAAGTACCAGGAAGAAAAACACAAGTGAATGTGTTCTCGTTAGTAGTAACTCCTCCTTCCGGCCAAACAGGACAGAAGATTCCTCCACCAAACACGTGTCCTCGCTCATCAATAAACTGGGTTTAATTTAATCAGCTGGGTGGGTGAGGAGAAATTACTCTAAAAATTGAGAAAATCTCTTCTGTCGTCTAACAAAGTCTCTTCCACGATCACACAGCCCAATTTCCTAGGCTTCGGAGCTTCTCGTGATTTATTTTTATTTCTATTTTTTGAAAATTAGAACAGTTTAAAAAATAATAATGATGACATGCTGTGAATCCAATCCAGGCTCTATTTTTATTTTCATTTTTTTCCTTGTAAAGAACATACAAAACTTGATTGACGTGGAAACAACTCCTAAACATCGTCTTTATGTTACAAATAATATAAAAAAAACATTGATGTTTTATTGTGTTTCCATATATATATATATACTTTTTTGCCTCTCGTATCACAGAGTTTAACTCTTGAAATCGGAGGTATTTTGACTATTTTTCAGGAGATCTATGTTATATTTGCATATTGTTTGGGAGTATTCTAGTTATTTTCATATTTATTTGCATAATAAAATTGTCTATTTACCCCCTTTTCTATCCTCTCCAATGGCAAAATGCATGTCGATGCTTTATATTTTAGAGTGTTTCATTTCAGTTCCTGTTCTTTTTTTTATTTCTTTTTTTTCTTGATTTTTTCAATAGAGTTTTGATTTTATTTGATTGTATCATTCAATTGAAATTGATTATATATGTTGTTTTTCATTTCAATCTTTATTATTTTGACTTTTTGTTCATTTTTTGTGCCTTATTTTTTTTTTTTTTTTTTAGGTTTTAATTTGTTTCAATTTTGTCCTTCAATTGAAATTGTTCATATATGCTAATTTTTATTTCGGTCCTTATTCTTTTGATTTTTTAAAAAAAAATCACTATTATTTTTTTATTCCTTTAATTTTTTTTATCTCGAGGTTTTGATTTGTTACAATTTTGTCATTTGATTGAAATTAATTATATATTTAATTTTTTATTATGGCTCCTATTCTGTTAATTTTTTATTTAGTATTAATTTCTTTGGTTTTTTCTGTCCTTCTTGGACAATATTTATTTTTTGTTCATGTTTATGTATCTATGTATTTAGTTTTTGTTTTTAATTTTTGTCATTTTATTTTTTGTTGGGGTTTTATTTTTATTGGTTTAGTTTTGAAATTTTAATTTATCTTGGTGATCAATTAATATTTCTTCCTTTTTCCCTTGTTCTTTTATTTGTGTTTTCTGTTATTTTTATTTGTTCTTTGGATCAGATGATTTTTTTTTTTGCTCATAATATTTATTTTAGTTTTTTTTCTTTTTTTGCTGTTGTTTTTGTTTGCTTTTTTGTTAATTTTTTTTATTCTTCAAAATAATTTTATGGTTTCATTGTTTGCATAATGATAATAATAATTTAGTGATTGTTTTTTATTTGTTTTATTGCTTGTTTTGTTTTTGTAAAAAATGTTTTATTTTTTTATTCTTCGAGGCAATTTAATGATTTTAATTGTTTAGACAGTAATAATGATAATAATTTTAGTTGTTATAGTCAAGATAATTATAGTAACGTAACAATGGATTTTCAATGATGTTTTCTTCTTTTTATAAGTAGAAAATCATTTTTTTTTATTTAGTTATCGTAGATATTTTCACAATTTATATTTTATTGTTGTGTTTAATTTTAATTAGATTATAAAATAAATTAATCATAATACAAATAAATTCAATGATTCAAGCAGAGTTCTTGAATAAAGTCTAAGTTTTGTTTTTCAGCTCTTATAAAATCAAACACCTATATTTATGAGTAACGAATTAAACAAGACTGGCGATTTTTTTGTTTTTGCCCGTACTGTAATCTGAATTTTACTGAGACAATTTTTGCTGGTCTGCCCTCGTAAAACTATTTAAAGATAAGATTTAATTTGATTAATGTGTAAAAAATATTCTTGGAGCCTCAAATGAAGATAATAGAGCAATACGTAGCCCAAGTAATTTAAATTAGAACCATCCAAATTTAATATGTTTTCTTGAACAAATATTGTTTTTTCTTTGATACATATTAAATATTTTTCAAATTTGTAGTTTTCCTACAAAATTACATCATTTCTTGGAAAATCTATAATTTAGATGGAAAATGGAGAGATAAATTTACCTCTGAAGATGGAGGTGGAGGGTATTCCTAGATTTGCACAAAACAGAGAGATAGTAGAGCAAGCAAGCAAGAACTCTAGCGAAGTAAAAGAAATCAAGAACAGAAAATGAACACAGACATCACAGCATCGGCAAAACCAGAGTACCCAGTAATAGATCGAAACCCAGCATTCACTAAGGTTGTTGGCAACTTCAACACCCTTGATTACTGTCGTTTCATCACCCTTACTGGTGTCTCTGTCACTGTTGGCTACCTCTCAGGTACAGGTTCTACCGCTGTACCTCTTCTTTTAGCTTATTTACGTCGAAATTACTCATGTGCAAATGTGTTTTTGTTTTTGTTTTTGTTTCTGATAGGGATAAAGCCAGGGATTAAGGGACCGTCAATGGTGACAGGAGGATTGATTGGTATAATGGGTGGTTTTATGTATGCTTATCAGAACTCTGCTGGGAGACTCATGGGGTTTTTCCCTAATGAGGGTGAGGTTTCTCGTTACCAGAAACGGGGTTTTAGCAGCTAAAGATCTCAACTTTTTGAGTTTTTGAATGAAATTTGGTATCTTTATTATGTTTTGAATCGCTTCGAATGGTGAAGATTAATAATATTTGGGCTGTTAGGAGGACTTGTCTCATTTTGTACGTTTTGCTTTTGGTAAATTGTCATGACAGCTTTGATTGATTAGAAGTCAATTGTGTGGAAAAGGATTGGGAAATAAATTTTGAACCTTGATGGTTTTTGTTTGTTGATGGAGTTGAGATTTCTATGTGTTTGATGCAATTTGTTGGGGTTTTTTTGAAAGGGATTGAATTGCTGCGTCAATTGGGTGTCACTGAATCCTGGTTTTAGGTTCTCTATAAATGAAAGCAATGGTCTTGAAACAATTTGAAATTTAACTGATCGATGTTTTATTATACTTGGAAGATTCTGTGCTTCATTTATTGGATAAAAGCTTCTTTCTGTGTTCACTTTTGTGTGTCATTCCGTCTGATTTCATTGGGGTATTTGCATTCATTAATGAGCTTATGTGGATTAGATTTTAAAAAAATCCTGGTGGATGTTTTTCGCTTTCTGTCTTTGGTGGTTTCTGTCTTAGTTTGGCTAGGTGGCAGGGCAAAGAGGGTTTGCATCCCAGGAGGACTGAAACTTCACATTTAGATGGCCTGGAGAAAATGGGTACTGATGCTGGATTATCTTGTAGAATTTTAGAATTGATGATGTTATTTTGAGTTAGCTAGCTATCTTTGATGTTGGATAATTTGTTTGGTGCAATGCTAAAGATGTGTTTGTTGCTACTTGAATGCCTAAGTCTATTCACTCAAGTACTTCTATTTGGATGTTTAGTTGGGCAGACAGTTTTCCAGGAATTTCTGCAAAATTCTGGAAATTACAGAATACCCTTGCTTTTTTGGTGTCTGCATGGTTGGAGAAAGCTCGACCTCGATTTTGAAATATCAAAGTAGAAAAACCCGAAAAACTTGCAGTGACATCCTCACCTCATTATTACATGCTTGAAATAGGAACCTGAAACTCTTTCTTTAGAGGTGATAGTAACGATAATGTGCAATTTTTGCTATTAATTTCACCATCAAATCCAGAATATTGAACTCCATTGGTGCTTTCAGTACAATTTCTCCTTGCCATCCTTTTTTTCAATGACATTGTGCTCATCACGTCCCTTCTTTTGTTCAGCTACATCAATTGTAAATACAACTCCTTAGCCTTTGCTATTTTTATTAGAAATGCCTTTTCTTGTTCTTTCTCCACATCATTGTTGTTCTGAAATGCCTTGTTCTCAGGTTTCGGCATGCCAATAAGAATCTGTTGCTTGATCTTTGTGTCTTGGTATCAAGACACCAAGCCTGATGGCGTAGTCCTCATAGCTCCGCTAAGGGTTCGGTCCTTTCATGATCTGTTAGTTTGGTGAGACACAGGAATTTTATGATTGAATTTTAGATGGCTATGATTGAATTTGCTGGTGTTGTTAACTGGAAGTCATTTTCGGTGCAGCTTAAGATGTTGAGTGGTCGTTTATTCCTGCGAATCAGTACAAAAATCTTGATGTTTCCTTCACTGTTTTGGAAAGTTTTGTATGTTTGTGGAAGGGTATCAGATATGTTCTTTCTGGATTTGCATCTTTCAATCATACCCAAGTATTAGATCTTTAGCATGATCAAAGGAATGACATAGAACCTTCAATGTAATTGTCAATTTAGTTTTTGGTCCCAGGGAATGAAAACAAATCTAAGCAGATAAAGTTAGGACCCCATTTGGAAATCTGAGAGCCTACTGGTTGCAGTGTAAAGGGACAGCTATTATGTTTCTATAGGACAATGCTGACAAGATCAGTTTGTTTTGTGCAGTCTGATAGATAATTAGAGTTTTGATTAATGGTTTTCTAAAGCTGTAGGAGGTCCTTGATTTTATCAGTACATAGAGAGTACCTTGCCTTGCATTTTCTGGTTCTGTCAGCAGGTGTAGTAATTGCTGTAAAAATTATAATAGATATTTCAAAAGATTATCCCACGTTGGTAAAACACAAAGTACCACTTGAAAAAAGAAGACTTTCATCGAGTGTTTATATACTAAAACCTGAGATGAGATAGTAACCAACAAAAAAAATAGAGTGACATCGCGCATTAAGAATGAGTTGAGTAAGAGGAAAACCTTCAATTTATCCCTGCGTGCCATGTAATCTTTCTGTTAAAAACTTAATTTTATAACAGGAGAGACCTTTGGTAAACATTGCTGTCTCTCATTAGACTTGATAGTTTATTGCACTTCAAATGATATTTTTGCAGTGCGGTATTGTAAATTTGTGAGTGGAGGTGGTGAGAGGTCTTGAGGAGGACAGAGAGGATTCTGACCACCAAGTAACAATGTTTGTCTTGCTAGTTTATCTTAATATTTGCATGCTGAGCTACTGGATGACATGTGAGGTCAAGCAGAGTGGAGAATTTGGGTTTCAAGCAGCGTTGTTGATCTCGTTTTGTTTCGGTTGAAATGTTCCGTACCAGTTAAAAAAAACGAGATAAAACAACACAATTTTTACTTTACTTCAAATTTCGGCCCGTTCTAGAAATTCTGTCTAAATTTCAGCCGGAACATTCCGGTTTTATTCTGCCCATTTCATTTTAGCCAAATAGTATTTTTTGAAAATAATAAATAATTTTACAGTATCAATCATATTTTTTAATCCGACTATTAGATTGAGATGAAATTTTACGAGAAGTCTCTTGATATATTTATATATATTATGTTAAAATTTAAAAGCAATCAAAGAATGCAATGACTTTGCGAAATTGATGATGGCATTCTTGTAATATTATACATGTTTATAATTTTGTTCAGAAAAAATAATTTTGTTGTGTATTTTATTATATATTAAATTGCACAGTTTTAAATAATTTTATTTTTTGATTTGAATTAAAAAAATTAAATTGATATATTTAATTATATATATATTAAACAGTGTAACCCCGAAACGGAGTGTTAAAACACTTCAAAACTGAAATATTTCTTTCCAATAGTAACAATCAAAACATAATTCACAATCTTGGTTTCAAGAGGTCTTTTTGATGTTGTTTATCTTGACAGCTGATATCCTTGTGGATGACGGGCTCGCTGTGAGTTGGATTGTGTTGCTTTCCTTTCCGCCATTGACGGGGTAGCTCAAGATTTGACTTCGTGAATTGCTTTTGCTTGGCTCCATTAGCTGTCTCTAGCTATACTACTGAAATGACCTTTTGGTGATGGGGAAAAGTTCTGCCATTGAAGAAGAGAGAAAACGAAAGAGTGAGAGCTTGGTAGGAATGTTTCCATGGAGTCGTGATGGTCCCAGATGGAGCTCCTTAGTGTATCCAAGAAAAAAAGTGGACGCAACTTCAGAGGAAAGAGCCTAAGAAGAACTCTGCAACAATTCATTCAAATCTCATTGACTCACTGTTCATTTTCAACCTCGAAAGAAAGAAAAAAAAAACATTTTCTTTCTACTCTTATGGTAAACGAAGCAAGAGACGTCATCCCACCAGGAAAATGTTGCAAGTCTTCACTAGAAAGTTGATATTTTAGATTCTTATTAAAGTATTTTTTATTTATAAATATATTAAAATAATATTTTTTTATTTTTAAAAATTAGTTTTAACATCACATGAAAATAATATAAAAATATCAAAAAAGTTTAATAAAAAGTAAAAATAAAACGTTTTTAAAATGGAGTAATAAATATCCTCCAACTCCTCTTTCAGGCCAAAAAAGATAGATTCTTCCACCCATAGAAAAAGAAAAGTCCAGCAAAGACGTGTCCCTGCTCATCAAGAAACTGGGTTTAATCAGCTGGGTGGGTGAGGAGAAATTACTCTAAAAAATCGAGATAAATCTGAAGAAGAAGAAGAAGAAGAAGAAGAGGGGGGCAAATATTACTGTTTAACCATTGTAATTCATCTGTATTTTTTTTTTTAAATAATTATTTTCAAATAAAAATACTTAAAAAGAAATAAACTGTGACGCACACTTCGAATAAGATTCTAGGCCAGCAGCGCTGCTAAAAGACAGCACCTGTCAGGTAATAAAGCCTCACATGACCAGATCTTCTGGGCTGATGGAGCTTTAGATCTGGCCTGTCCCTGCTGACGTAGGAGATGACTCACCTGGGTCCCATGTTGTTGACGTAGATGGTGATTGCAATGAGACAAGCAGTGCAGATTTGATTCCGTTTCTTGAGTTCCTACGTGGTTTGGCACTGAATTATTCAGAAAATGGACAAGATATTATTCTATATAATTTAGGGTTTTTTTTAAACCCTAGATATTATTAAATCATAATGGTGTAGAATTTCTCGGTTTGAATTTTAAAAAACTAGGGTATGAAAGAAATCTTTTCACTCAAAATACACTAGACTAATACAAGTGCATATATTTTTTATTCAAATAATAAATAATAATAATAATTCCTCTTACGATTTTCTCCCATTAGATATGACGGAGGTTGTATTAAATAATAGTGGATTTAATTTTGTTTTGCTAAGAATTAGAGGTTGTATTATATAAAAGTGGTGACGTGCTAGGAGCTAAGTTTTATTCTATATTTACAAAGTAATAAGTGGTTTAAAAATAAAGGGGAAACACCAGAGATTGTCTTTTTAAAAGAAAAAGGTTTCTTCGCCAACATCATCTCGTATCTTGATTTTTTTTTTAATGAAAAAGGATAAGATCCAGACTTATATCCATTGGGAAAAAAAATATCAGCTTGGCGAGTTGTTTGTCCTTTTATAATCTCTTATTCTTCATCTCTGTTCAAGAGATTACTTGATGTTACTTTTTTAAATATTTTTTGTTTAGAAAATATATTAAATTAACTTTTTTTATTTTATTTTTTAAAAATTATTTTTGACATCAGCACGTGAAAATAATCTTAAAACATTATTTTTTTTAATTTAGAGTAAAAAAAATCATTTTTTTTCAAAAACATTTCTGAAACGCAGTGACAAACACTCTAATTGTCCCTTTCCTTGTTTCTTTCGGCTTTCTATTTCTTGGATGAAAAATAAAATGTTCGATCCTTTTATCATTGATATTATTTTAAATGAATCATTATTTTTGAAATATTTTTAAGACTTTATGGGTTGAAAGTATTTTTCAATAAATAAAATTGATTTTAAAATATTTAACAAAAAATTTATTTATATTCACCAATTTTAAAACAAACTCTCTTGATTATGAGACAATGGCTAGCGCTCTTATAAAAAAAAAATAAAAAAAAAAGGTTTTTTAATCTTTTTTTTCAACCTAAAAAAAACCTTTATCCTAAAGAAACCATTGTATTCGAGTGACCAAACATGGGCATGACATAGGTTTTAATATGAATAAAAAAATCGAATAGAGAGAGGGTCTTCAGCCTCGAGACAGGAGGAACATAAAACGAAGCAGAGAGGCAGCAACCAAAACGAGTTAACATGAAACACTCGCTGCAAAAGCGCCGTCCTGTAACTATTCTTAGGTGATAAAAAAAAGACAAAAGGAAGGAGTTGTCGGCCCCACCAAAATCATGCCATGTCACTCTCTGATTGGTCTTTCTTTGATGTTTTCGCTGTGATGTGATGCATGATGTGACAATGATGGGCACTGATTGAGATTTTGATTTTAACACAGCCATTAAAAAATAGTCTATTTAAATACACTGAATTAATGTAAAATGTGTGCTTTTTTGAAGATGGTTGGAAAAGAGAATTTAGTTTCAATAGATGCGTGAATTAAATTAATATCTTTAATTGTAAAATACATATGTAGATTAAATTAATCACTATATTTTCTTATGCTTGTAATAAAATAAATAAGAGTATCTCTAATGGAGTGTTTGTTTTGAAATATAGTGAGAGGTATGGTTAAAATTATATTTTACTTCAATTATAGTTTTAAAATTACTTGATTTATCAACGCGTCATAGTTTTTGTATAAGCCCACTAAAAACTCTCTTGAAATATTAAAAGGAAAATATTTTTTATTAGCATCACCACATTAAAATTATAAGAAAATAGTAAAAAATATTAATTTAATTTTTTATATTAAATATATTTTAAAACTCATCGAAACACAATTTCAAATACAAACTGCCTCCAAGAAGATAAATAAAAGAATGAAAAACGGGGGTTCAAATATAGATAAATTAAAGAAGGTTGAAAAATAAATAAATAAATAAAAGCTTAACAGAAGTTGCTTCGAAGAATGTGAGGCCATGTTGACCTACAAGGTAGATGCCCCCTTTAATTGATTGCCCTTGGAATTCTAAATATTACTGCAACTACCACTAGACCGTGTCTCCTAACGCGCCCCTGGTTTTGGTCTTGACGGTGATGGCTACAGGGGACGGTAACGGTTAGACCATTCATGTACTATCAAAGCATCAATTACTTTAATAGTTTTACTTTACCAAAAATAAGTTTGGACGTATTTTTAGGATTTATTTGCCTTTTCTTTTCTTTTTCATTTTCCTAATTATTGAGTTATTTTATTCCATTTAGATTATTTTTATTTTTTAAATTATAAAAAAAAACTATCTATATTATAATTAAAAAAAAACTAATGATAATTTTGATGTGAAATTTAAATTTCAATAGAGTTTAATCTTTAATTATTAAGCCTACTCACTCAAGTTAAGTACAAGAAACATTAAAAGAATGTGTTTTATTATTTCCAAACTCTTAAACACTCTCTTAGTGCATATTTGATATCATGGTATAAAATACTTTTTAATATTTTTTCTTGAGAATGCATTAAAAAATAATAATTTTATTTATTTATTTATAATACTAGTATATCAAAATTATATAAAGAATAGTAAAAAATAACATTGATTGAATATATCTTCAAGATAAATATTTTCTTAAAAGGAGTTGAAAACACAATTCAAAACTATCCCTTTACGACATCTCCGCGGCTTGGCTACAATTTCAATAGAGGCAACAGGTAGTGATACTGTAGAAAAAGTCAACGACTTCCTCTCATAGATTTGATTGTATTTATTTTGACCACGTTTTATATTTAGCTGAAAACATTCATAATATATAGTCTAAGAAATCATGGCTACGACATGTCCCAATAATTCAAACATTATTCTTGATTTCTTCATCTTAAGGTGGTCGTAAAATGAGGCTCGTATGACTTCATACTTTATTACCAATTTGCTTTACATTTAAATTATGTTGTATGCTGGTTTGCAGAAACGTTAAAAAAAAAAAAAACATTTTCTTCTAACATTACGTGTGTTGTTAGAGTAGTCCGAGAGATTCATGGGAGTGGAGCAGGGGTTATGGCACTGTACAATTTAATAATTCTTACTTTTTAATTGCATTTTCTTTTTGGTTTTTGGCACCATCTACATGTTTATCGTGATTTATAAAGTGTTTTGATAGTTTTTTTTTTTAAGTCAAAATAGATTAAAAATAAGTTTTTAGTTCAAAAATTTTCAAATCTTTATTTTCTGTCCATTGTGATGACTGAAATTTGGTGAAGAGCAAACCATGTATTGTTTAATGATTTTAAAAAAAATATATATGAGGTAGATAATTTGTCGTCCACCTCAAATATTGTGAAAAAAAATACTCCAATGCTCGAGACTGCTAGAAAAATAAACTATATTTTTGAAAACAAATAATTAACTTTCAGATGATATTTAAAATATGTATAGCCATGCATTATGTTTATATTTTATTTAGTCAATTTAATATGTTAGTTTTTTTTTATTATCATTTGATTGAGTGAATAAAATAATAAACAAAGTGTAGTAATTTGCATAAACGATGTGATTTTCTATAGTAAATTCTCTTATTGTTCATCCTCTCACAATAAAATGTGTATTATATATATATATATATATATATAATCTTTTTATTTGGGTCCTCAAACTTTTTTCTTACACATCAATCAATTCCTTTTAAATACTCAAATGTCATTTTTTTGGAAAGGATGAATTGAAAGATAAAAGGGTGAAGTAAAAAACTAGGGTGATTTAAGTGGTTCTTTAGAGTTTATTTTAAAAATAAATTTTATACTTAAAATTAAAAAATATGTGAGAAACATTGTTTCTCCACACTCATTAATATTATGAGTTACAATAGTAATCTACATTTTTTTCTCTTCCTTTTGACCCTGTTTTTTCTTTGCTTATTGTTCTCCTTTTATTTTGATCCTTATATTATGTGTTTATTTATATTTAAAGTTGATAATTTATTTTAATTTACCTTTTATATTGATTGTGAAATAAACTACATGACTTTATTTTAATTTATTCGGATTTGACTATTAATTTTTTTATATGGTTTTTTTAATAGTTGATAATCTATTTTTGTCATCGTATGATTAAATAAACAATAGTTTAGGGAAAATATAAGTTGTTAATCCCACCAAAATCCATTATCCAATTTGTAGATTTAAAATTTTGACCCATGTTACCTGATTCACGTGTTTGGTGAGTTTACTTATCAAATCTTATATGTTTTTTTTTTTTTATAAAGAATATGTTATATTTTTATTTATCATCTAAGTTATCTCTAAACTCATTAAATTGATTATTCATTTTAAGTCAGCTCTTATATGATATAATTAAAAACTTGAGTTAGATATAAATTCGGATTAATAAGTTTTAAAATTAAACTATTTGATGAGATTTAATGATATTGCTAAAAAAAACATATTCTCTTATTGTTTTAAAACTCTTTTAAAAAATTAGTTTGAATCGTGGGTAGTGTATATTACTATATATATAAACCGCGTTGCTCTTTTACTGTTTGAATCCACAGTACCATTAACTTTTTATATATGTTGTCGTGAGTTGTGAGACATATGTTCGTGTAGCCGAGTTGTTCCAAGTAGAGCAAAATTATAAGAGAGGGCGCGAGTTCGAATCCCACTCTCCGCAAGTTTTTAATTTGCCAAAAATAAAACCTATTAATATAAACTGTCTTGAACTATAACCGAAATGTGGAGCTAGCCGAACTGGTCCAAAACGTGCCTGTCTTCCGAGAAGGGCGCGGTTCGAATCCTATTCCCAGCATATATTTATGTTTCTTGCTGCTTTTTTTTATTACATTTTTTATTCTTTTTTTTCCATGATTTTTTTTTCTGGTTATATTTTTTTTCTTCTTTTATATATATATATATATTATTTGTTGTTTTTATAATTGGGTTATCTAGGTTAACTTAAATGCACTATGATTAATCCTCAAATTCAATTTTTTTAGATTTTTTTTTTTTGTTTTTTTCCTAATTATGTTTTTTTTTCATGAAATATTTTTAATTTTGCTTGGAAATGTGATTGATTTTTTTAAGAAAAATTATTTTTTGTTTAGAAATATTTTTTTTCCTTATTATGTTTTTTTGTTTTTATTTTTTTCTATGAAACATTTTTTTTTGCTTGGAAATGTGATTGATTAAAAAAAAATATTTTTTGTTTAGAAATATATTAAAATGATAATTGTTTTTTTTAATTATTTTTAATAGTAACACATGAAAACAATGTTTGTTTCTGTCCGTATTTATTCATTTATGCTTTTAGAATTTGTTTTTATTCATTTTTTGTAAGGGTTTTATTTTTATCAAGTTCTGTTCTGAAATTTTAATTTATATTGGTGATAATTTTAAAATTAATATTGCTCTTTTTTTTCTCTTTGTTCTTTTTTTTTATGTTTGTTTTTTTGTTATGTTATCTGTTTTTCAGATAAGATAATTTTATAATTTTATTGTTTGCGCAATAATGATTATAATTTTAGTGATTATTTTTATTATTTTTTTGTTAAAATGTTTTTTATTTTTTTTTATTTTTGAGGTAATTTAATGATTTTAATTATTTGAGCAGTAATGTTGATAATAATTTTAACTGTTATTGTAATGAAAATGATAATAACGTAGGGATGAATTTTCAATTTACGTTTTCATCTTTTATGGATAGAAAATTAACTACTTTCTCACAATTTATATTTTATTTTTAAATATGATTTAAATTGAATTATAAAATGAACTAATCTTAATACTATGAATTCAATAATTCAAATATCCGAATCTTCTTGCTTTTTTAATGAAGATGATAATTTTATGTTGGTATTTTGTTAAAACCTACTAAACAGATAAATTTATATCAATTTAAAATTCATATATTTTTATAGAAAACTTGCACTTCAGGGTAATATTGCACATATTTATTATTTTGACTAAATTTATATTATAATAAAAAAACACACATAATTAATATTTTTTGTGTTAAAAAATATGCATTAAAAAAAATATGGTGTCGCCCGCGACGAGGCGCGGGGCATTGGCTAGTATATATATATATAATGACACACGTGGTTATTGAGTTTTTTTCCTTAAAAAAGCAAAATTATTAAACCAAATCCGATTTAAAACTTGAAAGACAGGTTCGTCAGATAGATCTAAATGATTGTGTTTTTTACTTGTTTGGAAGATCGAAAGTAGGTGGACTTCTAGAAGTCTAGTCATCACTACACGTTTGGTTGGTATTAAGGTAGATAAGTGAAACTTGAGGGGCATTCGTTATCTAGCTTGGACCATAAAATAACCAAAGGATGTCCTCATTTTATATACGACGGTTGCTGCTCCATGTTAGCTGTACAAGAAAGAATCATCCACAAACTGAAAACCTGAGAAAGCTCTAGATAGTATAAGGTATGCAAAGTAACTCATCATCTCTTCATTTAATGTAACAATTAAGTATGATTTTCTAGATGGGTTTTGTCTGAAACTGAGCCTTTTTTCTTGGGTGGTCTGAGTATTTGACTGGTTTTGGCTTGAGTTTGAGGTCCAAGCTCATGTCTTTCGGAGAATTCATGAGTTTAAGGATATGGGTTGGTGTTAGAACTCATGGAACTGAGTTTTGTTTTCTTGTTTGAATTGAAAGTTAGCATCGTTATGAGGGGAATTGAAAATTTAGTTCTTGTAGTATAGGTGTACACATCCCTTTATTAATTACCATTGATTTTAGCTGTTTAAGGAGTGGAAAAGGCATTTTTTTTTTATGTTGATTGCTTAATCGTGCTTACAACTCAGTGTTAGCATCGTTGAAAGATTAATTAGATTTATTCCAGGCAGGATTTAGGCTGTTTTCTGTCACGGGAAAATTTTATGACTAATGAATTTTGTTAGATTTTTTTTCTCGTGTAAGATAGATTTTATGCTTTGGCATCTGGGAATGAATTTCTTTTATTCGCTTTTTTCCATTTTTTTTTTCTTGTTTGCATGTCGGTCTGTCCACTACAAGCACTTTTTGGCCTTTAAAGTCCCTTTTTTTCCTTTTATACTCCGTTGCTTCCGTTGAGTGAGTTGAATTAGTACCAAAAGTAATAATGGAAATTCTAGGTAAGATAATGGAATACGTTTTTTAGATTGGTGATATAGCTTCTGAATCTAGGGTTGGTCACTTTTAATGGTTGATGATGATCAATCATCATTATGGAATATAATTTTTCCTCTTCATTCATTTCGACCCAGAGAAGTATGTTCTTATAGACCAGTTTGCATTTTCTTCTGGATCTAAATGAAGTTGCTCTATGCTTCTGCAAAACTCAATGCCTGTGTTCTTGCAAGTTTACCCTATTTCTTCGTTGCTGCTTTTAAATTAGTCTGCAATAGTGGGTTGCAACTGCATAGTTTGATTGATTGGATTAGGGAGAAGGGATTCACAAGCCCTACTTCTAAATGGCAGATCTTGTATTTGCTCTCAAAAATGTTCCACTTTTCTTCCTCTACAGAGTTTGAACAAAAGGCTTTTTTTAAAAATTGATTCCTGAACTCTCCTATTTTTTTCTTGGGGACGAAACCAAAAGCTGAAGTTTATTTTGAAACAAAAATGTTATGTTTTCCACTAAGATGCTTCTTGAAATCTTTTCCCTTTGCTGTTTCCACCAATGAAATTACAGTCAATGATCCATCCCTTGTTTAAATCTGGTTCTTGCTCATTCACACTCCTTGCGGATTGACTGATTTTATGGTCAATTATTTTTTTGTTTTTTAGTAATTTCTTTGTGACTTTGTTTCCAACTACTTTGAGTAGTCTAAAGGAAGAAAAAAGAGTACAGGGAATTAACTTTTTTCTCTGATTGTTACTGATGATCTAATTCAATTATTTTTATTAAAAGTAGATGGTCAGGCCATCAAGTTATGAGAGCAAAGCCGTGTCCTGGCTCTTTACATCCTAGAGATGCAATGACCCATGACTGCCAGACCTGATCCAAGTCCGGACATTTTCACTTCTTTCATTTACCCGCTTATACAGGTTGCCTTGTTGCCAAGTCCATGATTTTTCTAGCGGAACATTTTACTGTTAAATTAGCCAATAAATTGTACAATAATACTAGGTTAATTTGCCCCCTTCATTATTTTCTTGGGTGTTCTTTCTAACTATTATGATTATCACTTGCCCTCTCTTGTCTGTTTCTTTTACAAATTGCTTCAATTTTCATCGATTATGTATAATTTATTGTGTCCTTCCTTTCAACAGATTTCGGTGATCCTTTAATGCATTGCTGAGGATAGAAGTGCTATTTCGGACAACTTAAATTTTGTGGTGACGATTGAATCGATTCAGAGACATGTTGGCTGCCTCACTATTGTCATTCTTTAGTGATTATAGCATGTAGCATTCTAAAAGTCATTGCTTTGGCCAGTGAACGTGGCAATTCTAATAGAAAAGGCTAGTTACCACCTGCACATTCTCTTCTGAGCTAAGTCAGTCAGCGAGCCAGTTCTTGATGCAAACCTCTCAGAAACACCGATCAGCTGGTATCCATGGGTTTTACCACAAGCCAGTGCAAGAGATCGATCAATATGGTTTATCTCATGTCCAAATTTTAGAGAATAATATGTATTCAGATGGTGGCAGCCAAGGAGCTGCAATTTCCTTTCAGACAGAACAAGGAGAATTCTTTACCTTGGAATCATCTTCAGCAAATGCTGGTTTCGCTAACTATGATTCTCCTGCTGCCAGCGTCTCATCCAACAGAAGCCCCTTTTCACCCCAGGGTTCACATTCATGCATTTCTGATCCTCATCATTCCCCTGACACTATATATGGATCTCCATTCAGTGGATCATCCTCCGCTGAAGAGGACAATATATTGAGGCAGAAATTGAGGGAGTTGGAAATTTCATTGCTCGGACCTGAATCTGATATTACTGACAGTGGCAGTTTTTGCTTTGTGAGTGGAGGATACCAAGCAGAATCATCTGCGAGTTGGGACTGGAATCGAATGATGGAAATGATCCCTAGGTTAGATCTTAAGCAGGTGCTTCTTGCCTGCGCTGATGCAGTATCAAATGCTGATATACAAAGAGCAGCAGGTCTAATGCATGTCTTGGACCAAATGGTGTCAGTTTCTGGAGAGCCGATCCAGCGGTTGGGTGCTTATATGTTGGAAGGCCTTAGGGCAAGGTTGGAACTCTCAGGAAGTAAAATCTACCGAGCCTTGAAGTGTGACGCACCAATTAGCTCAGATCTGATGACTTACATGGGTATTCTCTATCAGATCTGCCCATATTGGAAGTTTGCATACACATCAGCTAATGTTGTCATTCAAGAAGCCGTGGAATACGAACCCAGAATTCATATAATCGACTTCCAGATTGCACAGGGAAGTCAGTGGATTGTTCTAATGCAGATGCTTGCTTGTCGGCCATGTGGCCCCCCAGTAATCCGCATAACTGGTGTTGATGATTCTCAATCTGCTCATGCTCGTGGTGGAGGACTTGATATTGTGGGACAAAGGCTATCAAAAGTTGCCGAGTTATGCAATGTGCCATTTGAGTTCCATGATGTTGCCATGGATGGTTGTGAGGTTCAACTGGAACATCTTAGGGTCCAACCTGGGGAAGCCGTGGTTGTGAATTTTCCTTATGTGTTGCACCACATGCCAGATGAGAGCGTGAACACTTGGAATCACAGAGATAGATTGATAAGGATGGTGAAGAGTTTGTCACCAAGGATTGTGACCCTCATCGAGCAAGAATCCAACACCAACACCAAACCATTCTTTCCAAGGTTCATTGAGACACTTGATTATTATACAGCTATGTTTGAATCGATTGATGTTGGTCTCCCCAAGGATGACAAGCAGAGGATTAACGCAGAGCAGCACTGTGTGGCTCGTGACATTGTCAATATGATCGCTTGCGAGGAAGCTGAGAGGGTTGAACGGCATGAACTTCTTGCAAAGTGGAGGTCTCGATTTACAATGGCAGGATTCAATCAGTACCCATTGAGCTCTTCAGTAACTACTGCCGTTAGAGATATGCTAAAGGAATATGACAGGAACTATAATGTTCAGGAGAGAGACTCGGCTCTTTACCTTCGGTGGCGACATAGAGACATGGCAACTTCTTCTGCGTGGAGGTGAAAACTCAATAGCTTTAGCTCTATAACATCTGTAAATGTAATCTTACCGTTTTTTATTGCATTTAGAGAATATGATCAGAAGTGATGATACTGTTTTCACAGAAATTAGATTACCATTTTGTTTTTGGAGATTCAGTTAGTGTTGAGACAAAAACTAGAAACCTCAAATCATTGTACATGTCCACCATGGAATGAAACAAGAATAGCTCTGTGTTATTTGCAATCTCTGAGATCAAGCCATGCACTTTCTGAACATTGCCAAGAACAAAAATGCTGAATGTGCAAGCTATCCATTTTGAGGCACGTTTTGTTTTTAGTGTCCTGATAAGAGTGGAACAATGTCCGAACGTGAATGGCGTTTCTTTCCATGGACGTCTGGTGAAGATGGATATTCCATTTCGTGGTTGTGGTTACTATACACTCCCTCATATTCCAAGGGATCATCTATTCGCATAACACGAGTCAATCCATCTAGTGTTTATTTTAGTTTAAAAAATTAATTTAATGTAATTTTAGATATTTTGTTTGGTAATTTTAATAAGTCGTGGTAAGAAAATAAAAAAAAAAATCTGAAAAATCATTTTGAGAATTTCAGTTGAAAAGTATTTTTATATTATATTACCAAATATATATTAAATTAAAGAGATTTTTAGTATGAGGAATTTTCAAATATATCTTAAATATCAGGAATGTAGGATGTTTAAGGAAATGAATCCTCCCATAAAAAAATGTCTTTCCTCTGAAAGATCATTTTTTTTTAAAAAAATACTGATTACTTTTACTTTTGTTACAGTACTCTCTTACATAAAATAAGATTTAATATTTTTTGAAGCAATAAGCTCAGCCCAAATGGCCCATTGTAGGTGTAGTTTTCAGTTTCACATAACTATTCTTTCGATCCTACCAAGGAAGGGGTCCCATAATGCCCCATCCTAATTAGATGCAAAAGAATCGGAGTGTTTTGGCCTAAATAATGCATCATATTATACTAATTTGCAAGATTTGGTGTCAACCATTTAGCACTGAACCCGTCCGAAACAAAACGAGCAATCTCGGACCTTGTTTAGAACTGAACCCGTCCGAAACAAAACAAGAGCAACCTCGGACCTTGTTTAGCACTATCTCTCTCTAATAAATCAAGAAAACAAGCAAATCTTAGTTCCGACATTAAAAAAATCATTTTTTTTAAGGTTAGTTTGACAATTTCTTGCATTATACATTTGTTTTCTTGTAATGTTTATCTTGTCTTAACAATGTTTGTCATGAGATTCATGTGGTCTTTTTGTTTCTGAATTAGATGAGAAATGAATGATTTGTTCTTTTTTTCTCTTCATAAATTGTAGATGATAGTGTTGTTTCTTTTTTTCATCTGGGGAAGGAATATGTGAAAGCTAGTCTTTAATACATTTTTGTTGGTTTTGTTTTGGTTGTGGAGGTTGTTGATTTTGGATTTGTAATGCTTGGATTTTGACGCTTAGGAGATTTTGATGCGTGGGTTGGTGATGGTTTTGTTTATGGGCTCATAAAGTTGATTGCTTTATGTATTTTGCTCGGTAAAGAAATGATATTTTTTGTTGATTTTGTGCTTTGAATGCAGAAAGATTGGTTTAGATTGTGGGTTTGCTGAGTTTTAAGGAAATAATTGAAGAATTCTGGAGGAATTAACAGAAAGAGCAGTGTTGATGGATTTGCAGAAGGAGCAAGAAAGAGAAAGGCGGCGATTACGGGACAGGCAAAGAAGGCAAGCAATGAGTGTTGAAGAGAGGGAAAAACTGTTATGAGCCGCGATGATCGACACTTGGCAGCTCAATGTGTGGCAACGTGGACTTCACGGGGAGATGAGCTTCAGTTGGATGTGTGACACGTGGACTACTTTTGGGAAAAGAAGAGCTGCGGGATGGAAGACACGTGGCTTCGTCAGGATGATTTATTTTATCAATAAGCTTTCAGTTATGCATTTTAATTAAGTTTTTCAGTTATGTATTTTTAATACGTCTTTAAGTCAGTTAAATAGTATTTATTAAGGGAAGTTAAGAAGGGGATCGTGGCTATAATGGGGGGAAGCAGTTACTTGCTTACATGTTATTTAAATCATCATCATCAGACTGAATGGAAGATCATCAAGAGTATTATTATCAGAATTGCCGTGAGCAAAGGAGGTTTGGAATCCTCGAAATTCCAAAGTTATTTACATACAGTTTTGTCTTTCAATACATTCAGAAAAACACCAATCAAAAATACAGAAAAATTACCAAAACCATAACAAGTGGTATCAGAGCCATCCTTCCAGCGACCATGGCTGACGGCACCAGCATATCTCAACTTGCTGAAACTGTTAAGCAATTACAAGCAACATCCACAGCTATGGCAGAATCACAAACCAAACAAGGGGTGCTTATGGAAAAAATACTACAACAGCTCAATAGATTAGCATCAAGCTATGATAGCTTGGTACAAATCACAGCTACACACCAGTCAGGAGGAGGCACTTCCAGCAAAGTCAGAGTAAATGCGAATCCTCTGTTTGAGGGACATGGGGGAATTCAAGCTCGCTCCTTTCGGTTGGATTTCCCTCGTTTTGATGAAGGAGACCCTAGCGAGTGGCTCTTGAAAGCACAGCAATCATCCACCTTAAAGACACATCAGGAGACACATCAAGAGACACATCAAGAGCAGGTCATGCAGCATTCCTCCACAGGACTCACTCCCTTTGAAATCGTCTATGGACAAACACCTCCACGGCTCTTCCCCTATGAGCCTGGGACCACGGCAGTGCAAGCAGTTGAGGATGCAATGAAGAGTCGCGAATTTATCCTGACCTTGTGCCGAGAAAATCTGCAAGAAGCTCAATCAAGAATGAAGTTACACGCAGATAAAAAGAGAACCCAGAAGGAGTATAGTGTGGGAGATTGGGTCTATTTAAGATTAAGACCCTATAGACAGATGAACGTAGCAGTAAGAAAAAAATTTGAAGCTTTCATCGAGGTATTACGAGCCATTCCAAATCATCCAAAAAAATTGGGGAAATTGCATATAAACTCGATCTACCCAAAGACTCCAAGATCTACCAGGTATTTCACATTCCATGCGCCAAGAAAAAAAATTGGGACTCAAATTAACCCTAACCCTAGACTACCGAGGGTGATGGAAGAAGGCACACTTGTACCCGAACCAGAAAAGATCTTAGAGAGGAGGCTCAAGAAGAAAGGGAATCACGCAGGGGTGGAATGCTTAGTGCAATGGGAAGGAAAGGAAAAGAAAAAAAATGAGAGAGATAATGAGCACTGGAGCGGGAAAGATCGTGTGCGTGACTGGAGCATCGGGTTACATAGCTTCATGGCTTGTCAAACTCCTTCTCTCACGTGGTTACACTGTCAAGGCCTCTGTTCGTGACCCAAATGATCCCAAAAAGACACAACATTTACATGCACTCAGTGGAGCTCAGGAGAGACTTGAGCTGTTCAAAGAAATGGCCAGAACTCGAGGACGAGTTCTATTGAAGAGGGAGCATTTGTTATGAGCCGCGATGATCGACACTTGGCAGCTCAATGTGTGGCAACGTGGACTTCACGGGGAGATGAGCTTCAGTTGGATGTGTGACACGTGGACTACTTTTGGGAAAAGAAGAGCTGCGGGATGGAAGACACGTGGCTTCGTCAGGATGATTTATTTTATCAATAAGCTTTCAGTTATGCATTTTAATTAAGTTTTTCAGTTATGTATTTTTAATACGTCTTTAAGTCAGTTAAATAGTATTTATTAAGGGAAGTTAAGAAGGGGATCGTGGCTATAATGGGGGGAAGCAGTTACTTGCTTACATGTTATTTAAATCATCATCATCAGACTGAATGGAAGATCATCAAGAGTATTATTATCAGAATTGCCGTGAGCAAAGGAGGTTTGGAATCCTCGAAATTCCAAAGTTATTTACATACAGTTTTGTCTTTCAATACATTCAGAAAAACACCAATCAAAAATACAGAAAAATTACCAAAACCATAACAAAAACATCTTAGGAGACGACGTAGAAACTATCAGTTGCGGAGACAAAGAGCACGAAATGTGAGAGACCCTCAGGTAAGTCAAGCCAGTCTTGTGGATATTGACGAAATGCTTATGCTCCCTAGTAACGAGAATAATCAAGCAGTGATCTCTGTTCCTGTCCAATCTAATGGCATTTCTGATGTCGATTTGGATCAAAGACAAGCAAGTGTAAATGTAGGAAATGCAAATTCTGTGGGTGAGTTTTGTGATTTCTGTAATGCTTTTGATACGAAGGCAGCCTGATACGAAGGCACTAATAGTTTATTCAGCAGGTCTGGAAGTTCCAGCGCATAAATTAGCTAAATTACCGATCAGGTCACGTCTGAACCATATAAAGCACCTTGCTCGGTCACTGGCTGATACTCTGGATATTGGTGATAGTCACAAAATTACAGCAGATTTGACATTGACTGGAGATACAGCTTACAAATGTAAGCTTTAATATTGTTATTTTCATTTGATCCAGCATCATAAATATTTGTTCGAAATTATTTGTGAATTGAGGATCCCATGTTAAATGATTCACATGGTTATAAGTTGACGCATTGAAATTGTGGTTCAGGCACACCACCAAAACCATTACGATTGAATCGTCTTAAACATCTTGCACGGGTATTAAGCTCTGATGTAGCACCGACAACAATCCCAGATAGTAATGGTGAAACAAAGGGTAAGAAATACTATTCAAGTTTGCCCAGCTATCTTTTGCTTAGTTTTAATCAAGGAATTCTTTAATCCAGTGGAACAGAATCTGTCAGGTGGAGGACATCTGATGAGTAGCAATCGGCCTAAAGTTGTTCAGACTTGCAATGTTAGTGGTGGAGATGAATGACTCTGCTCCACTGGCAACGATCATGAATAATTTTACATAGTACTTGCTGGTTATGGTTGCTGGAGATTTAATGAGTTTTTCCTGTTTATTTCACTGTACTTTCCCCCTGGGGAATTGAAGAAGGAAGTTTTTTTCCCAGACACATTCAAGGGATGGGATTTTCCAAGCTCATCCATGAAGTTTCTCAAATCAAATAACATGTGAGTTAGATATGTTACTAATCTTTCGTGGTACTTGTCCTGTTGTTTTCTTGATGTAACTAACTGAAGAACAAATAGTTTGCTTTTATTTGCATATATACTTCATAATGCAATCCATTTGCTATCATGTATCATCTGTCTCTTATTTATAATCATTTGGATCTGAGAAACTTTCTGTGGATTATTGCTACAATTTCTTCTGGAAAGTTTGCTTGCAGCATGTTTGCTAATTTAACTGGTTTAGTAATTTATGTTATATATTTTTTACGAGCTCTGGAGAATGCTGAATAAACAAGACGGTGAAGAGTTTGTAGTATTTTTCCATTTAGCGAGCAAGATCTCATACTTTTATTGCACGCACACGCACTTAAACTGCCATTTATGAAAATGGTTCGAGCTTATATTACAATTGCCATAACCACATATGATGTCATTTTATACGTGTCAGCACAAAGAATAATGATTGAGCTTATGTGGGATGAGATGGATTAATTAGCAATATTAAAGGTCAAGGGGTGGCTGGTATTTTTTCCATTCCCTGCTTGTGATTGATCATATGGCCTAAAGAACAACTGCACCTTTCTAAATATAATTATTACAGAAACAAGGTGTAAATGACTGCTTATCTGCAAAATGTAAAACATAGATTAATTGCTTTACAAGTAAATGATAGTTCAAAGTCATTTTGAGGGGTAATGGAAGAAAAAACAAGAAAGATATACCTTGCCATTGATTGTTGATGCCAATCTGCTTAACTTTGAACATCTCATTGAAAACTGATAGTGGGTTGGGCAACTCTTGTTAGAGGCATGTACTGTACAGTATACAGAGTTCATCAATAATTCTCAATCTAGACTAACCACACTGCTGTTTTTCCTGTTATCCTGTAGATCGAGGACAGAACAAGCAGAGGATGCTACAGAAAGAGCATTGTAGATATCGAAATGGACAGATTTGGTGAATTTTAGATCAGATGATAGTTTGAAAGGCCTACAGCTGGAGCTGGAGTGCCTTTTTTTTTTCTTTTCGTCGAGGATTTTAAAAAGAAAAGGAGTTGTAGAAGCCATCTTCATCCATTTTTTATGTAATGAGATTTGCTTTGCAAACCCATTGTTCGGGTTGCATTGATCCTTTTAGAAAGTATTGATGTTTCATAGTTACTTGTTTAGATTGTCATTAACTTGAACCAAACGCAATTTCTAGGCAATTGATTTATTTTTTGTTTATTTTCTTATGTTGATATTTACAATCGGTACACGAGCGTCCCTTCGAGCCACCACATCTAAATCATCATGACCTTAAACATTTTCTTTCCTGGAAAAGATATTGTGCCATGGTGGCTCTAAAGAATTAGATTTTCACAGGGATAGGTCTTAATTTATCCCACGCCCTCTCCATATCTTAAATCTTACCTGCAGCTTGTACTAACTATTGCGGGCAGTGATTACTTTATCTTCCTTTCTTGTTTCCTTCTCTAGCTCTACCAACTGATATTTCACAAACCTTTTTCTAATTAGGTTTGTCATATGTACAAAGCTTGTCTTTGCCCTAATTAGGTCAGGCTATTGATTAACAAGATACATCTCAAATTCTTCAAGAAAGCTTCAATTCAATGTCTGTTATGTAAGCAAAACTTATGTCAACAATGGGTTGAGGGATTGTGTTTCATAGCTTGCTGCTTCTTGTCTTTTTTGCTATTTCTTGTTACACAAGGCACCATGTAGAACTCAACTGTTATTTTTTGTGAAACACTCAGCATTCATTGTTCTTTGGTGTTTCTGTGCCTCCTGACCAAACTCCATACCAAGATAACAGTTTGACAGATCAGGAAACTTATCAAGTGTCAAATGGAGCAAACTTTGCACAGCAAAGAGGGAGAGACTTGTTCTTTGGAGTCAGTACGTAATCAAAATCGTTTCGTTGGTCCATCAATTCAGCAATGCCTTTCTGAAGTTCCATCTCACATTGATTTCTTGCGAAGCTATGGTTTCCTCATCGAGGTTATGGGCAAAGAACTTGAAGAGACCCTCTGCAGCTAAAGAAGAAGTTAAGGACTTGAAGAGGTTAATTATTCTAGCATAAATCTTTGATGTTTTTATGGTTATCGTTAGATTGATGGCTTAGCATTGGCAATCTAGGCAGGTCAGAAGAAGTTAAGAGGCTAATGAAGATCTGGGGGATGTGATCGGAGCCTGTTCATGGAATGGGCTATTTGCAGACTGTAGAACAGCAAGAACAAGGTGCGTCGATCAGATCATCAGCCCCAGTATCGCGAAATCTTTAGAAGATAAGGTACGTCGATCAAAAGCATTACCTTGGAGATTTTCAGTGCTGTTTGAATCACATAGTTTCCACATCCATTCTTGGCAACCTCTAAGAGTCGGTTGCTGTATAGAAGATCCATAACAGCACAACGCATTTCTAAGGATTTCAAAGCATTCCCTCCACTGACCATGCACAAATTACCACATTAAAGCTTGCTACGATCATCTCTCCCGTTTAAGAATCCATTGCCTTTTTGTCTCTTCAATTGGGTTATTAAAGCATTAAACAGTGTTTTTTAAAAATTGTTTTTCATTTGAAAATATATTTAATTGTTTGTTATGTGTCGAGATAAAAAAAAAAAAAAAAAACTATAATGTATTATTAATTAAAAAATATTTTTGAGAAAATCCTACAATACT
Organism: Salix purpurea; assembly: GCA_027405865.1. Lineage (NCBI taxonomy): Eukaryota > Viridiplantae > Streptophyta > Magnoliopsida > Malpighiales > Salicaceae > Salix > Salix purpurea. Next base: position 1,326,438 of record JAOWLH010000040.1, on the reverse strand, counting down.
AGACACTCACGAACCATTAGGAGAGCAGTTGTTTATAAATATACAAAATAAGTTAAGCCCTAGAATAATGGGCTACAAATTGGTCTGGCCCGTGATATGTAGGCCCGTTGTTCCGGTAGTGCACTTTTAAAAACCCTAATGACACTGTCGGCTATCCTCTAACCCTCACTTCCTCATCATCCGCAACATATCCATCCAACGGTCGAAATTAACCCAGAAAACTCTATAAATAATTACATTTGCCCCTGCACTTCCTAAGGTCCTTCCTTCGCCATCAAAGCAGCCTCTTCCCGGCTTCTGCATCATGTTCTTCAAATATCTGATCTTTTTTCATGGTTTTCTGAAAGAGGTTTAATGTTTTTTTTTTTTTTTTCCCGTAACCAACAAGTTTAAAGCTCAAAGTTTTGATCTCTTACAGTTTCTTGAGGTTAATTCAAATCATGTTTTCTAGTCTTTTCTCTGTTATTAATATCTTTTTAGGTCTTGATCGTGGTTAAGATTGCTTTGTTGTGTTAATTGTGACGGGGATTCAAACTTCAAAATCCTTGCTATAACATTGGAGCAAACGATTCTTATCAATGTTTGTAAATTCCAAAGTAAAACGTCACAGATAAAACCTCAATACATGTAGAGGTCCTCCACCTGGAGCTCCTCCGTGTGATGGGGTGGTCTCATATTCCATTGCCTTGTGTAGCAGCGTCGCTGCCTTTACAATTTGGGACTTGCCATGAGACATACATTCATATATTTTGAAGCTTTTGTTTTTAAAATGGTATTTTAATGTGAATCAGTGTCGCCTGTGATGAGAATTTTCACCAAGTAACCATCTTTCGGGACTGAATGGCTTTTTAAGCCTTGCTGTCATTCTGCAATTCTGAGGCACAGCTTCATAACTTTTTCTTGATTATTTCTGTAATTTGGAAATGAAAGGATGTTGGAGACTGTATTGATTCACAGCAAGTTAGATTGGCCGTCGATGGAACTGAAATTCCTAGAATTTGATCTGATGTCCCTCACAAGAAGACGTGAAAACCTGGGCAAACCGGATCTCCCGATCAGAAAAATATTAAAATATGATATTTTTTAAAAAAATATTTTTAATATTTAAAAACATTTAAAATAAAAGTAATAAAATTAGCATGTACACTTTAGATGCTTTTTTTTATCAAAGATTTAAGGATTTTGTACACAGGGTTTTGTCCCTTCAACATTATTAAACAAGAAAAAGTAGCATGGTTATGTAAAGATTGACTTCATAAGGTAGGCTCTTGAGAAAAAAAGGAGTTAAGCGTCACGTACCTTGATTGAAAGACGAGAGAGAACTGAAGAACAAGGATGTTCTGTTTAAACTTCAAGACAGAAGCTGAAGTAGAATCATAGATTGCGCAAGATTTTCGTTGATGAATATTTATTTATTTTTTATCCACATTTTCATCATCCACACAAACTAGTAACAATGAGAATAGTCAACTGAACCCAATGAGAATAGTCAACTACTAACATTTTCATCATTTTCATGACTGCAATTGTTCAAAATCCCACATTCATCACAGTACAAAACTTTCCTCTTCCCAAAGATTAAAATGTATATACAATCAATCCTACAGGGGACAGAATAAGCATCTTAACAATACAGTTTTAAATATATTGCACCTACTGGGCAGCACAGTAGCAAAATCAGCGTATTGTTATAATAAGAATTGTTGAGCTACAGACAGGAGCCACATCGTAGCAAAATCAGCGTCTTGTTATAACCTTCTGAGATTGCAGGACCATTCTTGCAGCTTCCACGGCAACTTGTCCGCTGACATAATGGTGTCGACATACAGGCATATAAACATCAGTCCCGCCAATCAGTTCTGTCTGTGTCTCCTCTGTCTTTCTTAAGGTGAAAAGGGCACGTTTTCCACAAATTTCACATTGTGCGCTCAACTTGGTTACAGAATCAGCAAGGGGGATTATATCAAGAACGGAACCAAAACTCCTCCTGCGAACGTTTTATTCCACTGTCAACAGGGACTTCATTGAATTTGAGAAGAAGGTTATAATATATGAATTCATGAAACACGACTAAAATAAGGTAAAGAGCAACCCTGGAGAAGAGCATAAGAATGGACACAGAAACATTGAAAAGGGGAGCTTGAAATATACCTCAGATAGTCACCATCCAGGCCAGCAACTATCACAGTTTTGCCATCATGATCAGCAACTTCACGGCAGAAATCATACAAGTCTCCGAAGAATTGTGCTTCATCAATGCCAATCACATCTAGCTGTCATCAACTAGTTGTCATTAGTTTGTATTATCAAGTTTGCATATCAAACGCTTGCAACATGTATATGCCCAACATCCAACATTCAAATGTTTTCCAGTAAAATTCTTTCAAAAGCAATTTACCTTTCATTTTAAAGACATGAAGAAATAAAACTTGGAATGATGTTTAGGAAACTTTGACTGCTAAATTATTCATATATGAAAGTTCAGACAAGTTGCTTCTTTGAGAAACATTCTATAAAATACAAATTAACACATTTTGGCATTGAGATACCTGATCATAAGCATCCTGACTAAAATTCTGTTTGAATGATGATAGGTTGGGCAGTGCACAACATGGTAATTTAACCCCATCATGTGTCACTACTGAATCCAACCCATATCTATTATCCTTGTTTGATTTTATAATTGCTACGTTTCTGCATGACAGGTAGAAAAGGAGAATGAATAAAACAACACCAATTCTGCTGATAATAGATACGACACTGTTTAATTCCCAATGGGACACCACTTTAAACCATCTCACCAAAACTGCTAGTTGGCAAATCCTAAATCCCAATTACAAGTTGGATATATATGTAATCTCCTTGCTATAAACTTTCATTTTTTTACTGTTTTAGTATCACAACATAATTTTTTTCATTTTTCGCACAGCATAATCTTAATTTTGAAGCAATTGTAAAATAGCCAAGTAAAAAGAAGAAACCTCAGGGTACAGTAATGGCAAGAAAATTAAATTGAAATGGCTACATATTAACATTGAACATGAATTCTAAACAAATTGTAGCAAAACAAAACTAGAGAATGTTGGGCCTTGATCAGGCTACGAAATAGTTATATTGTTTAGGAGGGTATTAATTTACTATTATGAAGAATAAATCAAAACAGGCAACGCTCAAATACAATGGTACACAAACAGCTTTACCCTCAGGTGATCAACCTACGCAGCTAAGCACCATAAAACTCTAATAATCAAATGGATGCTCATCCAAGGGTGACACAGGTTTTGGATAAAAGGAATAGATTGTACACCACGTCGCAAATGCTTTTACTCCTCACTGCCATTTTGTACTGAGTCAACAAGGCTGGTCATCTTCATGATATGTCATGGATAACAAGGATTTCAGTGCTTTCCCTTGATGCTCAAAGTACTTGCATCACAGTTGGGTGTAGTTCCCAAAATTTGTTGGGTCATCTCCCAAATGAGTTAATACATCTTTCAACCCAGAGCCATTCTCTTGTCCATCCTTCATCAAGGTACATTTTAAACTTAAAGATGAAAGTTGACTATTGCTTAAGAATACATTTGTGATAATTAATGTTCCTTGTCTATAGTCAATTCTCTTAATTGAGTTCCAGTAAGTTAAGAACCATGATTCTCAACAAGATAGAGAGAAGGAGATATGCAAAGAAAATGGGCTCTGTCAATAATTAACAATCACTAAAATCAGGAACATAGCCTGCATCATTTAAAATCCATATCATTTCAATAATAATCTTGTATATCTCCTCAGATTCCCTATGAGATTTATCTCCCAGTAGGAAAAAGTGGGCCTTCCCTTGTACCTCAATGCTGCTATAAGCAGGCTCTTTATTTATTTCTGTATCTCTCATCACCCCCCTAACCTCTGCAACACTGTCCCAGAGTCCAAAAGCAGCATAGGCATTGGATAGCAGTACATACTTTCCAGCGTTTTCTGGATCCAGTTCAAAGTATTTCCTAGCCGCAAGCTCTATCAGGTCCATATCACCATGAATCTTACAAGCACCGAGCAAAGCACCCCATATAACCGAGTGTTCCTTGCACGGTGCATTAACAACAAACTCGTAAGCCTCTTTTAACCTCCCAGCACGGCCTAGAAGATCGACCATGGCTGCATAATGTTTCCCTCTAGGCTGGATTCCATAATCTCTCCTCATCGATGAGAAATAGGCCCAACCTTCATCAACCAAACCTCCATGGCTACAAGCAGAAAGGACTGCAAGAAAAGTAACATAATTTGGTTGGAAACCTTCATCTTTCATCCTATGAAATGATTCTATCACCTCAGTAACTCTTCCATGATGGCCATACCCGGATATCAAAGAAGTCCAGGTGACAACATTTCTATTTGATGATTTGTCAAAGACCAAATGTCCATCAGACAGACTGCTGCATTTGAAGTACATATCCATGAGGGCACTACTGACTACAACGTTGTCTTTTTGAAAGCACTTTATCATGACACAATGGGCTCGCTTCCCATGCTCCAGTGTTGCTAAAGTAGCACAGGCTCTGAAAACTGATGCAAAGGTATACTGGTCTGGTGTCAGGCCATTTTGTCTCATTTCATAATAAAAACTAAGTCCCATTTCTTCAAGCCCTTTTTGCACATATCCAGCAATCAATGCGTTCCAAGAAATCAAGCTTTTCTCCATCAACATATCAAACAACAAATGCATAGTCTTTAAATCCCCTGATTTTGCATACAATATCATCAATTTAATCTTCAGGTACTCATTCGGAACATACCCAACAACAACCATTTGTGCATGGATTCTTTTCCCTTTATTATAAAGTTTCTTGAAAATGCATTCTTGCAACAGAAGAGCATAGGTTCCATGGTCCACTTTTAACCCTGATCGCCATAATAGCCCCACGGCTTCATTCATTCTCCCAGTTATACAAAGACCCTTTAATGTTTTTTCCCAGTTCACGCAAATTCCTAACCTGAAAGCTGACAATGTCTACCAGTGATAATCTTACTCCATCAATCCAACAAAAAACATTGCCAGAATCCCACCTTTCAAAGTTTAACGTAAACCATTAATTCCTCTACCATATGTATCATACTACATTCACGTCTATAATCTACAAAAAAACATGTGCAATTCACTTTGTCTAATATGAGCCTCAAAACAACCAATATATCAACAATAAAACTATAAATTTAAAGCTAAACCCAACAAAAAAGTTTTTTTAAAAAAATACGCAAACAAAATCAAATTCAAACAAAGAAACCAGATCGTGAAACACAAAAAATAAGCCAAAGAGCAGAAATTTAAACCTGCCATCATTGATTTCAGCTTGAACCCGGTGGAGAAGAGTGGTAGTTTTGCCAGCAAACATAGGACCAACAATCACATGAATTTCACCAGATGAAGAAAGAGAAGGTTTTGAATGTACACACCGAGTCTGAGTTGGAAACTTTGAGGGAAGTGAAATCATAGAGGGTTTTAGAGGGAAATAAGAAATGGGGCTATGAAGATTAGAAAAAAGATTGGGTTTTGAAGCTAAAGAGAAGAAATTGGAAGCTAAAGGCGTGGCCTTTTTGGACATTGGAGAGAATGAAAATGGTGGGGTGATTAGTGACTTCATTCTTGAAATAGTAATTTTTAACATTTAGACAGAGATAAAGGCTTTGTAATTTTTGGGTATTGCTTATGTGAGAGAAAAAGATGGGGTTTTCATGGTTTTGATAAATTTAGGGTTTAAGGGTTCTGTACTAGAGACACGTTCTAAGGATTTTGCTGCGATAGACCTAGAAAAGAGGGTCGTAGCTCTGTTTTGTTTACTTCAAACTATTTCATTAAAAACAATTATTACAGCGGCATGCTATGCATTGTCTGCTAGATTTTAGATGATCATAAAATCTAGCTTTTGTCTTTTTTAATCTGGAAAAACCATAGTTATTGATCCGTCCCGGGTACCGTTCCGGTTTTGTATTTGGAACGGAACGTTCCCGTTCCGGTTTTGTACTGTTCATTTTTATTTAATTATATATATGAAAAAAATAAAATATTAATTTAACTAGTATAATTTAAATTCAAGATAAATGAAATTTAAATTATACAATACAAACATAATCTCAAAATTAGAAACATCTTTGAAATTCCAAAATATTATGAAAGTAAAATGTTCTAAAATAAAAGAAAAATACATCAAACATCTTCTACATATTATTATTATAATTAATAACTATTATTATATAATAATAATAATTATAATATAATAATATTTACTATAAAAAGTAAAAACCTACCCACCCCGTTTTTGTCCTCTTCACTTTCATTTCAAACTAAAAAACCCTATCTTTTTCTCTTCAGGCCGCCGCCCCCCTCGCTAAAAACTCAATCTTTTTTATTCCTTCAGGCTTCAACCCCTCTGCTCGAGTGTTTTTGGCCGAGTGTTTTTGGGTTTATAATTTATTTATATTTCTGCTGCTGCTGCTTCACTTTTCCTCACTTTATATCTTTACTTTTACTTTGTTCTTCCTTCCTCTTCTTCTTGATCGTCTCTCTACTTCTCTTCTCTTCTCTTCTCGCTTTATCTTTTATCTCCGTGGTTTTTGTTCTGGTTTCGAGAATGGCAGACATTATTAGCCACCCTCCCATGGATCAACTCCAAGACCTTGAATACTGCATCGACTCTAACCCTCCTTGGGGTACGTGCCCTCCCCTCCCCCTCCCTTTTTTTTCTTCTTCCTGTTTCTGGAGTTTGTTGGAGCAGCATGAGATTATGGCTTGGCTACAAATGCAAATGAGCTGAGATAACTCTACCGCATTACGAGCCTGGACCCGGAACGGAACGCCCGGTACGGAACCGGGGCGTTCCGGCCGGAATTCGGCCGGATTTTCCGGAACTGACCGGGATTTTTACCGGGACAAAAACGTCGCCGTTTTGTCCCGGATTTTGCAACGGGATGGGCCGTTCCGGCCGGAACGGGACGGGATCAATAACTTTGGGAAAAACAGCAAATAAAAAACCTATATTTAATCTCAGAATATTTTTTAAATTAATTAAAAAATAAAAAATTAACACGAAATAAAAAAAGAACTTAAACTACAAGCTACTTTTTCCAATAATATTAAAATTAAAAAATATATATAAATAAAACTCATCCCAGTAAATAAAACTCACATTTTTATTTTTAAAATAAGTTTTGATTAACTAAATTTCGAGTCAATTTGATCAACTTAGGGTTTTACAACGAGTCGATTTCAAATCGGATTTTTGAAAAACTTTAATTGAAAATAAAATCTATGGTACGATGAAATATGAAAAGGAACCGTGCATGAGTTTTGGTGGTGCCGAAAACTTATCCATTCCATGTCATGCACAACAAAGAGTTTCATGAGATGTTCTTATCCACCAAATCAAATAGATTTTGAGTAAGATTTTCAGCCCCCACTGTTCATTTTCCTAAATAAAACAGCAGAGAAATTAATCAACGCCGAGTTTCTGGGAATTGCAGAGTTAATCAGATTTAACTCGGGGTCAACTCGACGCGAAGGATCAAAACTATATCATTTTTATTTTTTATATTTTTTTTTTAAAAAAAAGCAACATAATATTTCCAACCATTCAACTGGGCCATCCAACAACGAGGTTGATTTTTGTAGACTTGATCCAAGTTAGATGACTAATCAGCTAAACTCGAGCTCACCAACTCATCTATATAAACTATTAAAAGAAAACAGATACATTCCATGAGTTGTAGTGCTGGAAATGCTAAGCATATTTGTGGCCCGGGATGTGTTTTTTTATCCTCATATTCGAATATTTAACCAGGGAAAAGGCGAGCAGGTGAGGTCATGGAATTGTTGTAATCCCTCAACGTCATGCATGTGCCCTAGTATCCTCTCTCTCCCTCTCCCTCTCCCTCTCCCTCTCCCTCTCTCTCTCTCTCTATATATATATATATATATATATATGTATGTATGTATGTATATGTATATGTATAGATGAATATATATGTTCTTTGGACGAGCGGGGAAGACAAGGGATCCCTTCTGTCGTTCACACATCTCCAGCTTCATCTCATTTTTATAATAGAAAGAGAGGTGCCTCCACCCAGAGAGGTTTTCACAAGATAACAAGGAAGTAACCATCTTATCTATTGAAAAACTTGTGGGCTCTCCACTTGTTTGTATATGATTTCTCAGTTTCACCAATCAAACCATGGACATTTTCAATTAGGTCCATTTGGGGCAAGAATTTGGATAATGAGTTGACAATTTTATCTAATTTTTAACCTAAATATCTTTATTTTACCCGGGTCGATTAAAATATCGGATCTACCAGTCATGAAGGCTGAAGTTTTGTAGCTTATCTGATAGGATAGGATGAACAGGCATGTCTTGGCTCTACATCAACCAAGCAGCCTTATTGTGTGGCAGAAAACGACCACATTTAAGGTTTGTTTGTTTGGTAGCATAAAATGAAAGAGATTTTCAAGAACCCTTGCTCATAAATTGGACTAGGGTTTGGTTTCTAATCTTGTTTTCTCTCTTTTTAGCATTGGAAACCTTTAGAATTTCTATTTTTTTTTACTAAAAATAAGTAGTTTACGGAGCCAAAAATCCATCTTTATATATATAAAAAATGGGATGTCTAGGATATGATATATTCAATGGTATTCTTTATCTAACCCTCAAATTGTTAAACCTTTTTGACAATTTCCAATCAATTTATTTAGCAAAAAATAAAAAAAGAAATTAACTTTAATCATCGCTTGCATTTTAACACTTTCATAGAAAAATAAAAATCTTCATCAACCTCAAATTCACTTTAGATTTACTATTAAATGCATTTTTCATCGAATTCTTAACTAATTATTCATACCCAAATTAACATTTATAATTTTTTTCCTCATGTATTTTAACTAAATTCAAATCACTAATCTATTTCCCATCAAAGTGCACACTTCCAAGTGATTTTTCATCTTCATATCAACTATATTTATTTGTAAATGCAGAAACTTTTGTTTCTAATTTCTTTTTAAAAGTATGTTTGCTTTAAGAAAAAAATTAAATTAATATTTTTTAATATAAATATATTTCCAAACAAAAAAATATTTATATAAAATATCATCCAGGGCAATACTATACATAAACTCGATGCAACAAGGTTTTATGCTAAAAGTCTTGGACAGTTTAATAGCGAAACTTCAAAACAAGTTAAATACTTCAGACCATACAAAACAATAAAAAATACTTATACTATTCCTAGTAATAATAATATTGATAAAAAAAAAAGTAAAAGGTGGCAGAATTTAATTCTTGGAAAGTCACCATCTTCCATCTTCGCCTTTGTAACTTTCTTACACGAGAGGATAGCCAAAGCCAAACCTCCCCATCTCTCTCTCTCTCTCTCTCTCTCACTATATATACACACACGCAAAGACATAAACATAAGAACCGATTTTTTGTTGTTGTAAACAAATCCATTTTCTCTCTCTTTCTCCCTTGATAAGTTTTAATCAACAACAACAGTAACTTACAAAGAGAGAAAGAGAGGAGAGAGAGAGCAGAAAAGGAAAGGGTCTCTCTCACCCTCTCTTGTTGTCATGTCTCCTCTCAGATCTTAGATTCTTTTAGTTTTCTATCTGGGTTTTTTTTCTGGTAAATTTCCATTCAAAAAAAGCAATCTTTTTGATGATGAATTCTGGGTTTTGGATCTTGTACTCAGTTTCTTACCAAAGTTGGTATCTTTCTGTTTGTTTCTCAGGATTACTGGTTTGCTTTTGATTGATATTTGATTGCTCAAAGGTTGTTTCTACTTTGGGATTGAATCCAAGAGTGGTCTTTTGTTATACGCTTGTAAATATCCGAGCTTTGCTTTGTATCTTTGACAAGGTATTGTTTTTCTTTGATTAATCTGCATTATGGTATGATGTGCTTGATTGTTGTTGTTAATATAGTATCGTGTCTTTTGTTGAGTTGGATGTATTTTGGCAGTGAATTTTGGATTGGATTTTGTTGTAGGTGTGTCTATTCTGTACTAGAATTAAGATCTGCTGTTTGATTGGTATAGAACGAGACATGGCTAATTTTTTTATTAGATTGTTAGTTTTATGTGCTGATTGTTCTTGTTTTATGTGTTTTGGTGACTTTGTTGGTGGGGTTTGTGTATAGAATGGAAATGGAGCTTGGAAAGTTATTCATTGGTGGGATTTCATGGGACACAAATGAAAATCGTCTCAAGGAGTATTTCGGGGCTTATGGGGATGTTTTAGAAGCTGTCATAATGAAGGATCGGGCCACAGGTCGTGCTCGTGGCTTTGGTTTTGTTGTTTTCGCTGACCCTGCTGTTGCTGAGAGAGTTGTGATGGAAAAGCACCTTATAGATGGTAGAAATGTAAGTTGTTATGTTTTGATTCTCAATGATTTGGGTTTCGAACGATACTGATTTACTTCTGGTTAAATTTGATCATCAGAAATTTCTTTCCTATCAGAAAACATAAATTCCACTCGTGATTCTGCTGCTGTGTATAGTAGTAGATGAAGACAAAGGATTATTTATTGTTCTGCCTTGTCTAGAGTAATGATGTAGACATTTTATTTTCCTTGGGAGGTAGATGGGGAAATTTTGATTTTGCTGTATGCCAATACTGAACAACTCAAGTAAAGACTCGGAGCTTAAATGTTTGGAAAGCTAGCTGGCATGTGATGAAATTCTTGTCAGCATTCAGTTCATTTTGGTTTAGGCAAATTTAAACAGCAATAAGAGATTAGAATTTCACAACATAATCTGCTCAATTGTTAGATGGTCCAGAAAATCTTGTAGAAAAAAGTACACTTGTTAAGGGATATGGGAAATGGCTTCCATGAGAGTTGAGTTGATTGGAGGACACAGTCATGCTTCAATAAAACAGACAAAATGCTAATGGAAAAAATGTTGGTGCAAAAGTTGAAACCATTGAAAAAAATGAGGGAGGTGAAGCTTATCTACACAAAAGGTGAGTAAGCTTGATACATATATTTGTTAATTTGTTGTGCTGCTGAAAAGTTATGAACTACGAGTGAAATTTTACAAAGAGATGAGACATGTCAATCTATTGCCCCACATCTCATGCCAGCCCATGTTTTCAATACAAGCAGACGATTCCGAGTAATGCAAAATCATATAAATTTTTTGCCAAGTTTCTCAATTCTAAGTGTCCAAGTGTCCATTGCTTACATGTGACAAACAGACAATGTTTTGCTTCACTGTTTAAGTAGTTATGAAACTTTGGACTATATGCGAACATGGAAAAGATATTATTCCTAATCAACCTTTCCTTTGCAGGTTGAGGCAAAGAAGGCAGTGCCTAGGGAGGATCAGAGCACTCTGAACAAAGGTAGCGGCAGCATTAATGGTTCACCTGGTCCTGCCCGAACAAAGAAGATATTTGTAGGAGGCTTAGCATCTACAGTCACCGAGAGTGACTTTAAGAAGTACTTCGATCAGTTTGGAGTGATTATAGATGTGGTGGTTATGTATGATCACAACACTCAAAGGCCAAGAGGTTTTGGATTCATCACCTATGATTCAGAGGAAGCGGTTGATAGAGTATTGCACAAAACCTTTCATGAACTCAATGGTAAAATGGTTGAGGTCAAGCGGGCTGTCCCAAAAGAATTATCCCCAGGGCCAACTCGGAACCAGTTAGGAGGACTTAACTACAGTCCAAGTAGAGTCGGTAGCTTCCTCAATGGTTATACTCAGGGATATAGCCCAAGTTCTGTTGGAGGGTATGGGGTTAGAATGGATGGTAGGTTTAGTCCTGTTAATGTTGGACGGAATAACTTTTCTCCATTTGGTACTGGTTATGGGATGGGATTGAATTTTGAGCAGGTGTTGAACCCAAGTTATGGGGGAAATTCAAACCTTAATTCTAATGCTGGCTATGGACGAGTTAGTCCTTCATATAGTGGAAATGCAAGCAGGTATGGCAACTCCATTGGGTTTAGTTTAGGCAGTGGAGGAAGTAGCTCTGTCTTAAATTCAACAGCTCACACATTATGGGGAAATGGAAGTAGTAATCATGCTTTGAGCGCCAACAACTCCGGTACTTTTATGGATTCTGGAACTGGAAACGCAGGAATGGGTTCTTTTGGCAGTATTGGAGCCCTTTGGGGTTCCTCTGCTAATTCTGGGCAAGGTGGAGAAGGTGGAGGAGTTGGCTCTGTCAATAGCAGCAGAAATCTAGGCCTTGGCATTGGAGATTTTGATATTGGTCTAGGAGGGGTAGGGTATGGAAGAAACAGCAGGACAGGTGCTGCACTGGCATCATCTCATGTTGCATCTAATGGTGGTTATGAAGGGGCTTATGCAGACTTTTATGAAAAGGGCTCCTTATATGAGGGTTCCACCTGGCAATCTTCACCTTCGGAGCTAGATGTGTCAGGCTCCTTTGGTTTTGGGCTTGGAACTGCAGCTTCTGATGTAATGACTAAAAATTCTGCTGGTTATGTTGGTGGTTATAGTGTTGCTAATAGACAATCAACTAGAGGTAAATATTCTCCCCATGCTGCCTATCTCCATGTAAAATTTCATTTTAGATTGCTATCAAGCTTTCATAACTCATAAGAACACAACTGTCATAGGAAAAACTGCAGAATAGAATGGGAATAGTCTCACGCTGAGGATTTCCCCATTGCAAGTCCCTAGTATTACTCCAGCTGTCCAACATTGTGGCCAACTGTACTGACTAATTGATTCAATAATTAACCATTCAAAGTCATTGATAAGCAAGCATATTGATCACTAGAAAAAGGACACGTGGACCATGTTGTTGAACTTCAAATGTACCAACAATTCTGGTGCTGACGTGGTCTTGTTGATTTTCATGTGTTTCAGGAATTGCCGCATAGGATGATTATGATATAGGTGAAGTAATCTGGTGAAGTGAGAGTTTCATACGAGTTTCTTGTCCAGATGTTCCATCTCATAAAGGAAACAGGATTCGAGCTCGTTTGGTTTGCTTGTTTCCATGTTTTGATCATAGAGAGCAGCCACAAGGAAATCTGTGATGGTTTGAGCTTTTGAGATTTTTCTAATATAGGTTTTTTCTTTCTTGAGATTTGATTAAGATGTAAAAAATCACGTTGTGGGCTATACTCAAAATGATTGTATGATGCATCCTTGGTGACACTGATATATATATATATATGATCTACTCCTTGTGGGGTCACTAATATTGCATGTCAATTATTCAAATATCATTTAACTATGAAAAAAAATAAAAATACAATTATTAAACTTGCTCATGATGATGACACATGTATGTGTTTTTTTTTGGAAGTGTTAATTTTTGTTTTCAAAAGTACTTTTCGATTAGAAATGTATTAAAATAATGTTTTTTTTAAGTTGATTTTGTTTCTAAAAGTGTTGATAATTTAGAAATATATTAAAATAATTTTTTATTTATTTTTATAAAATTATTTTTGACATTAACATATGAAAATAATCTAAAAATATCAAAAAAATAATAATTTTAAATACAAAATTTTAAATTTTTAAAAAATACATTGCCAAATAGACTGGAAGTTGTTTGAAATTGAGTTTGCGGTTATTCTTTAAATTGTATTTTTTTTTTAAAGAAAGTTATTGGTAATTTAAAATGATTTAAAAATATTAAAAAATGAATTTAATGCAAAAATGTTTTTTTTTTTAAAGTATGACCGGACTACCAAAACAAATAAAAATAAGGCTCTTTAGTACCAGGCTAAAAGTTAAATGATTAGTTTTTAAGAAAACCAGACTAGTTTTGATCAATCTGTTTAATTTAAAATATTTATTACTGTTAGATTCTAGTTGAAGTCCCAGTTTACACCATCTTCTGTAACCATCAGTTGACTTTTCACATCAACAAATCAACTCAACCAAGCCATTGGACTGGTTGACCCCACTAGCTGTGATGGTGATATGATACAGTGTATAATTTTCCCCTATGAAATATTATATCAGTGATTATTATAATCATCCAATCACTTCATCGCCATCCTCCTCTGCCTGCCCATCCTCATCCAGCCCCACCTGGACATCTTCATAATCACTACCTGTAACGGGACCAATCTGACCATCTTCATCTCCATCTCCATCAGCTTCTTTTTTTTATCACGGTGGTCCTCCTCCTCCTCCTCCGCTCCCCCCTCCGCTTCATGACCATCACACCTCCATGCTTGGCCTCGTGGTAGACAAAAAGCCTTATCAAAAATAAATTGAATAAAACTATAAAACTTAATTACTAAACAACACAACGATTGAGAATATGATTTAAAAAAAAAAATAATAGTCAACTTGAATTAATCTACTAATACTATAATCATGGTAAAAAATGAAATAACCTCATAAAAAATAAGTGAAAAAAAAAACATGAAGGCTATTTTTTAATAAATCTAATATAGAAAGATGCAATTATAAATAATATTTTTTAAAAAAAAAAAATACTTAGGATGACAAAGTCAACTTTTGTTAATCTTCAAAACTTGTGACTTTAGTCATGAGCCCCTAAATAGCCACATAAAAAGTAAAATCTTAAAAATAATGAAGTAAAATCCTTAATTAAAAAACTATTTAGGAATGAAATTGAAAAAAAAAGACAAAAAAAAAGAAAATAACAATAAAAAGAATGATGAACAAGTTTGACAAAAATAAAAATCAAATGTTGAGGATGAAATTGAAAATAAAATTCAATTAGAAAAAGGTTAAAAACTATAAGGATCATATTTGATTTAGTAAACAAATAAAACTAAATGATGCAGGATGGAATTGTAGAGAAAAATAAATAAATAAACAAAATAAACATTTACCTTACACATTTATATTTTTGCAAAGAGAAGAAGGAGAAGAGATGGAGAGAAGAAAAAAAATTCATCCAAACAGGATTGACGTGTTATTGTTCATAAGCACCCAGCCACATTGAACTGAAGTATATGTTTATTTGAAAGTTATTTTTTAAAGTATTTTTTATTCAGAAATATATTAAAATAATATTTTTTATTTTTATTTTTTAAAAATTATTTTTGACAAATATATGAAAATTATCTAAAAAACTAAAAATAAATAATTTAAAATATTTTTTTTAAAAAAATATTTTTTAAACACAATGACAAATAGAGTAATCAGGATTTTATCAAATCTGCCACAAAAAAAGTAGTGTTTAACCACCGAATGATGTTGCATGTGTCAGCTGTTTCTTATAATATTTTCTAATTAAATTATTAAATTGCTCCTGAATAAATTTGATTGTAACAAACAAGAAAGATGAAGACACCCATGAGACCCAACTTTACATTTGTTTGATTTAAGAGTAATTAAATTATTTAACCTTGCTAAAAAAATATAAATTCCGGGCCTCCTAATAAATTCTAGCGGTGTTTGTTTCAATGAATCTATACACCCAAAAACCAACAAAAACACGTGCAACATGGCATCTATGATTAACAGCTAGCTAATCTTAATCAAAATTATGCTGTCATCTTAATAATTGCAAATAAAATAAAATGAAAATAAAAAAAAAATGAAAATAATACTTTATCATTCACGATTAACAAATGATTTCGTTTCACCTTTCATTATTTAATTTCTAAATATTTTTGGAGTTTAGATAAGAGATGCATTCCTTGCGTCCTCCTTGGTGTTACAATTTCACATCTTCCATTCTCATGCTGTGGGCCAGCCATTAGATAGCCTATGGTGCCTGTAGGGATAAAAAGGTCATATCCCATGAGCCATGACCCATCATCCTGAGACACTGCCACTTCTTTCTTCGAGCAAATACGGAGATGGTAAGAGGGAAAAGAAAACGAGGGGAATCAAAGGTGATCTCGGCATGCATGAACTCAGCCATGAAAAACGAATATCTAGGGAGCCTGGAACACGTGTGAACCTGCATTGCACGTGATGCATGACAATGTTACGAGCCCGGAACCCACTCCCGTCCGAATGTAATGTCATTTCGCAAATCATGTCGAGAAATCAACGTCCAGGCAAACAGGAAAAAGAAGAGGTGAGAAACAAGAGAAGGGTTTGCACCAATGGTGTGAAGAACATTATATGATGTAATTCCTTTTAAACCCCATGAGATCATTTACATTTGCTACGCCAATTTATCTTCTTCAACCATCATCAACTTGGATGAACAAGTAAAGGGATTCTATTACATGGAACAAAATCAAGAAACTGAACAAATGGAGAATTAGTAGGGGATGCAAAACGAAGTGACTAGGCTGGCAGTTGATTTCTAAGATGAGCAACACCCTTTTTTAGTTTCTGCATTGCCTACTTGATTCCCATCTCCCTGTATAACCACGGTCTTTCCATTACCCAGCTCAGGAGGGCCTGGTTTATTGAGTTCTTGTGATAATATAACTTTCCGGCTTAATATATTGTAGATCTCTTTAACAACTGTCTGAAAGGCAGCAGCAACGTTGGAGGAATCGAGTGCTGAAGTTTCCATGAAGAACAAGCCCTGTGCTTCAGCCAAGTCCTTGCCTTCCACAGTGGGTACCTCTCTGGCATCCTTGAGATCAGACTTATTGCCAACAAGTATTGTTACTACATTCATGTCAGAGTGAGCTGTCCAACAGAAAACCAACTACAAAATCAATTTTCTATCTGAAAGGAAAAGTGTCAAAATATATGATGTAGGCTCTGCCTAATCATAATTTTACTTCGAAACACTTTGAAATGCAACTCTACTTAAAATGCCAAACACTACCGAAGACTATCACTAGCTAGTAGAAGAAACCAGATATCAAATCAGTCGGTGCAGAAAAAGAAATTAAAGGATTTAGATAATTAGCAAAAGTTGTTATGAAACTTACTGTGAAGTTCATTAAGCCATCTGCCAACGCTATCAAATGTTTGGCGCCTACTGATGTCATAAACCAGAAGAGCTCCAACTGCACCCCTGTAATATGCAGATGTTACAGCACGAAATCGCTCCTGACCAGCTGTGTCCCAGATCTGTGCTTTAATTTCCTTTCCGTTAATATCCATCTTTTGGGTTTGGAACTCTACCCCTATTGTAGACTTTGAATTGGGGTAGAATTCATCTCTAGCAAATCTTGCCAGCAAATTTGATTTCCCAACAGCTGAGTCGCCAATTAAAACAATCTTGAAAAGGTAATCTTCTGCTTTGTCATCCTCAGAGTAAAAGGCCATTTTTCAACTTTCACAGAATTGTCAATCTATAGAAGCATGTCAATAATTACTAGCCTTCCATAGGGCAGATCTCTTCAGGGGAGCTTAATATTTACCTCAGAAGGACCAGAAGCTCCCCTGTACAAGATGAGGAAATGGAATTAGAATATCCAAGAATGAGGGCAGTGTACATAGGAAACTTGATAGGCGGGGAAAGTATATCACAGGACAAGGGTCACTGATGATATTAATTAGAAGAACATGTTGGAACCCAAGGAAAAAACTATCTTCTGAAGCTAAAAGTTGGTGGGCCTCATAAAAGTGTTACAAGCAGCAACTTCTCATCCCATCTCATCTTCCTACCACTAGTGGAATTCTATCAGGTGCCTTTTCTTTGTGGAATCCAGTATTGCTCTTCAAAATGAGGATCACGGTCCCTGCAATATCAATAAAGCATCAGCATCTAATTTTCCATAGCTTAACAGAAAGTAACTACTGTAGACACAAACTAAGGAGAAGATCAAGTGCACTGTAACCAGAAGCTTAAAATTTTTAAAGCAGCCCTTGATTCCCTAATATCAAGCTAACACTATCGGCCTCCTTTTTTTCCATAGCAAGGAAGTCTTTCTCCTTCATCTCTTTGCTTGACCCTACAAACAGCCTTTCTCCCCCTATATTAACCTAACTTCAGCTCATCTCCTGTTTCACGACAGGACTGCACAATGGTGACCATATCCTTCCATCAAACTTCCAAATAAATTGACATCGACTTAACAGATCATGATCTCGAAATAATAGGCTATGGATATGACAATCGGAGATCAGAAGAGAACGAGTTCAAAACAATTCAAATAAAAAAAGAGAATTACTGTCTTTTTTCTGGACTAGTTGCACTAGCATTGATATACTTCCCCGCCTAAATCTGGATGCCGCTCCTGTAGCTTATCACTCAAAGGTTACTGCTTCCTCGTACCTAGTTCTCTTCTACCCTATGTTTTCCCAAATAGTCATAGAATTAGATGCACTATCACTCAATAAAAACTAAATGCTTCCATATAAAGCTGAAAGCATCCTCAAACATACAATTATGCAAATAACAAGCCTAAGATTCAAAATATAGAGCAAGAAGGAAAGTAAACCTCTAGACTACTGCAGCCTATATCTACAAGAAACACACAGCCTAACTCAAGCATTACATAAAATCCAACAAAAAATCGACACAGTCAACAAAGAAAACTTTAATCATTGTCTTAATCCACGGTACATTATGAGCATTTCAATTTAGAACACTACTTAGACAACCGCCGTAATGTTTTTCAATCCTGTCAGATTGTAAGGAACAAGCACTACAAGCTGCACATAAAGTCAACATTTTTATGCAGTGATGTGCATAGTCAACAAAGGCAGTCATTAAAAGAAAAAACCATGCAAAACTAAGCTGTAAACATGATCCCCTTAAATTTAAACAAAAACCCAATAAGGATTGAACCATTTTGAACCCCAAAAAAATCATTTTAACAAATTACAGATCATGTGATGATAAAAAAAGGCAATCTTTCACCATGTTTTTGAATTTTATTGAGACCCCAGATGGAAATTTAACAAAAAAACGAAGAACCCTTAATTCTTCAAGCAACTAACTACAAATTGATAAAGCACAAATAAATTAAACATAAAAAATTAAAGCCAACAAAAAGAATAACAAAAAAAGTACCTTTTTTGATGGGCTCCGAAAATCAAATCACAAAACCGAATAGCGATATGGATCTGGTGGGGTATTTAGAAAATTAAATGATTTAATAATGGCGTTTTATACTTGAAAAAAGAAACGATTTTAGACAGAGAAGCAGAAGACAGCGAGTCACAAAAAGAGAAAGAGGTTTCTTTCTCTTTTCTCAGTGTCTGCCTGCTTTTAAGCCGTTCAGGCTAAGTAATTAATGAGCTAATAATAATAATGTTAATAAATAGGGGTGGCTCTTCTTCTTCTTCTTGCTGTTTAAACCAAGTTGTAAATTTCATTTCAGTTCACGTTTTGTTCTTTCAATTATATTTTGTGGTGATTTGAGGTGTCGTTCCAGAGTTATAATATATATCTATAATATAATTTAAATATAGAGATATAATAAAAAGAATGATATTTAAACTAATATAAATTCAACATATAATGACGAGGAAAAATATAATTTAATTAAAAAAATCAATATATTTTTAAAAAATAAATAAATATTGAAACGATAATAAATTAAATTAACTTAGATTAACTTTTGAATTTATAATTCAAAGCATGAGACTATAATAACTTTAAATAAAATAAAATAAAAAATATTAAATTTAATTACCAATAAAGTCATTGTTAAACAATAATTTTAAAAAAACAATTATAAAACACATTATAAAATAATTTTTTTAAATAAAATTAAAAAAATATCATTACCAATCTCACAAAACATTTATAAACTTTAATAATTCTAAAATTTTAACTTAAGATATAAAAATATATAAGAAGACTACCTCAAAAATATTAGTTTAATCCAACGATTGATCTAAAAGATATAATTAATATTGTAAAACTGAATAATATTTTTAAATAAAAATCCAAAAAAATACTATTTAACTAAAATAAAATTATCCAAAACAAAACTAGAATATTTTGATCGAAACTTGAATGGGATTTATGTAACATGTTGAGATTATAAGAAAGGCAACAAGTTGGGATAAATCGAGATTTAAGTAAGATAAAATTTATTTCAATTTTTTTGTAACTAGAATGAGATATATCCTTCATTCCAACAAAAATTAGAATTGATAATCTTGTTTAAATTAGACCGTGTATTTTCTTGTCCCTTTTTTTTATTGGTACCTTCAGGATCAAAGGAAAATTTAATTAATTGTCTAGACGTTAAAGGCTTATATTTCATTATTGAGTATTTGATTACATAAAAAAAAAATAAAAAATAGGAAAGAAAAAAACATTTTTAGTTTGAAAATATAAAAATAAAAAAACCAAATAAAATTTTATATTTTGTTTTTTTATACTTAAGATACATGTTTATATCATTTATGTCGAGATACACTAGCCAAACCCTATTCATTCACAGAAGTAGCAAAATATTCTAAATCTTAGACGTGTGTAGGGATAAAAAACAAAAAAAAAATCATTTGCTCAATTGATAGGGTTCATGAACCATATGTTAGTAGTTTTGATTTTGTATGAATTTTCAAATTTTGTTTTTTTGCGAGATGTTTGCTCAAAACGAAAGTCTGATTTAGACATGTGAAAGCTAACTTTGGAGTAATTCACGATGGTAACCTTAAAAAAATATAGTATATTTAGAGATTTTATTTTTTATAATTTTTTATTGTGTTATTGAAGAGCTTAAATTGACGAGTTTAAGGGAGTATTTGATACTGCGTTTCAAAAATACTTTTCAAAAAAATTAAAAATATATATTTTTATTTTCCACTTTAAATTAAAAAAATTTGATTTTTTTTTATTATTTTCATGTGATAATGTCAAAAATAATTTTTTAAAAATAAATAAAAAATATTATTTTCATGCATTTCTGAATGAAAATTATTTTCAAAAACAATTGCAACTACAGTCCAAAGATATGAAATTGATGAAAATATAAGCGAAATAATGATAATGGTACTAATAATATTATTAATATTATTGGATGATGGTATTATAAGTAAGTTATTATTTATAAATATTTAATTATGTTTAATTGATTATGAATTACACTAAAACATTGATGATGATTTTTTAAAATGAAATAATTTATATATATAAAAACACTCAATACGTAAAATATAGCTAAAAAATATTCTTTATCCAACGCACAGAATTATCCAAACCTAATTTGAATTTTATGTTTCTCGACATGGACAGGTAAAGAGAATCTTCACAATGACAAGAATCGTACTTATCTCTCTATTAAGAGTTGAAGTTTATAGATTTTTTTTCATAATAATTCATATATTTTTATGGAAAGAATGAAATAAAACTCCAAATATATCTATCAACTAGCCACTTATACATGTTTTGCCGCAACCAAAATCATAGTTTTTTAAATTTAAAAAATATTAAAAGTTGATATTTGTTTTATAAAACTATAAATTTGGGTAAAATAATAAATTTAAACGTAATTGTCTAACAAGTTTCAATAAAATTATCAGGAAAAATTATCATTGCCATTAAAAAAGCAAGAAAATTCAGATACCTGAATCATTAAATTCACTGTTGTAAGATCAATTCATTTAATAATTTAATTTAAATTAAACACAATAATAAAATATAAATTGTGTAAACACATGAAATAATTAAAAAAAAATAACTCATTGATTTATACTTATAAAAAGAAGAAAATATCATTGAAAATCCATTGTTACATCACTATTATTATCATCACTATAACAATTAAAATTACTATCATTATAGCAATTAAAATTACAATCACTATTACTGCCCAAACAATAAAAATAATTAAATCATCTTAAAGAATAAAAAAAGCAAGAAAACAATAAGAAAAACAATCACTAAAATTATTATTATTATTATTATTATTATCATCATTATTATTGCGTAAACAATGAAAACCATAAAATTATTTTGAAGAATAAAAAAACACCAAAAACTTTAACAAAAGAGCAAACAAAAACAAATAAAAAGACAAAACCAAAATAATATTATTAACACAATTTTTTTTATCTAAGTTAAAGAACAAATAAAAATAAAAAAAATACTAAAAATAAAAGAACAAAGGGAAAAAAGAAAGAGATATCATTTGTTGTCTCGTTCGAGGGTAAAGTTGTTATTTGACTATTCATGGTAAACATAAAAAATCTAAAATACCCTTGCTCAGTGTTCGTTTTTTATCTGCTTTTAGGGTAAATCTGTAGTTTTATTGTCTCAATAAACCGAAAAAGACACAAACACCTCAAATAATCTATTAATAACATATAAGTGCAGTGTAAAAATAAAAAATATCCCCAGTCCAACAATTATATTTTATGCATTGAAAGATAAAATGATAATTATACTATTAAAATCCATAGCAATATATGTATAGGACAAAGTTAAACATGGAGGCGTTTTATATTTTTTGTAATTTGTTGAAAAATAAACATCAAAACCATGAAAACTTACCCACTCTTCAATCAATAAATCTTGTGCCTAAATCCATGCAGCTAACCTGACCCATGAAACTTATCAAGTTGTATTTCTCTTGACCAAAACAACTATTAGAACTTGCACTAATTAGTCAAAACTAAAACATCGACACCATAGCCGCTAACGTGGGCTTGATCAAATTAAAAGAAATTGGGAAAAACCTGACAAGACTTCAATTCTGATCGACACCCATACCCTGTTGAGCCATAAATTCCTGTTCCTTCACAGAATGGATGTCAGTGTTCATCCAAAATCAAGTCACCTCAATTATTTCTGAAGATCTTGGGTGGTTGATGTACTATGATAGAAATGATAAATACAAAATATATTTCTTTAAAAAGTAGAATAAAGATTCAAAACTGGATATTATGAACTGTGCTCTAAGTATAAATCGTCATCTGCGAAGACATTTCTTTCAAATGCCGAGAATTCTTTGCCGCCATCGTCGATCACTACGAAACAAGGAAATTCTTGAATCTTAAAATGGGCCATGCATGGGGAGTCTCGTTGGCCACTCAGCATAAAGTCATAAATATTCTGGGTTATGTATAGACTTCGATGGCGAACCGTTGCCATCAAGCTATCTGTGTTTTTGCTGTTGTTTTCACTAAAAACAATCGAAATCATGGCCTATTGCTGCCATCGTTTCAAGGGGCCACAAATTATTATCACCCCCGTACCTTACATCTTCATCCATCTTATTCCGGAGAGTTTTTTTCGAAATACGTGCCTTAATAACAAAAAAATTTGAAATATGTATAATAAGTCTGTATTTTTTATAAGAACCAAGAATAACTAGGGTTTTAATTGTTCCTTTATATCCATAAAATATGTTTTCAAATAGTAAAGTTTATCGGATAAAAGAAAACGATAATTCCGATAGTAAATGAGAATATTCTTCATGTTATCGTGTAGGATCGATCCAGAGATACCCCGCGAAACTATAACCACATGAAAGAACGTTAACGTTCCTTGATTCATTTTCACCAATCATTGGCCAAGGGTGGCCATCACCAGCACATGAAAATAGATACTGGGAAGCAGATACATGCACTACGCTGTGCTGATACTGCGCTGTCAATTCTATGGCAATGAAAGCACGGCAGAAGAGATCGCAGATAGGTAGGTAGGTATTGGAGAAGAAGGGCTCCACCTTCCATGTACTGCTGCTGCATGACTGCACAAAAACCTGTGAAGTGCAGGATAGGCCATGTCTTTGAGGCGATTGCCACAACTTTTTAGATGCTTGATTTGACCTTTCAGGAGAGTCGGGAGATGTTTCATTAACTTGTGGGTTTTATCTTTCTTGTTGTAAGAGAATTGTGGAAGAAAGAAACCCCAAAATTAATTCATGTGATTTTAAGACGTGTTTTTCATATCTTACTATTTTTCATTATTTTTTATTTTTCATTGTTTAATATATATATATATATATATAATAATCAGCTCAACATAATTTCAAGAGGGTTGTATGGGCTTGAAGCTGCTCAGCCCATATAACTGTTTTTACGTTATAAAAATTAATCAACTCAACACAATTGTGTGAATACATTATATAAATTCAAAAACAACAAACGACAACAAAGGTCAAGATGGCCGAGTTGGTCTAAGGCGCCAGTTTCAGGTACTGGTCCGAAAGGGCATGGGTTCGAATCCCATTCTTGACATTTCTTTTTTTATTAAACGGATACTTTTTTTTTTTTAATTGCAGTTTCAGCTTCCACTTCATTTATAATTTTTTTTATATGTTTTCCATCCACTCATCCAGTAATATCAATAGTTTATAATATAGGCCACCCTCTTGCCGTTTACAAAATATCCACTAATTTATTCAACTTTTATATATATATATATATATATATATATATATATATATATATATATATATATATATATATATATATATAAAATAACTCATACTATAATCAATAGACATATAGTCTCCTCATCTCATTTCTTGATATGCTTGATATCAAAAATAAAAAATAATTATTTTAATATATTTTTAAGTAAAAAATACTCTTACCAATAGCTACATCTTAGAGTTAAAATAGTTTTTTATATGATATCTTGATGAGTTTAAATTTCATTATTTTTATTTTAAGAAATAAAATTAAGCATAAAATGATTTAAATTTACGCAAGTGTCAAGATTTAAAAATTTTAATTCAAGAAAGTATATTAGATAATAATATAAAACCATTTTTAACACCTTATTTAATAATCTAAAAGTATTTTATAGTTGTTACCAGGGAAAAGAAGTGGTGCATCTTAGATGAAGAAAAACGCATCATGAACTATTACTCCTTAGCAATGACCAACTTGCTTGTAAATAGTAAATATGTCAACTTAGTGATTGCAAAAAAAAGAAAAGAAAAAGGTTTTATGTTGTTTTTTAGGGTGTTTGAGAATGTGACAGTAGATATTTTTTATTTAAAAATATATTAAAATAATATTTTTTTATTTTTTTTTATAAAATAATAATTTAATGATTTTTTTAGTTTTATATCAGCATCATCATCTTAGTGTTACAAGAATTGGAGATGCTTTCCTTCTTCACGCATGCTAAAGCCAGCCACATAAAGGTAGATGCCAACTGGGAGCTGTAGATGCAGAGAATTGTGTGTTGTTGTTGTTCATCGAACCTGATTAAGTATTGGGATCATGTATCGACTTCCCTCTAATTTCTATGCCTGTGTAGTGTGACCCACAAGTTTGTACCCCCTTGCCCTCCATCATCACCATATCTCTATCATAATCATGAACTTTGAAAACAAAAGGAGGGAATGAGAATTAAAAAGAGAATAATTATGATTCATGTTCATGATAATCACCCATCACTTCACTAATCCTAGTCCCACCACGGATAGATCCACAAATTTACCTGTTCTGGCACCACATGCAGAGTTAAGGATTTTTCTCTTCTTTTTCTGCTTTTCTTATGGTGAAGAATCTTGAGATAGTGCCACTATACTACACGAGTACATTGGAATTATTATTATTTTAGCAAAAAAGAGCATCGTAGTCTAGCTATACAATCACGAGTTCGAATTGTGTTATTCTTAATTTGATATCAGAATTTTGATAATCAAACAATCACGAGTTCGAACCGTGTCATTCTGTTTCTAATTAATAAAATTAACCACAAAATATTGTGAATTTGTACAGATTTTAAGCTAAAAAACTTTTGTGTTTCTACTTGATAGTTTTACCTTGAAACCTGTCTCTAGTATCTTCTCAGCCTCCTCCAGTTAGAGGCTATTTCTTTTCGATACTAAGAAGAAAATGAGTGCTAGGAATGAAATTCCAGCAAATAGCAGGCAGGCTTCTCTGACTGCGAAAGCTTCCATTAGAGTTAAGAATGTTAAGCTTACAATCAGATTTTAAGTCCAGTCTGCCACTTCTGTTATCCCTCCACCTATACCTTCATATCTCAATGGATATATCTCCGATTTGACGATCCATGGAGTAGTTCCCATTCCAGGTGAGAAGTATAACTGAGATCACAGAAGAGCACAGGCTAAATTAGTATCAATTTCAAATTCATCAGAATATTTGGTCAAAAATGGGGAACAGAATGAGTACACCTACTTAACTTGCACCATTAGAGCCAAAACAACATTTTACCTCCAAGCAACTCAAGCAGTCTCGTTTATGTGAATTTACAAATAATTCAAACATGTGAAGGTGGCACCAAACTGTGCAAAATATACTTGACTTGTCCCCAGAGCGTGGACGAAAGCTTTTTGAAACATGATCACTCTAACACCACAAGGCAAGTAATGAAGTTGAACATCAAGATCATCTTCACCAACCCTTTTCCTGCCATACCTATCTTCGAAAAGCAGTTTTAATAATGGATCCAAGAGCATTCAGGGCCAGAAGTAACGAGAGAAAGGGTTGAAGCAAATCCAGAAAACTGAACTATGGTAGGGGAATAACACATTATTGTATCGATGTTCATATATTGCTGAGCAACTTCAACTGTGATACCTGCGTTGAGTCCCCTGCAGACAACACGGTCACTGGAAGCACCCCTTACAGTAGAAAATGTGTTTTTTCCAATAGAATCTTCAATTTCCTTTTTTCGCTTTCAAAAGATTCTTTCAAGGCATTTATTTCGTTCTCAACAGAATATATTCTTGAGAGAATACCACTGGCTTCATCAACCTTGTTCGGTGGTGAAAAAAATCAAGTACAAACAGAATCATTATACCATGTTTATGCATCAAATCAGACAAAGGTGATGATGATCTTGTTTTTTTCTTTTCTCTTTCTAATATACATGGAATATTATCATCAATAAGTCATGTTTTTTCATGGTTTTCAATAATATATGGACATTAGTAATTCATGTATTAAATATTATCCATTTAATTTTGAATTAAATCATTTAGATTTAACGAACGGACATCATTACCTTGTCTGATTATAATGTTTCTATTCAATGGACATGATTTTGTTTTCCAGTACCCTCCTAGCTAGTTTGCAAATATTTGTTCAGAATTATTAATTAGCTTCAATGACAACTATATCACCACTTCTAGGGTGTGATAACTTGCATCATCATGAAAACCATGACTTATTGATGATCATACATGTTATCCATGATCTCGTGGTGCAGTGGTGTTCTTGATCTAGCTTTCTTTATGCGTGTTTGGATTGACGATGCCAGTTTTAAACCATAATAACAATATTATAGGGGCCAAGGAAAAATGGCACAGCCTGGAGGACCTGTGGACTCGGTTTGATTGCAACTATAAATGTACCCTATCTAATTTCAATTTCCGAATTTAAAGGCTATAAAAATCAATGGATAAGAGATAAGCATGCGCTCAAAAATAAGTAAAACCCTTCTAAACATGGAAGAAAAACAGACATAAGAAGGCAATTAACCTCTGCAATTAGTTGTTTCTATCCCATTTCACAAGGTTCCAAAACACAACACAGCCGACAGGTTCATCTTCAATGGTCTGTATGTAAAGAACAGCAAGTTCTTGGTACAGCCATTGCCTTCGGATTGAAGAAAAAACTGGTTCTACGGATAAACAACCTATAGAGCCGACAAAAAGAAGCCCTTATGTAAGATCATTTCTGACTTTGATATTTACTTTAATTTCCTTCGAACGAAATGCTCAGTTTTACAGGCTATTTCTTGTGCTTTGTTTATTTTTATTTATTTTATGGCAATGGTTTTGTTGGGCTAGGAGCAGAAGTACATGCAGCACTCCTCTCTTGTTTTTAGACAAGACATGTTGGTCTTTGATTTTTGTCTGCTTTATCCAATTCAGGAATAGATATATAATTTTAATTCTAACTTTCTCGATTTATCCATTTAAAAAAGAGATTGTGTTTCCTAGATAATTTCAACCTTCCAAGAATTTCACTACTGTGTCAGATTTTTCTAAAACGAATCCTTGTTACTTGCGATCTAAAATAGAGAATTCCAAATCATTTTCACTAAATTTTAATAAATTAAATCTTCTAAAATGCCGTATCAAAAAAGCAGTGTTTGTTCAATACAAATGCTTTGAGCATTTCCATTGGAGAAAAAAACAGGAAGTAACAGGCAAAAGTAAAGTGTATTGAATCAATAAGTGTATTTTGGTGTAACTTTTCAAGAATTGGTATCGCAATAGTACGATCAAGAGTCAGTTTTTTTTGTTGTCATTATATAGAAAGTGATCGAGATTCTTAATTTGATCAGTTCAAAGGTCTATGATAAAATAATAGTTGTCATGGCTCTGTTTTTGCAGATTGTCTCTAAATTCACCAGTTAACTTTGTTGAAATCTATCTCCATTGCAAAAATGGTGGAAGGAGGAGCTACCACAGCAGACAAGACAGAGTTTACAGAATGCTGGAGGACAGTGTGGAAGACTCCATATATTATGAGGCTTGCACTTTCAGCTGGCATTGGAGGGCTTCTTTTTGGTTATGATACAGGTTACATTAAGACAGCCATGGATAGATTTTATCAGTTTTTTTGTCTCTTAAGTTGCCTTTAGTTAGTTTCCAGGAGGAGACGTATACAGAAGGAATAAAAACTGTTTGGCTAGAGGGATGATGGCGGGGACAGTTTTTAAGTTTGCTTTAATTTGTGATCTAAGATACGCGATGTTTTAATTTGGGGAGAGCTCATTATTAATTGTTTCTTATGGAATTTCTGCAGGAGTTATTTCTGGCGCATTGCTTTATATTCGTGATGACTTCGAAGATGTTGACAAAAAAACATGGTTGCAGGTGAAGATACTACGTTGAGTTTCTTGAGAGAAAGGCTCGAGAGATAGTTGTGTATTGCCCATGCTGCTCATGCTCTGATAATGTTGTTCTGTATCGTGCAGGAAACCATCGTTAGTATGGCCGTCGCCGGAGCTATTATCGGTGCTGCATTTGGTGGATATATGAATGACCGGTGGGGCAGGAGAGTGGCAATTTTAGCTGCTGATATCGTATTCTTCTTCGGCGCAATTGTAATGGCTGTAGCTCCAAATCCCTGGGTTATTATTATCGGAAGAATACTGGTTGGTTTGGGAGTGGGAATGGCATCCATGACCGCTCCTCTTTACATTTCAGAAGCTTCACCTGCAAGAATTCGAGGAGCTCTCGTTAGCACAAACGGGTTGATGATTACTGGAGGGCAGTTTTTGTCTTATCTAATCAATCTTGCTTTCACCAGGGTACGCGTACTGGCAATCACTACCTGTTCATCAACTTCTCAAAGTTGACAGAATTTTTAAGGTTGCAAAATCATGTTTCAGGCTCCTGGAACCTGGCGATGGATGCTTGGAGTTGCTGGAATCCCAGCTGTGGTTCAGTTTGTGTTGATGCTTTCACTTCCCGAGTCTCCCCGATGGCTCTACAGAAAGGTTGTGATCATGGTCCTTAGAGAAATTTCCCGCGTAGTTATATCTATCGTAAAGCATATATAAAACAGATATCTGCTATCTCGCAAAAAAACCCTGTGGATCTTTGTGATATCTCAGAGTAGCTAGGCTGTAGATATCTGGTATGAAAATTATCTTCGATGGATTCTCCCCATTTAAAGACACATTTTTCTACTGCAATGTACTTTAATCTTCCTTGTAATGGCGGAGATTATGTGCTTGTAACCATTTATTTATTTGTCTGCGTTTTGTTTTCTGTTTTTCAGGATAGGGTGGATGAGGCGAGGGCAATCCTGGAGAAAATCTATCCTGCACAAGAGGTTGAAGATGAGCTGAATGCCTTGAAACTATCCGTTGACGCTGAGAAGGCTGACGAAGCGGTCATCGGAGAGGGCATGATAGCTAAAGTGAAGGGTGCGTTGAAAAACCGTGTGGTTCGCCGGGGACTTTATGCCGGAATCACTGTCCAAGTTGCTCAGCAATTTGTGGGTATAAACACAGTCATGTACTATGCCCCGACCATAGTGCAGTTTGCTGGATTTGCTTCAAACTCTGTTGCGTTGGCACTCTCTCTCATCACTTCTGGCCTCAATGCTGTTGGCTCCATTGTTAGTATGTGTTTTGTCGACAGATATGGAAGGAGAAGGCTGATGCTTGTTTCAATGACTGGAATCATTTTCTTCCTCGTGATCTTATCCGTTGTATTCATGGAAGCCTCGAGCCATGCTCCGAAAATCGGTGGAGTTGAGTCAGCCCACTTCGGCTCGAACTCTACTTGCTCGGCGTACCTGACAGCCCCAGATGCGCCGAGGTGGAGCTGCATGACATGCTTGAAAGCCGATTGTGCCTTCTGTGCCAACGCAGCCAGCGAAGTCAGTCCTCCAGCAATACATTGAATCACTTTCTAAGTTTTCATGCTGTCAAACTGGTATTGATATTTGTTTTTTACATTCTCAGTTCCATCCTGGAGCCTGCCTCGATTCATCCAAGGTTGTAAGGGGTGAATGCCGAGCTGAAAATCGAGTGTTTTTCCAGCAGGGTTGTCCGAGCAAATTCGGATTTCTCGCTGTCGTACTCCTTGGACTATACATCATCTCCTACTCACCTGGAATGGGAACCGTGCCATGGATTGTGAACTCAGAAATCTATCCGTTGAGATATAGAGGTGTTGGTGGAGGCATTGCTGCGGTGTCCAATTGGTGTTCAAATCTGATCGTGAGCGAGTCATACCTAAGTCTCACGGAAGCTCTTGGCGCCGGCGGCACATTCTTCTTGTTCGCCGGAATTTCCACCATCAGCCTCGTGTTCATCTACTTCTTAGTCCCTGAAACCAAAGGCCTGCAATTTGAGGAGGTGGAGAAGCTGCTCGAGGATGGCTACAGACCACGCTTGTTTGGAGGAAAGAAGGAACAATCCAAGGAAAAAGTTGAATCTGCATAGAGAATCACTGTCAGGCACCCAGATCAAGTGTTTACAGCGATGAATAAAGCTAGGCAAACGTCTTGTTTCTCATCGAGAACTGCTGGCTCCATTGAAGATGTTACTTAGCCATGTAACTGTAATTAAAAATCGATCCCACTGATCACCGATCGTAGTGTTCACTCTTTGTTCATAGTAATAAATCCTCATCCTGCTTTGAAATGTTTCATATCTGCTTTCAGCCAACCACGTAGAAGGCAGGGATAAGCAAAAACAAAAAAATAATAACAAGGAGCTGCCGCTTGTAGAACTATCTTAACTTCGATGAACTTCGACTAGCTCTCAGAAAAATGGCAGGACATGATGTTTAGAAATGTTTAGGAAACTTTAATACATATAATTTGAACTGTAATAGATCAATCCAGTGATTTACATACTTAAAACTTGGCATGTGCTAGATTTTACAAAATCAATATTTTATTTCTGAGTTTTATTTTAGAAAAAAATTATGATAGCTTCAGTTGACTCATTTAATATGTTTGGGAAACAAATATTCACGAAAAATGAAAAAACCCTTTGAGTTCAGCATGTGTTCTTTTTATTCAGATTTCATAAAGAAATTAAAAGAGAAACCCATTCCTCCTCATTGCTCATCTATTATGTAAATAATAGAGATAAAGAGGACAAGTTTTTTAAATATATATCACTTTGAAATTATCTACAAATTATTATTATTTTTTTTAAACCAAGCTTATGTCTATCATTTTTGTATATATTTTATTTGACCTGGAACACTATAATAAAATGCAACATAATAGATGAAAAAAAAAGAATGGGGATGAATTTTTTGGTTAATTCTATCAATTTTTCAATGGCACTTTAATGAAGTCACGTTAAGAAATATATAGCCTTATTTATGTGATGGCGGCAGAACCTGATTGGATGAGAGTATCCCTTTCTTCAAAAATCATCAGCCACATTAATGAGTTAGACAAAATATACAGAAAAAAGTGTAACCACTCTGACATCAAATTGTATAGAACATCAAAATAATCTCCATGAAATGACACACTGGTCCAAGTCAAGCCCCAAGAAAACCAATCCTTGTTTGATGACACTGTTTACATCGAAATTATTCATTATCTCTGTTGTAGTATGACAGCCAAAGATCACCATGGATGGCGATGCAGAGAAAGGTTGTAGCATTTGCATAAGGGGAAACATCCTTTTACAGCAAGGGATTGTAGCCGGTGAGAGGGTGGTTAGTTGGTCTAATGCCTGTAAACCCTTTTCCATGATACGTTGTTCGTTTTGAAGATTGAAAACATAAATCATGTCAGTGAACTGCCTGAATTTGGTCCATTTTCAGAAAATCATATACCGTAGCAGCCCCATTCAGGTAGCAGGACAAGACACTCATACCTGCTCTGCGTCTGCCAGCTAATGCACAGTGAACAACGACAAGGAAAGATAATAAAGATATCATATCTTATACGCTGTAAGGAAATCCATGGTGGGGTTGCAGCAGGTGGTGGTCTTTCTCGGGAGAGATCATAGCAAGTAGAGCAGAAAGACAGGTGGTTATGGGAAGCACACTGCAGAAAAAACGATTTTACACCAAAGACAGGCATATCATCGGGACCCACAATGCATATTCATGTTCATGTGCTTCCATCAAATAAATAATACCTCTCTCTCAACCTTTACATTCAATTCCTTAGACAATGATGAAGCCGCAAGCCTTCCCTTTGGTTAGCAGAAGTTCTTGGTGGTAATCCATGGAGGAAGGAATTAGCAGATTGCCAAAGGCAGGAAATTACAGCACTTGGGGTAATTCTTGTCAGGGTGAATGTCCACGAGTTCTTATCATCATCATAAGATTTCAGAGACTTCTTGCCTGATCTTTCTTAGACAGAAATAAATCGACTTGTCCATATAAAGTAAGTCTAAAGGAGAGATCAAGAACACAGAATCTGTCACAATCTCAAGGATAAGACCTACTCAATCTAAAATTGCTTATTAGCAAAAACAGAAATCAACATTATACATAGAATTCAAGCTACAAGATGCAACAAAAACATGCTCCAAGTAGTTGCATTTATCTTCGCTAGTTTAAACAGAACTTGGGTCATCCAAGAAAAACACAAGGAACAAGACCCTAATTTTCATCATCAATCAATCAATCCCACAAAGCAAACACATACTCCTCCTCTGAAACACCCATCAGAGTTACAGACCCCCAACTTCCAAAACCTAGTTTAAGTCAAACTCGTACATCTAAAACAAGTCAGTCTACTACAATCATTACTCCCTAGCTTACCCTAGTTTCCCATTCATTAATCAATCTCTCATATTTATCAACCACACTGTACAAAACCATAAAAAAAAAAAAACACTGCCTATATTCACACAAACCAATGACAACCAACCACTCATTCTAATCAGTACTAGCAATTACCTATCTAAGAATAGTAAGCATTCAAAATCCACCACTTCTTCAAGGGATTGAAGATGAAGCGGCCTCTTGCCTTGGCTCTCTTAAGTACCCAAGTAGCCTCTCAGCCTGCACCAAAACCACCACTACCATCAACACCATTCCCACCACTAACATTAACAACACAAGCAAATGACTATTGGGCTTAAAATTAACTTGAAAGGCTGTGAAATTAATATTCAATCCTTCAGAATTAAGAAAAAAAATTACCTTGTTCTTGGAGCGGATGCTCCCATTCTGGGAAAGTGCAACAAGAGGAGGAATTGCTCCTTCTCTAACAAGCAACCCACGATTTCTGACGCTATCACTACACAATTGCAACAAAGTAACAACAGCAAACTCTTTCCCCTTAACAGAACCATCTTCAATAGCCTCAACAAGTGCAGCAATCCCGCCTTCTTCAACAATAGCATCTCTCCCCTCTTGAATTGCAGCCAAACTACTCAACACCACCATTGCTTTCTCAGCCATCATCCCTGCCCCCGCCTCTACCACCATCCCCACCAATGGCTTGACCGCCCCAGAAACGACAGCCCTCTCTTTATTCTGCTTTATTGAACAAATCTTATACAATGTCGTCAACGCATCTTTCTTTCCTCTATTAGAACCATTAATTAGAAGCGAAACCAATGGTGGTATCGCTCCACAAGCTCCAATCGAGCTCTTATTCACTTCAATCAACGCCAAACTAAGCAGCGCACAGGCCGCATTTTGCTTAGCATTTTCAGTCCCAGTTTTAAGCACATAAACAAGAGACTTGATCGCACCCAATTTAGTAATCTTCTTCTTATTCTCCTCATACAAAGATAAATTCAACAAGGCTGTCACCGCATGTTCTTGCGCCCACGGATCACTTTGCTTAAGCAGAGGGATCAAAGCAGAAATCGCACCCGACTCACCAATCAACGCCCGGTTATCCGCTCTATTCTTTGCCAAAAACCTCAACTTCTCCGCTGCAGATCTTTTAACAGCAATCGAAGGGGACTGCAACCCATCAACACAGATCTTCACCGTCGGTTGAAGATCTTCGGGAGAAATACTTTCAATGATTTCCGTAGAGAAAGATTCTCTCTGTAAGAACCCATGACAGGGCTCAGCTACAATTTCCGTTGATGAGTTATTCTCTAACTCACCATCACGGTGCGGCGGAGACGACGGCAAGCATGCAAGACGTTGCAGTTCTCCAGAAATATCAGAACTGCAGCCTGAGAAATCAGAAAAAGCTTCTGAAATATCAAGAAACTCCTCCTCGGCAGATTTAGCTGGCGATGCCAACGCAGACGACGTCTTATTCTTGATATTATTATTTATGTTGAAGGTTGCCGCGAGTTCGCCGAGTCGCATGTCGATGACAGACTCAGTCAA
Source organism: Salix purpurea (assembly GCA_027405865.1). Classification (NCBI taxonomy): domain Eukaryota; kingdom Viridiplantae; phylum Streptophyta; class Magnoliopsida; order Malpighiales; family Salicaceae; genus Salix; species Salix purpurea. The sequence goes on along the minus strand of JAOWLH010000040.1, from coordinate 1,291,934 downwards.
GTTTTCAGACACAAAGGGAGTGGAAGCAGCTGAGTTGCTGAAGGAGGAGTCGGTCTGAAAGAGAGTAGAACGGACAGTGCGCATGGAACGGCCGATTTGTCGGTGGATGGTTTTGGAGGAGGAGGGGGAGGAGGTTAAGGGGAAGCGACTGGAAGTGGAGTGTTGGGAGTGGGAATCTTCGAGGGAAACCATTTTTTCTCGGAAAAGAAATGTTTTTTTGAGGGTATTCGATTGAATAGAATTCCTTGGAATTAAACGGGAGTGATTTAAACAAAAATGGAATTGGATTTACGGGTTCTTAATTGTTTCAAGAAAGTTTGATTTCATGGTGGGGAGAGAGAGAGGGAGGGAGGAGAGTGGGGAGAGTGTGGTGGATGAGAGAATTTATTCCAAGGCTGCCTGGCTGTTGCTCCCACTGTTGGCTTTGGTATCTATCACAGAGTGATCACACTCGAGGTGGACAGCTTTGAAAACTATTAAAATTTAAAATACCCTTCAAAGTTCAAAGTGTTCAAGGGTGTGTTTGTTTTTCATTTTTTTTTTAAATTAGTATTTTTAATTATTTCTTCATGATTCTAATGTATTAATGTAAAAGAATTTTAAAAAAATATTATTTAAACATTCTAAATTTCCAAGCTTAAGCATGAGCAATGTTTTGTCGTTAAATTATAATTGTTTTTTGTTGAGATGCATCGGATTGATATAAAAAAAACATTTTAGTAATATTGCTTTTTTTTTTTAAATAATCTTAATATATAAACTTGTTAGAGAATGTATTTTATTACATAAAAAAAACAAAAGTGTTTTGTAGATGTTGTTATAATTTGGATATATATGCCTATGGGCATAGGTTTTTTTCTGAATAGATTATTATTTGAATTAATCATCCTTATTTGGATATATAGTACATTTAAAAGTTAAAAAAATGGAAGTAATCTAATAAAATTCCCACTAAAGAAAACTATAGTTCAACGATGTGGAGTAAGTTGCTTTTTAAAAATATATTTTTTTTTAAATATTAAAATGATATATTTTTTTATTTTATTTAAATTATTTTTGACATCAGCATATCAAAATGATCTAAAAATATTTTTTTTAATTTAAAGTAATAAAAATAAAAATAAAAATAATTTTTTTTAAATTGTTTTTGAAATGCAATGTCAAAATTTTAGTGTCAAACACACTAAATATAGAGTGTTTTTTTTTTAAGTTATTATATATAGATTAAAAATTATATTTCCATAAGAAAAACTCCCATAAAAAATCATTTTAAAAAATATATTTAGTTGATTTTTATATTTCCATACCAAAATCATTAAGGCTTCGATTTGTTCATGTAGTATAATGAGGTGTAATTTTCTTTTCAATGAAAATATTTAGTTAATTGTCATATAATATAATTTTATTCAAACTCTATTTTGAAATCTTAATTAAAAACAAAACAACAAACTATATTCTAAAAAAAAAAAAAAAAGTTCAGGCACTGTGTAGTCTCTCAACCACTTTTCAATCTTTTGATTTTTTTAAGTTTTAGTTTAATAATCTTTTAATATTTTTTATAACTCGCTAATATTAAAATTATAATAAATAAATAAAAATTACTTCAAAAAGAAAATCCACAACAGTCACAAACAAACAGGTAATCACAAAAGCTAAAATAAAATAATAAAAAAAAAAAAAGAAAAAAAAAGGGGTTATGGATTCAGACACAAATCACTTTGAAATTTTCAAATCAGTGTTCGAAGGTTGATCTGATGTGCGTTGGAGGGATCATGACTCAGCTGGCAATAGTTGTTCGAAAACACTGCCCTTCCCTTTTGCCAAGTGGAGTATTTTTCAGTTTTCACCGTTGTGATGTGGACCGTTTTTCTCTCTTTTTACTTTTAACAGCGACAGTTTACTGACCAGAACAGCAGTTACGGGACCGCTTGTTTGTCTGCTTGTGGTTGGTTTTCGGACAGGCGTCCACGCCTTACAGCTGTAAAATGAATACATGGTCACGTGCGGCCCATCTTTTCCTATACACGTTATCTATCTATAGCCGCCGACCATAGCATCTAACGTTCACGATTGGTTTTGTTAGTCAGACAGTTAAAACCTAGCAAACAGTCAAAACTGAAACAGCTGCATGAAAGCCACCTCACCCACACGTGGGTTTTTTAAGAGTACAGAGTACAGACCAGCCAGGAATGTATTTTCAACCATATTTTAACTTCAAATGAAAAGATAAATACAGATTAATTTTAGATTTTTAACTTGAAATATTAAAAAAGTAAGCGAACTTGCGGTTATATCTTGAGATTTTCTCTCTTTTACTTTATTTGATATATCAGTTCAATTTTGAATAGAAAATACGATAATATATATATATATATATATATATATATATATATATATATATATATATATTGATTAAATGTATTTAAAGCTATTCGCAAAGATAGAAATAAATCATTGGCATGGATATAATGATAAATTTATATTATTTGTCTTAAATTAACCATTTGTGTTACTTGTTTTAGGTTAGACAATTAATGGTGTGATTTTTTAAAACTATTATTATTATTATTATTATTATTATTATTATTATTATTTGATAGTAAAACTTATTTATCACTTAAAGCAAGTATTGGTTATTCCAGGAAAAAACGACCAGTATCATTTCTAAACAAATAAGCTAGATTTTAGATAAAAAAAATAAAAATTTTAAAATAAAAAGGGTAAACCAATTATTCAAGATATAAATTACTTGAATGTTTCTATAACATTATTACTTTCCAAACAATTATTTGTTGTCAAACTCTTAACAAATCCACGAGACTAAGACTAATGGGTTGGTTTATACTTTAGAAAAGGTCAATTAAAAAAAAAACCTTTTTACCAAAACACGTGCGATTTTTTGTTCTAAGTTTCTATTTGGTCAACTAAGTCCAACTTGCATACGTCGTATCATATGGTCTCCGGATTATTTCAAAACAGTTTCATTGAAATGTTGAGAAGTAAATTTTAAAAATACTTCAATAATTTTTTTGATTTTTCCTCAAATCAAATTTAAATAAAAAAATATATTAAACTAACATAAACTACAGTATTAAATAAACAAATCAATAACTAGTATAATTGTTGATTTAAAAGATAAAATCATAATCTATATAATAGGAATTCAAAAGATAATTTTAATAATATTTTTTTTCCTCTTGTCTTCTAAGTTTCTAGTGGGTCAACTAAGTTCAACTTGAATTTGTCATATCCTGTGGTCTATGGGTTCCTGAATTTGCTCATCGACAATTCATATAATATAGTTTTATTTCCAATCACTAATCACAGCCTTTCTATGATCATAATTTAATCGATACACACATGTTATTACAAAAGTACAAGTTTGGTAGCTGCCCATAATTTTAGAGAGATGAGCAACATTAATGTTAATTTTTGACTTCCTAATTAAGGTTGTGGGATCCTTTGATTTCTCTACGAATATGCAATCATTATTGATGAATTATTTTCTCTTTTTCTTATTACAAACACTTTCTTTTTTATTACGACATTAACGTTGATGGTTTTCCACCCACAAACAAAAATACATAGAGACAAGAAAACTACTAGGTGACGGGAATACGTACAAGAAAGAGTAATATATTTATGTTTTTTTTTAATATTATATACTATGTTCTTCTTATTAATGTTTGCTATGTGTTCTTTTACAATGCGACAAGCTGAGTTGTGTAGCACCCTAACAGCTCCTTAAATAAATAAATAAATAAAAAAAATCGCGGTTGTCCCTTCTAAGCAGCAGACTTCAACATATTAGGTGCGTAACAGGTTCAACGAATTAACCAAATCTCGTACCATTAATTATTAAAATTAAGGGCCATATCATATGTTAGTGCAGTTTTTTATGTATTAATTTGTATAATTTTCTTGATCATCAATTTTATACGTATAAATGCAATTTGAGATTTCTGATGTATTAATTTATACTCCTATTGGTAATGATGAATTTCTTTTTTCGTGAGTGATAATGGAAGCGATTTTTTGAGATTGCAAGGAAAAACACGATCGAATTTATAAATCTTAATTCTCATGATTTTCACATTAAAAAGATAGTTTGATTCGTAGTAAGTTTTTTGAGAGAATAAAGTTTAAATGTAACCAATTGATGAGAAAAGAAAACTATGCTTGTTTCGTAATTAATTCCCAGTTATTTTCACGTGTATTATTAATAAAATAAAAATATTCAATTATAAATTAAGATAAATTCCTAAAGTAAATAGCTATTAAATAAATAAAGGTTATTTTTCAAATCTAACAGGGTTTTCATATTAGTGTTTACCAGATCATTTAAGTGTGTATTATCACATCCATGATACAATACCTGTTTGAAAATATAATTGAGATGATTTTTAAAAGTATTTTTTATTAAAAAATAATATTATTTTAAATTATGTTTGACATCAGCATATAAAAATTATCTAAAAATATTAAAAAATAATTTAAAATAAAAAAAATATTTTTTTTATATAAAATATAGTGTCAAATAGACTGTCTTGCAGATAAAAAAAAACATTAATTAGGATAAATTCCACTAAAAATCTACATGGAAAACCCGTGATTATATAAAAATGCAAGCTTCATGATTAGCTGAACTAACAACGAGTGAGTGTCGTCCATGATTACGCGTTTTGACAAGAAAACTCACCTTCGAGGTGCAGCCACTATGCTGTCATCAAGAAAAGAAGACACATGTAAATCATTGCAATAGCTTCGTGACATGTAAAACGACGCCCTTTCTAGCCGTCCTAAAAAGTGGGAGCACTTAAGAAGTTAATTAATTAAGATTACAATTTGATTTTATCTCTACTCCCTACTTTCACGAGACTAATGATGGGTCGGAAGACTTTATAATTTAGTATGTCATATCAAATATATTTTTTATAAAAAAAAAAAAAGAATTAACTATTAAACCACTAGCATCATGTTGCTGTCCAATGTTCACTCATCCGTAGATTAATCTGTGGTTCAATTTCTTTTTTTTCTTTTTCTCTAGATAATTAGGAAATGGTCACTGGTCATTGCTTGAAACTTCAACTCTTGAAATGAATGGCATCCAATAGGCACAGGTGGTGAATGTCTGGTGGATTTCTAGATATTAAGTGTTATATTTTAGCACTCAATTTAAATATCTATTTTCAAAATTAAATTACAAATAGGACACGTTTTCTCACTTTTCTTTGTTATCCCTTCCTATTTTTTTGAATTCACTCAAAACTAATATTTACCCATATATCTAGCTAGGGATAGAACTGAAATAACATATTATTATTATTATTATTATTATTATTATTATTATTATTATTATTATTATTATTATTATTATTATTATTATTATTATTATTATTGATATTCTATTGAAATTGAATAATAGCTATTGATATTGCTGTGAAAAACTCAAAAGCGCTGTGTGATTTGAATTGAATGTCAAAACATGTAACCCCCCACCAATGTCAAACCAACCAAATGGACTTTATGAATTAAAAGGGTTGACAAATAAAAATTTCTCAAGGCTCCATGTTCCGTAATTGAATTTAATTGTCTATAATCATTTTCAATGGAGTTAATTTCTAGACCCGTACAATCTCCATGGCCTAATTCGTGTGGCAGCATGCAAAACAAGTGTCACCTAAGTATTTAATGGCTATTTGCTCGCGTCAATGTCTGTGATCCTATATATTTTGACCACCGCGCGCTGGTTATAACACCACTTTCAAATAATTGAATTTGTTGACAATCCTTGTCATGTATTTAACAATTTAGTAGTCTTGTTAGCAAGTTGAGTTACAATGTTACATGTATATGGAAGTAGATAATTAACATATATTATCTTTGTATTCTAGTCTTTATCTTTCCCTGTAATGTAGCTATATATTCCTGATTTGTAGGAATAGTTTGGTGTACAAATACTTGATCAAGGTCTGTAATATTCATTCAATCAATATACATTCTTATTCCATCTTTTCAAGTCTAACACACGTATTTGTTGACAATCCTTGTAACATGAGATAATCGAGGTTTTACTTGTTTATCTGAACTTATAAAACACATTTTTCAAATAATATAGTTTACTCGAATAAAAAAAAATAATGACAAGTTGATATATTTTTATTTACTCATGCTAAATAAATTCTACAATATTAAAACATACTCTTAGCAAGAAAATGATTCAAATATAAATAAACTCTACAATATTACACACACACAGACATATATAAATAAATATATACAACATATTGTCGGCAGCTCTATCTCCCCTGGTAATATTTTATTCTTCACAAACTCATCCCTAAGTGAATATTTGACCTACACATCCGGTCAACAGTTCCCTGGGCGGCGGGGTTTTGTCACCAGATTCTTATCATCACTGAGTTGAGTAGAAGAAGCGAAAGCAACTACTAGACTACCACGCTCTGATCTGCTAAAATCTTTCTTCTCCTTTTTAATTTTTGGTGCTGAAATTCTTTTCTTGACAGCAACTTGTCCATGACATGTACTCATGAGCATAGTAATCTTTCTCTTTTTTTCTTCTGATTCTTCACCCTTAAGCAACCATTACTTATTAAAATTATTATTTTTTTAGTTAAATCCGAGACTGGATTAATATAAAAATTTGACATCAAATAGGTGTAAGTTGATGCAGTTGAGTTTGAATTATCCAGCAAGTTCATTGGCCAACCCAGCCCAGTCAAAATTAAATTAAATTAATAAAATCAACTCGTTTAATAGCAAGTTGAACAAATCTCGACTCTGAAAAAGAAAAGAAAAGAAAAACACATAGCTTTGCATGTGGGGGCAACAAAAGGTAAATTCGAGGGACTAGGAGCAGTGAAGTGATGGGTACTCCTCGTAACCTTTGGAAAAAAAAGGGGCAAGTAACATATTCGGAAAATGTTTTTGAAAAAAAATAATTTTTATTTTATTTTAAATAATTTTTATTTTATATTTTTAGATTATTTTGATGTGTTAATATTAAATATAATTTTTTAAAAATAAAAAAAATATTTTAATATATTTCTGAATAAAAAACACTTTCAAAAATAATTTCAATCAAACTCTTAATAAAGCACAAACGAGGGAATGAAAAATAAAAGGAGAATAATTATTATAGAGATAGGGTGATGATGTAGGGTAGGGGACCCAAACTCTAGGGTAACATTATTTGGGCATAGAAATTAGAGGTAAGTTGATACACACTAATACCTAATTAAGTTAAAACATCAGTGGAGAACACCACCACCGATTTTTTGCATCTACAGCTCCCATTTGGCATCTATCTTTTGGCTGGCTATAGCATGTGTGAAGAAGGAAAGCATATCCATTTCCTGCAAAATTTCTTTTTGTGAACTTGGATGGGCATTATATGCACTTTAGGCAGAGGAGACATCATTAGGTTTCATTGCTGGCAAGGTCCACCTTGGCTCATTAGGGTTTTTAAAAGTTGTCGGACCATTCTAGGTTAAAATTTCTAGTGTGTTAGGGCCTATTATAAGTCCTAGATGGCATAACATCGTTGGACCATGCTAGCCTAAGCTCCATTATCATTGCGATTTAATTGTGATTTTTTTAGTTTTAAAAAGATAGAAAAAATATTTTAATATATTTAGAAAAACACTTTAAAAATAACTTGTTGAAAACTTTAACACTAGTCTTGAAGATTACATTAGCATGTTTTCAGTCCTCAACGAGTTTGATGTTATGACAAAGAGCTTGAGATCTGCAAAGCAAGTTTCGAGTTGAAGTTAGAACGTGCTCATCTTATAAGAGTCTAGGACAATCGAGATTTTACTCACCTATCTGGCCCATAAAATACACTTTTAGGAAATGAGTTTTCTCGAATAAAAAATAATAATTCCAACAGTACTGAAATCTAAGTTCAATTAAGATCATCATGATGATGTAAATACTTTCAATTGTTAGCGATGCATATTATAAATTCATGGCATGCATTTCTTTCGACTGAAGATTATCTGAGAATTGATGTGCACGCTCGAACACACACACTTGTTTTCTTGATCCCATAAGAAAAACCAACTAGAGGAAGAATCTTCAACAACATCCAGCAGGAACTAGGAAGCTCATTTCCAAACTTTGACGGGGCAATCTTGCTTGAATCCTTAACTAAACTCCAAAGTCCCAACCCAATCCTTGCACCGAGCACTTAATTTGCCCTTGGGTTTGGTTTATCTATTCAAAAGGCTGTCTGTATGGTGCATTATTGGGTTTGGTTGGGTTTTGGTCTATCTTGGTGAGATGAAAGTCCATGCCCACTACTTCCTCTCTCTCTCTCTCTCTAGGATGATAATATGTCCACCTCCAATTGAACTGGTTTTTCCTGTTCTACGTAAACTTATCTAACATCAATGACGTGAGACACAATCAAAGGAAGTCAAGGATACAATTTTGGACCTTTCTTCTTTTCATGGATTTTCCTTCATGCCGTGTAATATTAATAGAGGGGGGCGGAAATTAGTGCCAACAAAAGCAAGATAGAAACATCGATCGATGCCTAGGTTGGACCTAAAAGTATGAAAATGATCGAAAGAATGGTTCCACAAAAGCTTCTAGAGTGTTTCGAAGTGTAATGAAAAAGAGAAGATTGACCTTACAAGAAAGAGAGTAGAAAAGGTTGTTGGAGAGATCTAGCTTCGATCATCGATGGGGATAGAGAGATTTCAAGACTTGCACATGACTTTTTCCTTTTTACTCCACAAACATATATTTTTCTTTTTTTTAAAATGATATAAATATATAGTATGTCTGCATTTATAATTAACTTATAGATTAGCCTAATTGAGACTCTCATTAGTCATAATCTCACCAACCTAGCTTGTTAACAATCGACACGCCCATATTATTAACCCTCACAATTTGGTGTGTAATAAAGCCACCACACGATGTATTTTCTTCTTCAAAGCTGTCAGTTTTGATGTTTTCCTATCGGGTTTCCTAGGGTTCCTGTCAAAAAATAACTTAAAAGGCACTCCTTAGTAAAATAGTCAAGTTTTTTAGAGAGCGACATCGTTTTTTTAATGTAAAATAGCATACAATTTATGCATGAAATTAAACCCTAGAAGATCGATGCACCGGTCCAACAAGCAATAAACAACTAGGAAAGTGAAGGTGGCATGGCATGGAACTTTACAATAAACAACGCTGAAGTTAAATTGAGTTTTTATTGGATTATGAGTTGAATTATCCTATTATATAGATTACTAGACAAAGCCCCCGCGCTTCGCCGCGGGCGGCAAAATATTTTTTTCAATGTAAAAAATATTAATTGTGTGTATTTTTTATTATAATATAAATTTAGTTAAAATAATAAATCTGTGCAAAATTCATGTCAAGTGCAAGTTTTACATAAAATATATGAATTTAAAATCGATATAAATTTATCTATTTAGTAGTTTCAAACGAAATAACCAGTATACATTTATAATCATCATTAAAAAAGCAAGAAAACTCGAATATCTGAATTATTAAGTTCATTGTATTAAGATTAGTTCATTATATAATTCAATTTAATTCAAACAAAAATAAAATATAAAATGTGAAAATACTTACAATAATCAAATAAAAAAAATAAGTTGTTAATTTTCTATCAACAAAAAAACAAAAACATAGATTGAAAATTCATCCTGACATTATTGTCATTATCATTGCTATAAAAGCTAAAATTATTACTAACATTACAGCCAAAACAATTAAAATAATTAAATTGCCATGAAAAATAAAATAAAAAAGCAAAAGATTTTTATAAAACAACAATAAAAAAATAATAACTAAAATTATCATTATTATTGCATAAATAATAAAATCATAAAAATATAATCAGTAAATTACCAATACACCCCTATAACCAACTCTTGGACACCCTAGCTATAAAAAAAAATTGGATATGGAGATTAATCGTGGTGCATTTAAGCGAGCTCGGACACCCCGATTATTAAAAAAAAATAAAAAAATATATATAATAAGAAAAAAATAAAAAAAATATAATAAGGAAAAAATACAAAAAAAAAGCAAAAAAACAAACAAAAAACGGAGGAAAAAAGAAGAAAAAGAATAATTAGAAAAAAAAAAAGCAAAAAAAAAAGAAGAAGAAGAAGAAACGAAAAAAAGCAGAAAAAAATAAAAATAAAAAAACACAATCAGAAAATCAGAGCAAAAGCAAAAAAAAAAAAAAAAAAGAACGGTTGTAATCTACAGTGCACTGTGCCTGAGTGCACAGTGCAACTTCCCACGCCGTTTATATGTTTTATAATGATTTTATTTTATTTTGAAAATTAGCACTTGTAAAGTTCTCTGAACTGAGTTTAATAACACTAACCCCCGCAATCTCATGTTTTTTTTTCCTTTATTTATTTTTAAAAAAGCAGTACTATACACTCCAGCAAGTTGAAATAATGTTTAATATATATATATATATATATATATATATATATATATATATATATTTTATTAATATAGATGTCTGTGTTAATTTATATATATCTCTACTTATTAATTATATAGGTTACAAAATTAATAATTATATTAATAATCACGAAATTCAAACTTAAAATTATAGGAAAAAACAAATCTCTATATCTCGATGCTCAAAGTGTGTTTTTTTTTGTAGGCAGCTATATTATATGCTCTTTCGACTGGAATTTATCTTGCATCATTAATTCGAAGTAGGAATTATCTAAACATTAACTACAAATTATCTTGGCAGTAATAGGCAGCTGTATTGTACGGATCAATCTGTGACGCAAGGCTGACATCATGCTTCCATTACCATATCTCGATGGAAGGATTCGAGAGTTATTGATTTAACTTACAGATGATTGAATTAATTATAATTAACTATTTTTTCTTATTAAAATAGCATTGTTTTGTTATCTTGTTTTTTATTAATAAAACATTTTTAGTACTAACATAATTATACTTGACAGAGCCGTTAAAAATTTAGCCACCTGAAATAAAAATTTAGTCAAATTCAGATTCTATTTTTTTTATTTTTTTCAAAATAAGTTTTCAGACCAAATTCATACTACTATTTTTTAATAATAAAAAATACTTTAACAGTTAATGTTTATATAAATATAAAAAACTCGATAAATAAAATATAAAAAAAACATATACACTTTATTCATCATCGCTACTATGTTTAAGGATAATTATTTGGGTCTTCTTCTCGTATATAATAGAAAACACTAGTATTTTCTTTTGTGCTCTGCTTCCGGTCAGATTAATCATTTTCTAAACTTAAAATAAATATTAGGGGTATACTTGTTTTTCGTAATATCATTAAATAGAATCAATTAATTTGATCTTGAAACCTTCTAACCCAACACCATGTCTAGCTCGAGTTTCCAATTAATTCATGTGGAATTTGGTCCAAAATAAATAAATAAATTTAATAGGTCCAATGAAAAATTGGATAGCCAATAAAAACATAACATGTCTTTTGTAAAAACTTTTAGATAATAATTGTTTTTTAAATATTAAAATGATACCATATTGAATTGACCTCAATTGCCTTATAATTTGGATCATGGACTTGAATGATTTTAATAACTTTATTGTTTTTGAAAATTATTTTGATTTAAGTTTATGATAAAAATAGATGCTTGCAAAATTGAGCATTAACTTAAAAAAAATATTTATTTTAGATCATGGTAATTTTGTAGAAAATAGACAAAAATAAACCATGAATTCCATTTCCCAGCCAATGTGATATTGAAGAAGAGTGAAATAAAAAAAGAGTAAAGGACCAAAATCTAAAAAAACAATATATCAGGTTCGATGGGCAACTCAATCAAACTCGTAAATTGAATAATAGATCCATTGGGATTAATAACTTGTTTTTTTCCCAAACTATTATTTATTTAGCTATATAATATCAAAAATATATGATTGCAAAATCGAGCGTCACACCATATAAAGCGAGACAAAATAAATTATGAAACTCAATTATCAATTAGCTCAATATTGAAGAATAAAATCGAAAAAAATATTTTTTAAAGAAAAATTAAATTCATCAAACTTGTGAATAGATAAAATTTAATTTTTTTAAACTATTTTTTAACTATATGATAAAAATAAAAATAGATAATCACATAATTGAGTTCAATTAGAAAAAAATAGTACCTTGATAAACCTCTAAACTATGACAACCATATGATTACCTCATCAAACTCACAAAACTAGGTCGTTAGCACCATACAAATTAATATCATAGTCTTTTTTGAAATTATTATTTTTATTTAAGTAAAAGTTCTTAAAATTAGATCATGATGTGATGCTTAGATCGTTTTTTGATATCATTCCGATTCCAAAACTTTTTTTGTTACCATGATAACCATATAAAAAATATATTAAAATAAATTATCAATTCTAATATCAATAAACACATAATATAATAACTAAATTGAAAAAATAACAAAAAAGAAATCAAAATAAAATAAAATATTATAAATCACTATGGTAATCTACCATGTCAATGAGTGTGAGGGAAAAAGAGACTAATTTCTCATATATTAACATACAAGCTTACTCTTTTTTTTCCCCTTCCTTTCAATCAAGATCATATATGTTTGATCAAAGCATATAATAAAATCACAATTATCACATAATCATCAATCAAAATCAAGTTACCACGTACGAAGTTTCAATATGATTGGCAAAATGAAAAGAGGCCAAATCTCAAATACACCCCCAGGTATTGGTGTAGTATTGATTTTACTCTCATAAAGTTTCTATTTCAAAACAATTTGGAATTCTCAAGCAGGCCATTCTATTCAAGTTCTTTAACAAAAAAAAAAGAGTTAAATAACTTATAGAAAAACGTCAATATTTGTCAAAATAAGTATAATCGAGGAGAGAATCGTTAAAATTTTAAAAGGTAAAATCGACATAAAAACAATCCAAGGACAAAATTGAGACTATCTATATAGTTGGAGGGTTATTGTTGAGGTACGCAAAAAAGGAAAAATAAAATCATAGTAATGTGGAAACGCGTAGAGAATAATGCGGCGATGCATGAGGACAAATGCTGACGGGGGAGCAGGTATGTCTTGAAGGCTACAGACGGTGGGTCCCTTGATCGGATCACCAAACGCTTGATCTCGTAAGTACGCTCCACGTGGCCACCAAATATTAGGCAAGAGGCCAGCAGAGATTTGGCTTGACCAGGAGAGAGGCTCCCTTTTCGATTACCCATACACCTAACCCCACCCCCTCCTTTCTCCTTTTTGTAGCTTAAACGATTCGTTTAAAGGATTTTAATTTCTAATAAAATAGCATGACTTTTCGTTGTCCACCTTCATTGACAAGAGTTAACAATTCAAATCATTTCCCACCTTGACCAATGAAGTTCTTTTCCATTTGTTTTAGAAATTACCATGCCTTTTTAAAAATCATGGTAATTTTTTTAAATATCGAGTATAATGTAGTATTTTAGTTAATAACCTAGTTATAAAATTCAATCTAATATAATTAATCCACTTATAACTATGTAATATTTGGGTAAATATTTTTTGTTGACTAAATAAGGTAGTTTTTTTTTTAAATATAAAAAATAATTTAATTTAGGATTACCCTAATCCAGGTTGATATCCAATTCAAATCATATAAAATCAGTATAATTATATAAAATCATATAAGATATAGTTTTTCAAAAATAATTAAGGTAATGTTAATGGAATTATAACCCTTTATGTTTTTTTCAATAAAACAAAAGATATATATGTGAAAAAACAAATAGTAATGGTGCATTATATAGCTAAAAAGGACACAAATAATCTTGATATTAAGCTTGTGTGTGGCATAATCATATAGTTGACAATGGTCTAATCAACCTTGTCGTCAACCACAAAAAAACTTAGGTAAACGATTTATTTGGTGTCCAATTTCGGAGCTCCTTTTGTTTGCTGACAAAATAAAATAAAATAAAATAATCTTAAAGTTGTTCCTTCTCATGCACCCTACAATTGAAAATTGAGGATAGACATATGGCATTTATCAAGAGCTTCCTTAGAGAGAATTTTGACATAGTCGACCAACAACTTATCACTAGCCAATACTCACCTATGAGAGTTACATTTAGTACCCATGTTGTTGGAGTTGGGCAGATGTCGGTGTGAGAAGTAATGGTGGTATCAAACAACCAACAAAATCATAATAAAAATACAAAAAATATCACCTTTATTTTTCTTACAAAAATGTTAAATATTGATTGACGAGAACCCATGATTCTATATTATATTGTTAGATTATAACAGATCGACTTGAGTTTTTGATCGGGTTTGACCGTTAAATCGTATCTGATCTTTATTTTTTATCGGGTAACTTTAAATAATTTATTTTATCTTTCATAAAATCACTTGAGCTAGATTTGAGGAAGTATGTTTTTTTTGGATTAACATACTAGATCAAATAGAGAAGAGATTTATATTCGTGGCATGTTAACATTATAAATGAATGTTACGTATAAAGATTTAAAGATGTTGATTATTTGAATTATAATTGAGTTTTTTTTATTATTATTATAGAATGTGAAAATATGTAACTACTCTTCGTAAATTATAAATTCAGGCATTATGCTCACGACAATCCAACAACAACCTAACCCACCTAAACTCTTTATACATTAACCCCATTTCTCCCCTCCCTCCCAAGTATCTCGTCGTGAGCATTCTTGCAATTTCTTGATTGTTTCTTGCAACATAAGAAAGAGAGCAGGCCCTTCGTTTCTTTGGTTTTGGTTTTGGTTTTTCTTTAGCCACTATGGCTAGAATGCTAGAGCTTGTGCTGTCTCTCTCAATTCTCATGTCTATGATTTTCTCATCGACTGCTCAATCGTGTAAAGGCTATGCTTTCTCGAGTAATAAAATCTTCAGGGCATGCAATGATCTTCCATACTTGAACTCATATCTTCATTGGAACTATGATTCGTCATCAAACAAGCTTCAAATCGCTTATAGACACACAGGAATCACTTCCTCTAGATGGGTTTCATGGGCTATCAATCCTACCTCAACTGGCATGGCTGGCTCGCAAGCCCTTGTTGCATTCCAACAAACTGATGGAGCTATGCGAGCTTACACCTCAACTATCAGTAGCTACCAAACCTCATTGCAAGAAGGGAAACTTAGTTTTGATGTTTCGGATTTATCAGCTACATTAGCGAACAATGAGATAATCATATTTGCTACTATAGGGCTTTCAAACAAGAGCACTACTGTTAACCAGGTCTGGCAAGATGGTGCAGTTTCTGGTGATGCTATCCAGGTGCATGCCACTAGTGGGGCTAATGTCCAATCCATGGGGACTTTAAACCTTCTTTCTGGAGAATCTAGTTCTACTGGAGGGAATGACAGGATTAGGAAGAGAAATGTAAGCCCAAGAATCAGTATTTCATTTTTCATACATGGTTCATTGTTTTCAATTTTGAGTTTAGTTTTGGCTTAATTCTATTCCCATCTGTTCTGTTTTTCACCCTGTTTATGAGTGTTATGAAATCAGACTTCCCCCCCTTTTTTGATTTTACGAACAAAAACTATTTCTGATTAATACTTTATAAGAATTTCAGATTCATGGGGTGCTAAATGCAGTCAGTTGGGGTATCTTGTTGCCAATTGGGGCTTTAATAGCAAGGTATTTGAAGGTATTCAAATCTGCAGACCCTGCATGGTTTTACCTCCATGTTAGTTGCCAATCCATAGCTTACATTGTTGGGGTTGCTGGATGGGCTACTGGTCTAAAACTCGGTAGTGAATCAGCCAGTATTCAATATGATGCTCATAGAACAATTGGCATCATCCTTTTCTGCCTCGGAACCCTTCAGGTAATCAAAAAACTCTTAGAGTGACACAAAGTTTTCGAGTGTGCTATACCTGTACTAGTAAATTAAAACAGAGGTTTGGTTTGGAATGGATTCTAGGTTTTCGCTCTGCTTCTAAGGCCAAAACCTGATCACAAGTACAGATTTTACTGGAACATCTACCACCACCTAGGTGGATACAGTGTTATCATCCTTAGCATCATTAACATATTCAAAGGATTTAACATTTTGAACCCCGACAAGAAGTGGAAGAATGCATACATTGGTGTCATTGCTGCTTTGGCCTTGAATGCTGTCTGGTTCGAAGGTTACACCTGGTATCTTGTGGTGAAAAGGAAAAGGTCAGAGATTGCTGGAAAGATGCCTCGTGGCATGAATGGATCAAATGGGGTTAATGGGTTTGGTGGTAGACAGCACCAAGGGGTGTAAATGATGAGATGATGTGGTATGAGCTGTGGTTTTCTGTTTGTTTTCCCTCTTTATGTTTTGCTTTTCCAGAGTCGGTGCACCTCTTATGTATATTTATGGAGGCCCCATTTGATGATGGAGATTAGATTTATAAGTTATTCTTTCACTGGTTAGTCTTGGGAGTTCGTGACTGCGAATGGTTCTTGTGATCTCATGTATCTTCTTATCTGTTTATTTATTATGTAGCCCCTTTTCCCTTTGTTTACTTGATGGTTTCCTCTCAATTTTAGAGTTGTTTCCTGAGGCTAATTTCTCTATTTTCCTAGTTGATTAAGAATTATTTTTTCTATCTAGTTCAAAACTCTTTTTTTTCCCCCAACACACACACACATATATATAGCCTATAATAGCTAAAATATTGAGTAATAAAAATAAAAATTAAAACTCTCGTGGTAGAAACTTCTTAGGCCAAATTCTGTCAGTTGTCTTTCTTGTTTCCGGCTGGCTGCATCATGAACCTTTCAAATAATTCATAAATTCAATCAAGAATTCCCTGTCTGCATGTGGTCACTGTTTGCCACTTATGGCTGTAGAGAACTTTGCAGCAATGACGAAAAATGCAAAAATCTTATTTGAAGTTCAGTTCTGTTTAGAGGGGAATGAAGCTAACAGATTCAGGTTATACTGGGAGAGACAGAAATAAGCAGCTATGGTTATCCAGTGAAAGCATTGTGCTTCCTCATTCTGATTGCTGCAAAACCTCAACAAATGCTTCCTTCAGAAGTGGGTTTGAAGCTGCGATTCTTTGAGAAGTGATGTCAAAATCTTCACCGGATCTGTCAACGAAACAGCAGCCATCAAAACATCAGGACGCACATTATATTCTCAACAAAATGTAAGCACATGCTTATATTCTTGATACCATTGGCCTATTTTGCCCATATACAAGACAACGATTAAATCATGTTGACTTTTGATGAACACTTTTCTTTCATGTCCATGCATGGGGCTATCCTCTCTATATCCCACACTACCCCCAGCTAAGTTGTGGAAGGGATGAAATAGAAATAGCATCACTTACGGGTCATAAACGATTCCTCCAGCTTCTTTGACAATCACAGCACCACCTGCCACATCCCTGAGTTCAAGAGTAGATTCTATCAATCATGTGTCCAGATGAACTTTTCTTGCATCAATCACAAATACATACCATGGGCCTCCATATCCGGTTTCGTAAAACAACTCAATCCTTCCGCATGCAATTCCGCAAAGATTCAACGCACAGGAGCCAGTCATCCTCAGGGATCTCACCTGATAACAAGACAATCAGATACAAATTTTAAGAACACCAACACATTTTACAAAAACACATAGCTTCCACAGCAGGTTCTGGTCTCACCTTGAAAAGTAAGCTGTTAATTCTGTTTGTAGTGGCATCCACAGTAGACT
The DNA here is from genome assembly GCA_027405865.1 of Salix purpurea. Classification (NCBI taxonomy): domain Eukaryota; kingdom Viridiplantae; phylum Streptophyta; class Magnoliopsida; order Malpighiales; family Salicaceae; genus Salix; species Salix purpurea. The sequence goes on along the minus strand of JAOWLH010000040.1, from coordinate 1,274,197 downwards.
TGTCACGTTTTGTTCCAGCCTGCTCTCAGAAGAATTTAGTTTGGTCAGTTTTCAACATGATTTCTTATGAATCATAAAGGAATGGCCTTGAAGCAGAAAGGAGTTTTAACCAAGTTCCATACAAAGCATAACAGGGGTGAACTTAAAGCACTCCTTTACAGGGTATTTGCAAGTGCAACATGGTAAGAACTAAACACATTCACAACGCATTGATCTGCATTTCAAATACAGGGAATTGGAGTTCTAGAGTCTACGGACAATATTTTAATACAAACGAGAAGGTTAGCATACCAGAAAAATCTATCCAGGGTTAAAACAGGCTACCCTTACTCAACACAGAGAACATTTCTGACACCATTAAAAAAACATAAGACAGTCGGGCACTGATTAATCTCAGGTTTCAAATCTGATTACTGGTTTGCATTTTAGTTTAAGCTATCTGACTCCTTTAGGCTCGTTGTTGTCGTCAATTTATTACAAATTATATGACAAGTTTGCCTCTTGTTTACAAGCGCCTCTCGGTTAACCCTATTGCAACTTTGGGCAGATAAAGATGATGCTGAAAAGCATACCTCTGTCGCAAGAAGAGATTTCACAAGCTCACTTTGAGATGACACTGCAATCAAAAGACAAGTATGCAGTTGCTTGAGTGTCAGGGAAAGATTAGCATACAAAAGTATCAAAATCTGGAACTGACAACAGTCATCTCAGAGATACCTTTTATGGGTTTTCCATTCAGAAATGCACCTTTTCCATGGACGCCTGTAAAAAGCTGCATTAATACATCCAAAATCTTTTAGCAAATTACTGGAGTGCATTTCAAATTCTATAAAATCTTGACAGAACAATCTTATAGTAACATTGATGTCAAGTGGGACAATAAACGACCACATATCTGAAGTGAAAGCAAGTGTTCAAAAAAGGCAGACAAAAGTTTGATGGACCAACTGCTTAGATATAGCCAGATACTCATTTTCTGGATATTTAAATATTGACAGGCATAACATCATAAAGCAGACATTCATCAAAGTAGAGGACCATGAAGCCGAAAACCAGTGGTCACTGATCAGTGTTCATTTTGGGAGGAAAGATGCACTACCATCCAGCGTACATGTACAATATCACCAGGCTATATCAAAGGAGGTGAACTCTGCACGTTCTAAATAAAATTTCTAATCATTTAAAGTTCTAAATATTATCTGGCCACCTAAAACTAACATGTGAAGCACAAAATCTCACCTCATTCATTATTGGGTTGTAAACAACACCTACTTTGGGAACTTTTCCAATTGTAAGACCAATAGAAATGCACACGAAGGGGAACCTGCATTGAAACATATTGAGATAAATTGAAGTAATGTACATATATGCAAAACAAGACGAAATAGCCTTCACCAAACAGCATCTTTTTTGGCATTTACCCATGGACAAAGTTGGTTGTTCCATCAAGAGGATCAACTATCCATGTCGGTTCATCAGTCAGTTCCGTAATACCATAGGCAGCAGTGGTTTCTTCCCCGATGAACTAAAAAAACAAGCAAAAGAAAATCTTCAAGAGACAAACACTGGCGCTTTTTAGGAGAATATTCCCTGTACAGATCAATAATACTCAATTTCATTACCTACAGGGCGCAGAAAGTAGAAAATACATTGGTTGTTCACCTTATGTGAGGGGTGTTGCTGTTTGAGATGATTAAAAATCAGATCTTCACAAGCCTTATCAGTCTCTGTAACTAAATCCACCTGAAATTGAGAAATAAAGCAAACAATTGTCGGTAATTACATGTATATAGTCAAGTTTCTTTAACCACAGCACTTCTATACTGGCTAAATTAACACCAATGGGTTAGCAACTTATAATTTTTTAATTTTCTCCTCTGCTCCATAGTCAAGTCGATACAGTTCAAAGGAAATATGATGGCATTATAAAACAGCAAGAACACCTTCAATTTTTTTACTAACTCGATGACCTCAATGCAAAGATCAAAACTTTGTTTCCCAGCAGCCTTACAAACCAGGGTTTTAGCACCTCATGCACGCTAAATTCAATCGCCATTAACTTTACAAACCTTGATGCATAATTCAATTCCCAGTTTTCTACAAAACAAGATAACCTCAATACCAAGATTAAGAACTTTATTCCATTAGCTTTGCAAACTTGGATTTTAAAGCTCCCCAGTGCATTCTAAATTCAATTGCCAATCAGATATAATCAATCACTGATCTGAATTCAAGATTAATTAGCAGCGTTTGATCAACAACTCTCCTTTCTTTAGACCAAAAAAATAAAAAATGCTAAGGACATGACAGCACAAACTCTATATTCAAGATCACATGATGCAACAATGTCCAAGATAGGACTTGATTGATTAAAGAGCAACAAGAAAAAGAGATAAAAGAAAGAATCCAAGAAAAGCAAAGATGGGTACCAGGCCTTTGTGCTCCACATGCTTGGTCTTGTAGAATCCTTCACGGATTATCTACAAAGCACAGAAGAAATGGAAAATGAGACTAAAATTGAGAGCCCCGAAAAGGAAAAAGAGTCTAAAATTTATAACTAACCTCTCCAGCTCTCTTTGCAGCCTCAACAGCAGTCTCCAAGAACTCTGAAAGAGAATCTAAAACAACATGCAGAAATCATCGAGATCCCATACAGAAAATGAACCAAGAAATCAAAAAACAAAAAGACAAAGAATGCAATAAAAAAACTTGACGGGGTCCTACCATTTTGTGCCATGTTTTAAAATCCGTATGAAGGAGAGAGTGACAAAGGGAAGAAGATTGTGGTGGTGGTGGGTGAAAGGCTCTGTGTCGTGAGTTTTTTCACGTACAAAAAGGAAGCAGCAGGCAGCCACAAAATGGACCGCTTGGTTTCTGTTTCCTTCTCTGTATATATAACATGGCGAGGAATCTGCCTTTTCACTCAATCAGTGAACTTCTCGCATCAAATTCCTGGTGAAAGAGGAAGTCCTTTGATGGTGTCTTTTGAGTCTTTTAGCCCTTTTTATGGCTACTCTTCCCCTTTTAGTACCTACAAATAAAAGGGGACATTACAAATATGATATTTGCAATCCAATTTGATTATCAAACTTCAATTGATGTTCTATCTTTAAGAGATTGAATTTAGACATTTTTTTGTGTCATAATTATATGTTTTAAGTTATTTTTGAACAGGTCAATCTTCACGTGTGAATTTTTGAAGCATCTCTTAATTGATATTGAAGTTGAATTATTGAAATCTGTAATGATGAACATAACACTAAGGAATTGCTACACTTGAGTTTTCCCATGAGATTTTGCAGAAAATAGTAACGTCCAAATGATGGGGAAAGAGATTGAGGGCATCGTTGGTGAGCTTGGGAAGAGAGGGATCAAATTGAAACATACCTAATAAGAGGGGTATGTTTGTAGTTTTCCTAGAACAAAAATACCCACAATTATATATATATATATATATATATATATATATATATATATATATATATATATATATATATATATATATTTTAACAATAATAAACAATTATTTGTTTTTTTTTTTTAAAAATTCAGCATCAAAATAAGTGATGGTCGATGAGAGCATTAAAATTAGATAGTGTGAGAATAAGAAACGAATATGGTGGAAAGTAAATCCGGTGATAAAGGGCATCTCCTTTTTATTGCAATAAAATCATAGATACAAAACTGATTAAGAAGGATGCTTGAAATTGCAGTTATTTTTTAAAATATTTTTTATTTATAAATATATTAAAATAATATTTTTTAATTATTTTTAATATTAACGTATTAAAATATCTGAAAATATCTAAAGATACTAAATTGTTTTTATTTAAAACAAAAAAAAATCAAAATTTTTCCATCGCTTCCCAAACAACCCCTCGAAATGGCTAGGTTGGGAGTTACACGAATCAATAATAATAAAAATTAAAATAATATTGTTTATATATAAAAAACAGGCTTTTCACTAACTTAACTTGGATGAGATCTCGGTTCGGCAATTATGAGGTCAGCCCATATTCTGAACCGGATCTTGCGAGGAGGATAAAAAGTGATGCCAGCAGTGAAGCAGAGAACATTCTGGTTTTGGAATTGAAGAAGATGCTTGGAATATGCTAACTAGTGCACCCTTTGTTTCTGATTGGCCCCACAAACGAAGCTTCCTATCATATCCTCCTCAGAACGTTCTGCTTAGAAATGTCCTCTGATGCTGTTATGCATAAGGTCAAATGGTGTCGTGGAGAACCCATAATCGTGTTCTTCTAGCTCCCCCTAGCAAATGAGCATGCGCGTGCTGCTTACTCTCCTAACTTGAGGCTTGGTTCATACTAGAGATGTCAATTTCATTTCATTTTGTCCGAAACAGATGAAATGTTTTGTATCAATTAAAAAAATAAGATAAAGTGATGTTGTTTTTATCTTGGATTAAATCCCAGTCTTTTCTAGCTTTTTCAGTCAAATTCCGGCCAAAACACGCTAGAATCATTTCACCTGTGCTGTTTCTGCCAAATAATATTTTTTTAAATAATAAATAGTTTTACAATATCAATCATATCTCTTAATTCGACTGTTAGATTGAGATGAAATTTTATGAGAAGACTATTGACATATTTATATATATTATATTAAAATTTCAGAACAATTAAAGAATGCAATGACCTTGCAAGATTGATAATGACATTCTTGTAATATTATACATGCTCATAATTTTGTTTAGAAAAATCATTTTATTGTGTCTTTTTTATATTAAATTACACAATTCTAAATAATTTTATTTTTTAATTTGAACTAATTTTTTTTAACTAATATATTTAATTATATATGTATATATATATATATATATATATATATATATATATACACAATACAATCCCAAAACACCGCCACACCGAAACATTTTAACAACCTTGGCTCGGACTCCTACAGTTGACAAGAGTTAGAGCAACTCCACGTACTAAAACTCCCTCAACAAGGACTCGTAACTTCATCCGCAAAGATACCCTAAATTCTGGTTTTTATAAGCGTGGAAAGATCTCCCAACTTCATATATGTTTACGGTAGAAATGTGTCCTGCCAGAAGTTTAGATACGGGAAAAAAGAAGAAAACAACATGAACATCTAAGTTCATGGTCACAAGCAACTAATGAAGTCTGTGTGTACATATGTAGAGGGAGACCTATATGGCTTCAAGCAGGTTACCTTGGGGTGGGCCTGCCATGGGGAATGAACACATGGTGAAGCTGAATAATGACGTCTTCCAATGGAAGACAGGGTTCATAAAAACATGAACAAGCTCTCTAACAGGGGCTCCTTTGCCACCCATTACAACAACCTTCAAAGCCAAGTATTGGATTGAACTCGATTCTTGTCTCTTTATTTCTCCTTTCATCACTTGTGATTTTACCATAGATTGTTGAATAGAGATATTGTCATCAGGTTTGAGCTACGAGAACTACAATTTATGTAAAATGATTACAATAAACAACCAAGATCATTCACGACTACTCTCTAGGCTCAAGGGAAGCTATTTCTCTCACAACTTGAGCTTTGTCTGCCTCAAATTGTTCATCCTCTGCAAAAGAATACACCAATGAATGTCAATACAGCATCGCTGACATTATAATGTCACTAGTGATGTATTTCTTTTATACCTTTGTCTATCTTGAAATCAGCAAACAAACGAAGAAGCTTGCTTCTATTTGCAACAAGTATGCTGATGATGTCGGGAGGTTTATTTTGATTTGCCACAAAGAGCTGGAGGAAGAGGGAAAACAATAAGAGGGGTAGAAAAAAAGACAAATGAAGTTAAAGAACCTAAGAAAAAAATCGATTTCTTTCTTTAAGCTATAATACCTTGAAAACATGAAATGCTTCTACCTGGATGCTCTTACTTGATTCCTGCAAAGGAGGATTCATCACATAAAAGTATGAGATTGATGTTCTAACAACCTATTTAGAAGCCATCACATATGCCATGATAGTACATCAGTAATTTCCTAAAAATATGACCATAAAAACAAGCAATCCCAAAGGAGTCGTACTCTGAGAAGATTCATGAGAATCCTCAAGTTATCCCTTGAGCTCACATATCGTGTCATCACAACTGCATTAGAACGATCCAATAATATATCTCCCAACAGCTGTCACAATTGAAGAAGCCTTTTCAATAAATAGTACAGTTATCAATACTAATAACAAAGCACATTTTAATGAAGGCATTTTCCTAGGTTCAGATGCCTAGAGAATTGCTTCATTGAAAGTTGTAATGATATATGAGCGGGATATCATACGTCTCCCTACCTTGACAGCTTGTCTTCTTGTAATGTAATTGGTGGATTCTAGCAGCTTCGAATTAAATTCACCAAAAAACTGAAGTCCATAAAAAGTTAGACAATGTCAAGCTCTGATCAACATTTAGCAAGCATGGCCACAACAGGAAATGCAGACTCATTTAGAATGTTGCAATTCATGTTTTTTTCATAGATATGTAGCTACCAACATGCAGTTTAAAAAAGATAAGAAGAATGCTATAAAAATGAGATAAAACTACTCAATTCATCAGAGAGTCAAGTAATAGATTCTGCTTTATATGCCCCATCATTGCAGAGCCACAATATTTTGATATTAATGCATTACTAGAAAAACAAATTAGCAAACCGTCTTTCTCTCTTTCTCTAATCTCACCCAGAGGTTTTCCCACTAACACTTTTGTTGGCCTTCAAATTCTTTGAAAACTAAAGAGGATCAGGTATGCCATATCATACATTGTCTGTGCGTGCATAACTGAGGAGATATATCAGCACATATGTATCTATTGGCATATAGGATTTGAATTTGGGTGTTAGAAAAAACCATTAGAGCTTAAAACCTATACATTGCTTCTATAGAATTTTGGTTTAAATTCTACTTTATATCTCCATCATTGCACTGTCACGATATCCTGTTATTAATGCATCACTAGATAACTAAATCCACACATCATCTTTCTCTAATCTCAGCCACAAGTTGTCACCAAAATACTTTTGTCTGCCTACAAATTCTTTAGAAGATAAGACGATTGGGCATGCCTATTATCCACCTTGTGTGTGTGGGCTGACCTAAGGCATAGATAGCAGAAACAAGTATAAACCTGTACAAGTTTGCATCTAAACACAAGTGAAAGCAGAACTCACCCAATCATAGTTCTTAGAAAGAAATTCAGCTACAGTAGATTTATGTCTTGTCAAGAGTTCCTGCAACAATACAACATAAAAGTCTCAGATTGACGCTACAACTAATAGCAATTACAAGGCCGAAACATAGAAACTTCATAAACATGCAATAAAAACATATAAAAGTTGCTGAATAATAATCTACCAGAGCATTTAAATTGAGATTTGGGGAATCTAGGGTTGTCAGCAGTTGCAAAAGCTGAATATACTTGACCATTTCATAATAGTTGTGCAAAGATGCAGTACAGTATTGAGCATGTCTAACATAGTTGCATTACAGTACAAAAGATATTCTTGCCAAATCTTAATGCAACAAGCAGATCTTTAAAAGTCATTTGGAATCAACATTTAACAGTGGATGATATGTATACCATCAAAAAGATTGCACTGTATGAAAAAAAACTAAACTGCACAAGAGAGAAAGAGGAAAGAGAGAGGAGAAAAAGATTTGTTGTTAATATCTTTGCCAATCATGCTTAACCTTGAAAGTTGCAGCAGCATCTGCAGAAATGTCGAAATATGGAAGTTGTATATAATCAAAGAGTTTCTTGACATTTGGTGATTCCAGGACATATCTGCAATCAAACCTGACAAATGAGTGTATGAAACATTGGCAACACAGAAAAAATAAATTATGGAATCTGATAGTTGAGAAAAGCAATGGCGAAACAAAAAAAATAATAATATGAAATTGAGTGTTCTAGATATTGACTTCACATCACACTTTGACATGTTTATGTCAAGATAAATGGAGCACATTTTTTAGTATAATCAAAAGTCTAAACAGATTTTTTTTAGGATTTTTAAGGAAAAGATTACTCTCACAGTCAGAGACAATATTGATAGTCTGATATAAATTAACCGCACAGTTGATCTGCTCACCTGGCAACAGTCTGATGACGTATGCACTCCCTCAACATTACACCATAGTGCAAAGCCATATCTGTGTTTGCATAACTAAAGAAGCAAGATACCGTAGTTAGAGGATCCCAAGAAGTATAGTTCACATGAAAACCATTTAAAGACTCTGTAAACAGCCATCCTCTTACATTATAGAGAATCTAAAAAAAAAACACGGAACAGCTGAACGCAACTTCCAGACATTCAAGAAGAAGAAAGGCATCACTTGTGAAACAGATCATAATGGAATCTTGAAACAGAGAATGGATAGTCAACCAAAATATATATGTGATAATTAAGGTATAAAAAATTATCCAAAAGATGTCAGATACGATGCAGCAAACAAATAATTTAACCCAGTAATCATCTTGAAAATATTGGACAGCCTATTGAAAGGAATCAAGTATTCCACAGCAATAATGGCTTACCCTGCTATCAAAATATCCAAAAGATCTGTATTTTTCTCCAGGTAGTCTGATGCAATCAACCTTGAATTAACTTGTTGCCTTTGTAGATTTGCAACAATCTGTGTGGCATCTTTTCTGGCCTGCAAAAAGAAACATGTTCATGCTAAATGACAGAAGAGAAAATGGCAGTTAAATGAAAATTCTTTCCAGATGGGAATCTAATTCAACAGATTCAACAGGGCAAGTATAAAGTATAAATCATGTCACTAAACCGATCCATTATGAAAGAACAATGAATAAGAACAGTATCACCTCATAAATGTGATAGCAAATTCAATACAGCAATCTACACAGCTCTCAATCAATACTCATGAGTGCTTACCTCCAAGTTCAATTGGGGAAGACAGATGATCAAAAGACGAAGTGTGTTTTCTCTGAAGAATTCCTGAGTCAATTGCGCACATGCTTCTGACACTGGTTCAGACTCACTATTTCCATAAAGAATTGACTTTAACTCCCTGATATTTTTAGCTAACTCTGCCATCTGCAGTAGAAAATACAACTGTCAAATTCAAATACCACAAATAAAATGCTTGACAGAAGCTTAAATGCCCCAGTAGTCCTACTCAAGAAAATACTTATCAAAACATGCAACACAAGCAATAAATTATACAGCAACCGTAATGCATGTTCATCGCAATCCTACATCCACACTCACCAAAATTCAACAGCACTATTCTAATTATTCTATTGTGAACAAACTAGTTGAAACAAATCAATGGCACATATAGCACCACAGATCACACCTAATTAACAAACCTACAATCAAAGTTTCCACTTTGACTCCCTTGACAACTAAAGCTATCAAAAGCTAAAAAATCTTAACACTCAACCCACTGCCAGTAATATCAGACTCCTCTCGTAACACACCCAACCACATTCACGTTAAACTTGGCCAGCAGTTGCAATCACATTAGCACTCAGCAAATTAACTATGTCTTCCTATCTATGTAAATATCACAGCATATTATGGCATACACAATCAGAAATCAAGAATCATCCTAAAAAGGCAAGTTTTTCATGAAGATTGAACCTTTCTCCTACAAAGCAAAAAAAGTAAAGCAACCCAGGTCCCAAACAATCTCAAATCAATCAAACCCCACCTAATTTAAAGAAAACAACAGAAAAAGAACACAAGCACACATAAAGTATATAGATATGAATAAAAAGAGACTGCCAACCTTCTCTTCTCGTTTTGAATCTGATAAAGAAGTTGAACTCTGATCAGCAAAGATTAAAATATCGCGAGTCTGTCTAACTATATCGACAGGAGTCCTCGGTTTTGACTTGAAAAGTCCCTTCATCCTCTTTGAATCACCGCCTAACTGTCCCGATTTCGAACTCAACAACCCTGAATGTCCCGATTTCGAATTAGTCAACAATCCAGAATGTCCCTTTGTCGCTGCTGCCGCTGCCGGCACCGGTGATTGTGGCAGTGGCGATAATCTCCTCACCACTACCTCCTCCCGGGCTGCTGCGGCAGCTGGTTTTGACACGCAGACTCCTATCTTTCCTCTCTTTATAAAACCCACAAAAACACAAGAAAGTGATTTTGCTTTCTATCTACTAAAAGGGTTCACGGTTTACTTGATTTCAGCCACTAAATTTTGCTTTTGGATGATTGGGATTTTATGGGATCTTGGTAAAATTGTGTGCTTGATTCGACGGTTACGGATTTTTGGGCTTTGCATAAACATATTGTCAGTCTTTACTTATTGAGTCACTAACCGCTAAATAGGTAAAGTACAGACCTATTTTCTCATACACGTACATGTACTCATTTTCTCTCTCTTTTTTTTTAATTATTAACAATAATTTAAAAAATATTAATATTACCGTCCTCACAAAACACTCTACAATAATAGAAAATTTAAACGTTGTTCGATTCCAACAATTTGGATTCGTTGTTCACTCATTATGTTTTTAATAAATATAGGAAGATCGGATCTGTCTGTTAATTTAAGAGCTTTATATTCGATTTTTCTTGGAAATTATTCATATAATTAATACTCAATTATTCATGCCTGACTAAGTAATAAAATTCTATTTTCTGATGTATCATTGAATCGATTGACTATGAAATCCGGCTTTTGGAATGGCATGCATTGGTAACCTCGAAGGGTACAATTGAAAAAAAATATCAAAATAATCTTGCTTTTTAATTCACAATGTATTAGTCTACCCCTAGCTCCTTCATTCACCGGCCACAGCAACGAAGCCAACAACTCTTCACTTCTAAGTCCTGCCTCTCGCCTTTAATGATACTCACAAGCTTCACAAGATTCAAAAATGGCGATCTCTATCACGTGCTTGTCATTCAAGTTTCTTATTGGGGCCCATAGTCCGGCCGGAACCACTTTCCCCAAGTCTCTTGCTGGGGTCCATACGCCGGGGACCAGCTCATCGACGACCACGACTGTTATGGCCATGAAGAGGAGGAAGAGGGTCAGTGCTTGTCGTTTTACATGTTTGGGGGATGAGGTGGGAGTTATGGATAGTGCCGTAGACGCAACGGGGAATTTATTGTCCGGAGCACCGGCATGGGGGGCCACACTGGTTCGTTTATTCTTCCTAAAATTAGTGCCATTGAAAAACAATTTTCGATAGTAGGATACGGAGATTTTTATTTTGTTTTGAAAAGTAACGCAAACTGTGGATTCAATAGCGATTTCTTTTAATATATATTTTTTAATTTTAAATAATTAATGTGCTATCAATAAATTGCTTTAAATATTGATGCATATCAATTTGAAATTAAAAACAAATTACGGCGATATTATTGCAGGTGCATATTTAAAGCAATGTGCAATAAAAAGTAATCCAGAAATTGCTTGAAATATACATCCCTATTATATATGTAAAATAAATTGATGATCCTATATGTGATCAAATCTTAATTTAGAAGATGATCTAAATAATAATAAATAAGAAAAATTATGGAATATGAATTTATTATATTTTCAAACAACATAATTATGACTAATTAGAGATCAAGATCACCCCCACAAAGAAATTAAATCCTTATTTTCGAAGAAAAAATTACCCAAAAAATAAACATAATTGTAAAAGCTCTATAAATCATATTCTTAAACTTCCATACAACTTTACTGCTTCATATGCTTATAGAATTGTAGAGTTCGATGATTAATCGATGAATGAGGCATTTGTGGTTTTTTTTCTCTCCAAGAGAATGGAGAAGAAGATAGGGCTATGAAATTTATGCATACATTCTATTCTTCTAGATGCCTGCTAGTGTCTAATTCTTATTTGATTTGGTCATGTTGACTATTAAATAAACCCTAAAAGTCAGAGAAGGGTATTTTGTTATTGGTTTTTCTGTTCTAGTTTCCAGGAGAATCCTGCTAGTCTTGACAACAAACTTGGAAGGTATTTTTTGCATTATTTTCTGCATTTCTTTAGTTATTCAATTCAATTGTAAGGCTATTTATGCCCAACCTTAGTGCTTTAATAAAACAAGAAAATGAAGCCATTTTGCATCAATTGTTTGATCTCTGAGTTGCAACAATTGATAACAAAGCTTCACACTTAGGCTTGAGTAGTACAAATTCAAAGTAAAGAAGAAAAGCAACAAGTATTTTGCAGCAACAAAGTCAATATGGCAAGTGACGACACTAGTTTTGTGAAACCAGCAATCCCAAGATTAGATGGACATTATGACCATTGGAGTTTGCTTATGGAAAATTTCTTGAGGTCTAAAGAGTATTGAAGTTTAGTGGAAAATGACATCACTGAACCTGCTGTAGACATTGTTCTTACTGAGGCATAAACAAGTGCACCAGCAGACCAAAAGCCCAGAGACTTAAAGGCCAAATATTTCTTGTTTTAGGCCATTGATCGTGTCACTCTGGAGACCATTCTGAAGAAGGATACAACAAAAGATATTTAGGATTCTCTAAAGCAGGAGTATCGAAGGATAGCTCGTGTGAAACGAGCCTATTTACAAGCTCTCCGCCGAGAGTTTGAGATTCTTACCATGAAGAAAGGGGAGTCTGTTACAGACTATTTTGCACGAACTCTGGCCATTGCAAATAAGATGCATATCAATGAAGAACAAATGGAGGATTTAATCATTGTCGAGAACCTTCATTCAATGACCTCTAAATTTGCTTATGTCGTATGTTCATTAGATGAATCTAAAAATGTTACTAACTCTCCATTGACGAATTACAAAGCTCTCTACTCTTTCATGAACAACGAATGATCAATCAGCATGTTGAAGAGAAATTATTGAAAGTTTCACTAGGTGATGCCAACAATCATGAAAAGTCATCCACATAGATGAATCATGGAAGAGGTAGAAATCATGGGAGAGGCCGTGGATGTGGGAGAGGACGCTAGCATGAACACCATCAGATGTATGAACATGCTAGACCACGGGACAAGTCAAATGTTGAATGCTATCATTGCCACAAATATGAACATTATTAGTATGAATGTTCAGAATTTGCTCGAAAAGAACAATCAAATTATACTAAATCAGAAGAAGTACTTTTGATGGCTTACATTGAGGAGTAGAATGCGAAACTTGTAGATTCTGGGTGCAACAATCACATGAGTGGTAACAAATCTCTATTTTCTGATTTAAATGAAGATTTTAGAGAGCATGTGAAACTTAGAGATAATTCAAGCATATCTGTGACGGGCAAGGGAAATATTCAAGTGCACATTGATGATAATAATATGTATATGATTGCCAATGTATTCCATGTTCCAACACTGAAAAACAATCTTACCAGCATTGAGCAATTGCAAGAAAATAGGCATACAATTACAATTCAATTAGGTTGCTGTCAGATTCGACATCTAAGAAGAGACTTAATTACTCAAGTCAAAATGACACAAAATCGTATGTTTCCACTGCATACACATAAGAGTTTTCCAAGCTATTTCTCAACAAAAGTGCAAGACCCTACTTGGTTGTGGCATTTCTGTTTTGGACACTTGAGATTTAATGTGTAAGACCCTTTAGTAGAAAAACATGGTAACTACTTTACCTCAAATTCATTGTCCATCTCAATTATATGAAGAGTGCGCAAAGGGGAAACAACATCGTGATTCTTTTCCACACACTCAAGCATGGAGAGCTGAACAAATCTTTCAACTAGTGCACTTAAATTTGTGCAGACCCATCAATCCAACTTCAAACAGTGGCAAAAGGTATTTCATCACCTTCATTGATGATTATAGTCTCAAAATTTAGGTGTATTTCTTACGTGAAAAATCTGAAGCCCTTAAATACATTTCATAGTTTTAAAGCCAAAGTACGGAAGATGACTGGATATTTTATTAAAAGTATTAGTATACTGGAATTCAATTGAACAACTTTGTAAAGTTCTATGAAGATACTGGAATTCAAAGACAACTCACTACACCACACACGCCTCAACAAAATGGCATATCAGAGAGGAAGAATCACACAATTTTGAATATGTGCGAAGTATGATGGCAAGGATTGGTCTTCTAAAGAATTTCTAGCCCGAAGTTGTAAATTCGAGTGTTCATCTATTAAATCAAAGTCCCACATTTTCAGTCAAGATCATGACACCACAAGAAGCATGATATACTCATAAACCATTAATTGAATTATTTTAAAGTATTTGAGTATATATAATATACACATATACTGGACGAAACAAGAACAAAATTGGACAAAAGAAGCATGAAGTGCATTTTTCTTCGAATGAGTGAGGAATCCAAAGCCTATAGGCTTTACAATCCTATCACAAAAAACCATTATTATTAGTCGTGATGTTCAATTTGATGAAGGCAAGATGTGGGAATGGAGCAGTACCAATCAACCAAAATTCTTGACCGACATTGAAGAAATTACAATAACAGGTGAGCAACCCAGAGAAGTCAATCATCTCAATGATGAACAAAATCATGGTCCATTTCGTTATGCAATTACGATACAACTGCCTAATCATATTGCAGCACAACCACCAAGTTCACTGCCAGTCAGTTCAACAGTATCACAACCATTAAGCTCACTACCACCTTAACGCCTCAAAAGACCAACAATGAAGCCAACTAGATTAATTGATTATGTCATCAATGGTGATGAGCTATCAGATGATGAAGCCCTTGCACACTTTACCTTGTTTGTAGATGTAAAAATAACAATACTGATTTTAGAGAGAATTTTACTGTATTTCTTCTTGTCCATTCTCTGTACATACAACTAAATATATATTGTTACATTGATGAAGAAAATTCTAACATAACCATTCTTTAATGTACAATATCAAATCACTGGATCATATCTTCCTCAAATTGGGATCTGAAATGTTAATTAAGGATTGCATGATTCTGTCACTTGTGCGTTGACTTGTTTCTGCATTTACGTTGATTTTGTCACTGCTGTGTTTACTTGTTTCTGCATTTATGTTGATTCTGTCATTGCATACATTCTTCTACATTTGTTTCTATCTGCATTTACGCTACATATATTTTCTTGCATTTAATTGCTGATCTTCATCCTTGATTTCATTTATTTCTTTCTGCATTTATGCTGCATATATTCTTCTACATTTAATTGTTGATCTTTGTCCTTGATTGTATTTAATTGTTGATCTTTGTCCTTGATTGTATTTAATTGTTGATCTTCATCCTTGATTTCAGTCAACATAATCTGATTCTCTACATGCCCCCTCAATCTGGAGGGTAGGTCACAGACATTTAGATTAAATTGAACATGTCGAACCTTGTTTGGCGACAATGGTTTGGTTAGAGCATCAACCAATTGGTCTTTGCTAGAGAGGAACTGAACTATAAGTTCTTTGTTGTAAACTTGGTCGCGAACAAAATGAAAATCAATTTCAATGTGTTTGGTTCTTGCATGAAACATAGGGTTGGATGTGAGATAGGTATCTCCAATATTATCACACCATAAAATCGAGCTCCAAAAAATTAAATTGGACCCCATGTATATGCAATAAGCACCAACTGATCTACAATCATCTTTGTCAGCAGCCCAGTCAGAATCAGAGAAGGCTTGCAAATTGAAATTTGTAGATCTAGTGATGAACATACCTGTTGAAATTGAGTGTTCGAGGTAGCGCATTATACGCTTAATAGCAAGCCAATGAGAGTTAAGAGGTTTGTGCATAAATTAGCTAACTTTGTGAACAACGAAGGCTAAATATGGTTTCATAAATGCCAGATACTGCAGGCTGCCAACTACAATACGGTAGAGGCTACTGTCGGCAAAAGGATTGCCATCAGTAGAAGTAAGGTGGCAATTGGAGGCCATTGGACTGATGAATTTGATCCCGTTATTAATATATCATCAACATACATAAGGATATAGAGTATAGAGGTTGATGTCTTATGAACAAAAAAGGATGGATTTGCCTTACTCTCAAGAAACCCCAGGAATTTGAGTGTTGTTGTCAATTTTGAGAACCAAGATCTGGGAGCATACCGTAAGCCATAAAGAGATTTATGTAATTTGCACACATGATTGGGATCTGAAATGATGGAGAAGAATGCTGATCCGTGTTTGCAGAAAATAAGACAAATGATGCAGGTGGTGTGCATGTAGTAATATGGTTAGGTTGCAAATCAGTGGGACATGAGAGAGAGGACACATCTAGTTATTGGGTAAGGGACATAAATGCTGAAGAAGGGTTGTTATTAATTAAGGACTCGCAATTTTCTGAGTAGGGAAAAAGGGTTTCATCAAAAACAACATTTCGAGAAACATAGGTTTTACTCGTAGAGAGATCCAAACACTTGTACCATTGATGAAAAAGACTATAACCAATGAAAATGCAAGTTTTAGATTCTGAAATTCAGTTTATTCTTGTTATATGGTCTTAAGTTTGGTCAACAAGCACAACTAAATACCTGCATAAATTGATAATCAGGAAGTCGATGATATATTGTTTCAAAGGGAGATTTATGGTTTAAAACAAGTGTTGGAAGACGATTTATGATATAGATAGCGGTTTGAAAAGCATCTTCCCAATAAATCATAGGTAATTTTGAATGTCCTAACAAACTTAAACCAATTTCAACAATGTGTCGATGTTTGCGTTCAATGGAGCCATTTTATTGATGGGTGTGTGGGCATGCTAGGTGGTTGTTAATTCCATTTCGGTGGAAATAAGTGTTCAATCAATGATACTCACCACCCCAGTTTGATTGGATTGCTTTTATTTTGCTTTCAAACTTTTTTTCCACATATGCCTGAAATTTTAAAAAGACTTGTTCAACATCAGATTTCAGTTTGATAGGAAATAACCAAAGAAATTTGGAATAATCATCAAGAAAGCTAACATAATATTTAGCATCTGATGTGGAGAGCTTTGATGCAGGCCCCCACACATCGGTGAAAATTAAATCCAAAGGTTTCAAAGAGACAAATATAGAAGATTTAAAAGGCAAATCATGGCGTTTTGCCATTTGACATTCAGGGCGCACAACGTGTGTTTTAATTTTCTCTATGGGGAAAGGAAGAATGGATAGTATTTGATTGACCACTAAATTAGATGCATGACCGAGTCTACGATGCCACTCATGGGTTCGAACACTGGAAAAAGCTCGAGGAATGTTGGATTTATTTGTGAACCGATAGAGTCCATCATGGAGATAACCTCGATGAAGGACCTTCCCTGAGTAATCCTTCACAAGAAAATAGAGAGAGTGAAACTCAAAATAAACATTATTGTAAACACAAAATTGATGAATGAATAGTAAATTTTGTTGAATTTTAGGAACAAGAACTTGGTTAAGTACAAATGTAGAAGAAAGGGTTAAAATTTTGGAAGACCCAATTTTTGAGATTTGCAAACCTTGCCCATTATCGATTTGCACACTATCATGACCATTGTAGTCGGTTTTCTGCTAATTCAAATTAACAACATTATTTGTAAGATGATGTGTGGCTCCTGTGTTCGCATGCCATGATGTCTCTCAAGGGTTTGAATCATGACACATTGCTACCAACATTTGTTTTGATTATATTGATGGTGAATCCTAGTAAGATAAATTGAAACAAAAATAATATTTCTTAGCAGTGTGTCCAGTTTTACCTCATATTTGGCAAGTGGTGGGGGAATGATTATTGTTTTTGTGGGTGGAATTATAGCCACCATGATTGTTGACTCATCCCCTGTCACGAAAGCCACCACGTCTTGGATAGTTGTATTGTTGCTGTGCCATATTTGCAACAAATTGCTGGGGAGTGAGCTGATGTCGAGAAAACCAAGCTTTAAAGGTTGATATAGGAGAATAAATTTCTTCAAGGGTGATGCTATCAGTGCGTGCTAATATTGAGGCCAAAAAGCTATCATATTCATGGTTGAGACCTGCAAGAATATAAGTTATGATATCATCATGGCTTAGAGTTTGTCCAACAACAGCTAATTCGTTAGTGAGCTGTTTTATGAACTGGAAGTATTTAGTGGCTGATTTGCTGCCTTTCATTGCAGTTGCAAGTTGTGTGCAAATTTGGATAATGCGAGTGTCATAACCCAATTCTGGGTTATTACCCAATTCTGGGTTATTCCCCAAAATCTAACTAAAATTAAATAAAAATAAAATAAAAGGGGCTGATGTCGACAGAAAAATCAAAATGGAAATTTTGGATGTTTTTGAGAGCCCGATCGTACTTCTTTTGTGCCCAAAATGAAGGAAAACATAGATTCAATGCTAAAATAATTTATTATGGGATAAATCTATTTAAAACATAAGTCAAAAGACATAATTATATTTTTTTATGGGTCAGTTTGGTTTAATTGCCGGCCAATTTAAAGTGTAATTATGTTTAGGGATTAATTTAGAGCCCAATTGAAGGATTTAATTAACTACAAGGACTTAATTATACTTTAAATGGGTCAAATTAATTTTATTAAGAGGCTTAATTGGTGAGAAATTAAGTTTGGAAGCCTAATTTGGGTTAAATTGAGAAGATCAGAATTTTTCAAGACAAAATATTTTTGGATGAAATCAGAAGCCAAAATTGAAGAGAAAAACATCGTTCTTCCCGTTGAAAAACTCTTTTTGTAATAACCCATTTTTCTTAGTCTATTATATATATAAACTTACCTACCGAGGCATTACCGGCAGCCATGCCTGCCACCCACTCCCACTCCTGCAACACACAACATCCCATACTTGGACACCTCTTCCATGCCTAATTTAGTCTATAAAAAGGGGGTAGCATGAAATATACAAGGGGAGAGGATATAATAGACAAACGGGGAGACCATCGTTAGCAGGAGGACCATCGTTAACAGACAAAAAAAATGAACACAATGGGAGATGAAGAAACATTTATAGTCACAAGGGGGAGAGAATCTTACATAGTAGAGCAGAAAAAAACACACACAGAAGAAAAGGGGGTGAATTTATAGGAACAATCAGAGCACAATAAAACAAACACAAGGACGCACACAGACGAATGGGGGGAACAAAAGAAGGTTGGTGACCGTTGCATCTCTTTCCTTAGCACCGACAGCCCTTCACCAGCCAACAACCATCACTTTCATGAACAAGTAGCAGTTGGCCTCTATCTCCCTTAACTCCTCTTCCCCATCTCCGGTAGGACACACAGCAGCCGACCCTCTCTCCCTCCCTTGCAGCGTCAGCTCTCTCTCTCTCTTTAAAACCAGCAGCAGCTAGCCACCACGACCCTCTCTCTCTCTTTCCTCAACACCAGCAACCTCACCGTGACCTCCATCAGCAGCAACTAGTCTCCAGCGACGCCACAACAACAAAGCAGTAACAACAGCTCAGACCAGCCCTCTTCCATTGCTCCTCCCGGTCACCACAGGCCACCATTTTCGATGCCACCATCACAGGAAGAACCACCTCGACCTCCTTTACCTGATGACAATAGCAGGTAAGCCTCTCATCACGGTCGGCCGACCACCTTGTTACTGTTCACGTAACACGTGAACAGTGCACAACCCGATTCCTTTTTTTTTTCTTTATGTTGTTTTAATTCTTAGGCTGGACTACTCTTGGCCCAGCCTAAATCCAGTAGGTTTGGGCCTTTGGCCCACCTTGGCTGGGCCAGGCCCAACCCGATTTAAAAAAAAAAAATACAAAATATTGCATTTAAAAAAACAAAAAATGTATTGTTTTCGTGCATATGGCCGAATTCCAAGGTTTTTCCAAGCATAGTTTTTTTCATAAAAATCAAATATAGCATATTTCTCATGTTTTGAAATGAAAATTGGATATCGTAACCAGTTTATGATTATCCGTTGGAATTTGACCAAAATATCAAAAAAATTAACAATTATTTTGTTTTAGATATCACTATGTAAAATTACATTGTAAAGTACAGATAGTTAAGAACAGGGTTTTCAAAATGCAGTGTAAAATTCTTTTTGGTTAGTCTTTTAACTCGCAATGAGGTAGAGATTCTCTCACGAAAAGAGATCTACGTCAAACATTAGAAAAGACCAATGAAAAATCAAACTTAGAAAAACAATCAAACAACAATGTAACTTGCCTTAGGTAGGGTGCACTGGGGGTGATGCGTCTTCTCCTTGCACAACAAGTCCCTTTACCCAGACTCTCGCAGACCAATAGGTTTCCTAGTGACCATAATACCAGGTGGCGATTCCTGATAATTATAATCATAATTTTACGGCTATAAAAAACCCCCTTTTCACCACGCGCTGTCTCCCTTCTCCAGGGATGGCGGGGCGCGAAGCGTGAAAAAAATGCCATCGGGACAGCGAGCACGAGATCGTGAGGAGAAGGTATCATCTAAGGCATTCCAAACAACCATTGATGTTGTATAATTAACAACTTAAGCAAGAACTGGTTCAGATAGTGAACTCATAAGTGTGCTTAGGATGAGATTGTCTTGACAAACCCATTGAGAGTAGGCTGGGTTTAATCTTTTAGAAACAACATTTGTTTCAGGATGAGAGATGGAAATGATTTTAGGTGGTTTGGGGATGCTCCCTTCAATGTATCCAAAGAGATTTTGTCCTTTGAAATACAACACCAATTGTGCTTTCCAGAGAAGAAAATTGTCATGGTTGAATTTTACCGTGACAACAGATGGCATGGAGATGACAGAAGAGTGGGTTGGTATTGCGGGGAAATTTGAGGAAGACATTTCCAGACATTGGTCTTTTGTGGCTCTGATACCATGTAAAAATAACAGTATGATTTTAGAGAGAATTCTACTGTATTTCTTCTTGTCCATTCTCTGTATATACAACTAATTATATATTGTTACATTGATGAAGAAAATTCTAACGTAACTATTCTTTAATGTACAATATCAAATCATAGGATCATATCTTCCTCAAATTGGGATCTGAAATGTTAATTAAGGCTTGCATGATTCTGTCACTGCTGTGTTGGCTTGTTTCTGCATTTATGTTGATTCTGTCACTGCTGCGTTGGCTTGTTTCTGCATTTACATTGATTATGTCACTACATACATTCTTCTGCATTTTTTTCTATCTATATTTATGTTGCATAGATTTTCTTACATTTAATTGTTGATCTTCATCCTTGATTGTATTTAATTGTTGATCTTTGTCCTTGATTTCAGTCAGCATAATCTGATTCTCTATAGTAGACAATGATCCCATCTCTTTCCATGATGCTGTCAAAACAAACATTTGGAGAAAGGCTATGGATGCTGAGATCACAACTACTAAGAAGAATGGGACATGCGAGTTAACAAATTTACATGAGGGTGTGAAAACTGTTGGGGTCAAATGGATATATAAAACAAAGTTAAATGAAAAAGGTGAAATCGACAAACACAAAGCATGTTTGGTGGCTAAGGGATACACACAAGAATATGGGATTGATCATGCAGAAGTTTTTGCACCAGTTGCACTATTAGATACCATTCGATTTGTGGTGTCATTGGCTGCTCATAATTCTTGGCATATATTTCAGCTGGGCGTGAAATTTGCTTTCTTGCATGGCGAATTGAATGAGCAAGTTTATGTTGAACAACCTTCATGTTATATATAGAAAGGGAATGAATAAAAGGTATATAGACTGAAGAAGACACTTTATGGACTGAAATAAGCACCATGGGCTTGGTACAATCGCATATAATCATACTTCTCCAAAAATGGCTTCCAAAAATGTCCTTATGAACATACTTTGTTCATCAAAACCAGGAAGGCAGGTAAAATTCTGATTATTTGCTTATACATGGATGATTTGATCTTCACTGGAAATGATGATAACATGTTTCTTGAATTCAAGCAATCAATGATGAATGAATTCGATATGAGTGACTTGGGAAGAATGTGTTACTTCCTTGGTATTGAGGTCAAGCAAGCATATGGGGGTGTGTTCATTGGACAAAAGAAATTTGCACATTGATAGAGTATAAATACAGTATAAAATACATGTGTATATTCTAGAATATATGTGTATGTTCTAGAGTATATAGGAGTTTGTTAGAGGCTGTATGAAAGGTGTATAAAGGGGACAGTTGCTCACATGATGTGTATGCAGAAAAATATATTCAAACAGTACAATAATTTGAAATTTGGCTTTCCTTCTCTTTCTTTTCTTTACTCTTGTTTCTCTCTTCATCTTCAGCTCCTCACAAGAAATCCCCTTCTTCTTCCTTGAAAATACTTGATTATTCACAGAATCTTATAGTCTCAACACACATGAGTTCTTTGAAAAGTTTCAAATGATTGATTGCAATTCTGTTCATAATTTAATTATCCCAGGCTTCTAGCTCACAAAAGATGTTGGAGGAGAAAGAATTGATAACACGTACTACAAGCAAATTGTAGGAAGTCCGATGTATTTTCTGCATTCCTTTAGATATTTAGTTGAATTGTAGGAAGAGTGACGACACAACTTCCCATTTCTTGTTGCAATTTGGCGATACGCTAACATGATCGTTATGAAAACATAAGGAGGAAGAATTCAAAAGTTGTTAATCACATACAATTATGCTCCATTTAGAAGAACCTAGATTCAGCTGAGTTTCAATAAACATTTTATCTTCTTGAGAACATGAAGTCGTTCAGCACCTGGAAAACACCTTTGATGGTGGCTTTTAGAAAAGTCATAAGAGGCCACCCAATTCTCAGAAAACTAGACGGAAGTGAGCCATAACAAAAATTTTTGGGTGAAAATGGTGCTCTGACTTTTATTATTAGGAAGCACGACACTCAAATTTGCTAAGCTAGATGCCATGAAGATGACACCCCATTACAAGTTTGAAGCAAGGATGTGGTGGCAAATACACACAGCATGGCTATTTAAAGACAACATTAAGCATGCTCTAGACATTTCTTATGATATAACTATTACTAGAATTCATCACCAGCCAATCGACTTATAGTAGACAATTGATCTAATTATTATTCAAGACACGATTTAGTTTCGTTACCAGAAGAAGCATTCACCATACTTGAGAACTGTATTAATTCATCAACCCCAGTCTTGATCACACAACTTCGGAACTTGATGAGGGAACACTGGCTTTGATATCAGAAAGCTTAGTAACAACTTCGGACATGCTAGGCCTGAGAGTAGGGGACTGGTTGGTGCACTCCATGGCCAAGTGCAAAAGAGTGAGAGCCTGCTTATTATCAAACCTGGATCCTAACTTTTTGTCAACCAAATTCAGAAACTTCCCTTGTTGGTGTAAGCGACCAGCCTGAAATTGCAAAACAGGGTTGCCTTGCAGCTTTAGAACAAGAATTATCACTAGGGAGTATATAATCCTGCCAAATATCACTTACAGTATCTAAAAGAAAGTCAGCTTCCTGGTTTGGAATATATTCAGTATTACTTCTCCCACTGACTATTTCAAGCACTACAACCCCGTAACTGTACACATCTGCTTTAACTGTTATGGCTTTCCCCAATGCATGCTCAGGTGCCATATATACTCTGTAATAGTTTGAGAGATTAATCACTAGCTATAGATAACGATAAATAAGATTAAATTGTATTGATGATGTAATTTGCTGCTTACCGCGATCCCCTTGCTTTGATGGCTGTAAATGGATCTTCCTCGTTGTAAATTGTTGCCAGCCCGAAGTCTGATAACTTTGCGGTATGAGTTTTATCAAGCAAAATGTTCTTGGCATTTATATTCCCATGAACAATCTTTATCTTGATGCTCTTTTCTTCGTCTTCGTGTAGATAATTCAAGCCTTTCGCTATTCCTAGGCAGATATCAAATCTAGCACTCCAATGAAGTTCTGTCTCAGTGTTTGTAAGTCTTTGTTCTATAAATTCAAGGAATATGTTAGCTGTTGTTTTTCCTGCTTGAAGAAATTTACTTAGATTAACAAACATTATTTCAATCTAGCTAGGCTAGGGCAGAGAAAATATTACCAAACAAGGCCTTATGAAGGGAGCCAGTTTCCATGTATTCATAAATTAGCAGATGCAGGTCTTTACTGGAATAGCCATCCAACAATTGAACTAGATTTTCATGACTCAAGGATATCAGGTTGCCGATTTCACTTTTTAATTCATCTTTTTCTTGCTGTTCTGATGGCGGAGAAATCTTCTTCACTGCTAGTTGAATCTGATCGGGTAAATTAGCCTGCAAATTGAAACTCAAAATATAAGATACAGTTGTTTCATGACAACTTCAAAAATTGAGTGATTAGCAGTAAATGTAACCTTGTATACTACGCCGAAACGTCCCCTACCAATCTCCATTTTGGAGCTGAAATTTTTAGTACCATCTATTATCTGTTGGAGGGTGAAAGATCTTTTCTGGACTTCTATTTGTTTTTCTATTTGCAATGAAAACACCATCAAAGAATGAATTAACAGACACTCTACCCAATAAGAATCTTTCAAGCAGTAAAATGCAGAATGGAGTTTGATTTCATATAGTCTCACCTCGCAACTCTCTATTCCCAAGCAATCCCATTTGCCATGCGAAAAGAAATAGAAGTAACGGAGCAAATGCACAACCTATGGTGATCCCGGCTATTAGAGAAGCAGAAAGCTTCCCATCATGAACATCGAAGTCTGTATATATCAGAAATCGAAAGGTAATTTCTTTTTTTTGCAGATGTGAAGGGATAAAACATACTCGAACAGAATTAAGAGAAATGTGATTTCTTTTACTTGGAGTTACAGAGATGGCAGATACAAGAGGTCCATTCAGAGCTGCTGGGTTAGCCAGAGATCCTTTCCCGGCCCAGAAAAAATGAATTTCCAAGGGATTGTTGTCATCAACAATCGCAGTGAAATTTGTTTTCCATGCTTCATTTGGACCTTTGGCCTCCTCTATTATGTTGAGATCCTTCAGTTTTCTCTCACCCTGAAATGAGAATGAGTACCATACATGATGGAAATTGCTAGTACAATTAAGCTGTTGTTCGGAATAATCACCTGAATATACACATCGAAAATACGAGTCCCTAAGCTGCTATAGTCTTCATTTTGAGTATAAATAGTTTCAGCAAAGTGAAGTTCCACTGTGTAATTTCCTTTGCGCAGACAGAACCCGTAGTATGTCAAAGACATAGGGCAAAACCGAGCTGTTTTGTATAATGATTCTTCTGAAAGAGAAACTCCACAGGTCATGTTTTTGACGAAATCGCTTGAATTGCTAGGTTTGAAGATCGAGTCTCCAGAACAAGAATATGCCCACGTTCCTGGAACGCTGAAATAACTCTCTGTAGAAACATCTTCATCGTATGGATTCCCATCAGCGTTAGTACGTGCGCCGCCGCAGTTTATGAACAAGGAATGATCTGCAAAACATTATTGTCATTAGAAAATGAAGGACTCAGATTCTATAATCTTAATTTAAATTTCATGAATAGAAGTTTAAAACATACGTTTTGATGTACATTTCTTACTCAATGCAAGGATAGAATCCCTGTAAAGAACAACAAACATGCTTGTGAGAAAATTAAAACTCATCAGTAAGCACTGTTACAGTACAGAAGATTAAAATTCATCAGAGTACAAACAGGTCCAAAGGATATAATAGGAATACACACTCACAAGTTGAAGTTTTAGAATGAAGGAGAGATTCAAAGGAAACAAAAGAAAAACCAAAATCACAGCGCTTACATATTTGGCTTTCCAGGGTCCAGGGTCTTGACTTCTGTTGAATCATGGTGTGCTGGATCTGTAATGTTATCTTTGATGAAATCTGCAAAGTTATTATAAGACAAATCCCTGCAACATAAGAGTTTTCGTAAGAGAAGGTATTTTCTTTTCGCTTTGTTGGATGAAGATTATTCAATAACCGACTGTAAATGTAAAATAGATGCATCGTCCCAAACTTGAAGGTTATGGAAACTTACGCTTTATCTGTCTCCAGAATCCAACGAGGAATTGACCCATTAAGCTTATTGTTCGTGAGTAACCTGTTAAAAAGCAAATTATCCATACTCTTAATGGATTCTGAGAAACAACTTATGATGAGTTGAAGAAATTAATTCACATACAGTCTATCCAAAGATGCCTTCTTCAAAGATTGCGGGATCGAACCGCTCAAGTCGTTAAAGCTCAAGTCGCTGCACCAAGTACATCAAAACTGATATAACAAAAACTATATGAAAAAAACCATGGCAATTGAAAAAATCATAAAGAAAAATGAACTTACAGGTAATTTAATGATGTCCAATTATTACCAATGTAGTCAGGGATTCCACCAGTAAGTGAACAATTCCTCAGTACCCTGTAAAAACCATGTAATAAGTTTGGAATTTTGGATTTATCTGTTGATTGTGATTTCTGAAAGCAAAATAATTTATTTATCAAATGTCATAACCGTGTCATGATGATACTGGTGGGATTATAAGTTTTCAATCCCTTAATTAAAATTATTATTAGCAACATGGAACAAATCACTCACAGGTAATTTATGTTTCTCAGATTTCCAATTACTGGGAAAGGGAAACTTAGAAACATTAAATAAAGAGCAAATCTTTATTTGATGCGGGAAATGAAGATAAGTCGAAGACGAAGCATTTACAATATTCCAAGACCGGACAGATTGAAAATTCTTGGAGGCAGCTCCCCTTCGAAATCATTTCCCATGAGGTACCTGTGATCAGTATACTCAATAGCTTAATTGTATATTAAAATAATCTAAAAATAATAAACAATTTAATTTAAAACACAAAATAAAAAATTCAAATAATTTCAAAAGTATTTTTGATACGCATTGCATTGCCTAACAGACACCAAATGTGTCATATAATCAAAATGATCTACAACATTAAAATAATTTAATTTAAAACACAAAATAAAAAAAATTCACATAATTTCAAAAATAATTTTGACACGCAGTGCCTAACAAACACTAAATATGTCATATAATTAATTTTACAATACTCTAAGACCGGACAGAGTGAAAATTCCGGGAGGCAGCTTCCCTTTAAAATCATTTCCCGTGAGGTACCTGTGATCAGTATACTCAATAGCTTAATTGAATATGATTGAACGTTTTATATATATATATATATATAAGTAACAATTTTTAAAAAATAAAAATAGTTTTTTAACAGCAACAAAAAAGATGGTTTCCTATTTGTTTTTGGGGTTTTTTTTATCTGTAAAGTATATTTATCACCGCAACTATAATAATATTTATCATTCTGCCACCATAATAATACCACCAGTTTATCACCAATATATTTATGAGAGTGTTAGAGGTTGTTTTTTAAAGTACTTTTGAATTTAAAATGTATCAAAATAATTTTTTTTATTTTTTTAAAATTATTTTTGATACCAACACATCAAAATAATCTAAAACACTAAAACAATTTAATTTAAAACATAAAATAAAAAATTCAAAAATACTTTTAACACGCAGTGCCAAACAAACAATAAATGTGTCAGATAATTAGTTTTATATTTTATGGAATCATATATTTTTTTAAAATTAAATAAAATCCGTGTAAAAGTTTTTCCTACAAAAAAAGTAATTTTTAAAACAATTAAGGGTACGTACGAAGCACCCTTTCCATTTTCTATATATGAGCTTGGAATGCTTTACAGTTAAAATTTCCGAGGAGAAAAAATGCAGGGAACTTACAGGTGAGTGAGTCTGGTGAAATTTGCAATGAACGGTGGTATCTCACCACTCAACTTGTTCCCAGAAACAGCACTGCGAAGACCAGTAACGTTTCTATTAAGCAAAATGGACCACCGAGAACAATGAGGCTATGAAATAACATTAACAGATGCACTTACAATCGACGCAGAGATTTAAGATTGACAAAACTTTTTGGCAATCTTCCAGTCAAGGTGTTGGAATGCATAAATCTGTAACAAAACAAAAACTCCTGAGTTTTTTATATATCGAAGGATAAGTTGTTGTCTCTAGCAACTTACAGTTGTTCAAGCTTGCTCAATTTTCCAAGTTCTTGCGGAAGAGAACCAGAGAGTCGATTGTTGCTCAAACTCCTAATTAAATCAAGAAAATTAAGGGATTAATACCGAGTTGAAATGGAATAATTATTAAGGGATAAATTAAATGGAATCGGGGAGGTTGAGTTAAGAATATTTACAGTGAAGTGAGATTTGAGAGGTATTCCAATTCTTTAGGAATTCGACCTGATAACATATTATAACTCAAGGACCTGCGACCATAATTTGATTTTTCCAAGGATTGCAGGATCATTAGAATATATTCCAGTAGCTAAAACCATCGACATTGATACGTGAGTAACTGAAGAGACAATGATGGTTGTTTTACTTACAGAGTGGTAAGGTTCATCAATTTCGCTAAAGATGGAGGTATGGAATCATCAAGGAAGTTCATGCGCAGATCACTATGGTCAGTAAACAGGACAGTTACCATTTAGTCCAATATTATTATACATTATCGTAGAGAAGGTTAAAGAGACCAACAAAATAAAAAGGGCAATACAGCTTACAGTGTTTCCAGAGCCTCCAGATTCCCTAATGTTGGAGGTATTTTCCCAGATAATTGATTATATCCAAGGTCTCTGATAATTATCAGATAAGTTTGTGACTATCACAAGAACGTAAAAAAAAAAAAAAAAAAGAAACGATCAAGCTGGATCACTCACAGAATTTTTAGCCCAGTCAACTTCCCCAAGGACTTTGGAATGGAACCATGGAGTTGGTTGTCGGCCAAATCACTGTTCAGGTAATTAAGTCCATCAAATAAATATGTTGCTGAAGAGCATAACTGATTAAGGTGTCATATTCAAACCCTCAGTGGGAGAAACATTTATGAATTTGTCCGAAAGAAAATAAAAATCTCTAATTTCATTTCAACAAACAAATCATGAAACCTTTTTCAAATCAGTCAATTAATTAAATCGATCATGTGGGATTGACTTAAAACGGGTGGTTTTAGATCAACACCACAGCAGCATATACCTACATTTTGTTCAGGTGGGTGAGGTTACTTAAACGCGCATCGATTTGTCCACTTAATCTCCTGCCGTTTGAAACTCTGCCAGCCAAAAATTAACTCAGTGAAATTTGGAATCATTAATGACCAAGTGATTTATATTTCAGGAAAATATTTACAGAGAAGTGATGTGGCAACTATTGGTAGTGTTTTCATTGCAGTCACATTCGAAGGAAATACTTCTATCATCGGTCTCTGAGCAGTAATAACGTGAAGTTAATGGTTCTGGTAACCCCAACTTGACGATGATTTTTTCAAGAGCATCCACTGCATGGAAGATATTTTAACAAATAATTAATTCATAGTCTAATTAATTAGTTGTATACATAAAAATATGCTTGCAAAGACAAAAAAAATTCTTCGAAAGTTATTACATGAACTAGTTGTTAATATTTTTCTTAACCAAATATTTGGTGCTAGGAGTATTCACGGTCGGATTTAGTTCAGTGGTATACATTCTTTCTAAAAGTATACCACTGAAATGTATACCCAACCAAAGTCTTTCTTTCTTGGAATGTATTCCACTGAATAATGTGTCGTCTGCTTTGTTTGCTTTGAAAACAAAGAAAGATGGACGAACAACGTATATTTAAAAATATACTCCTAGTACCAAATATAGTTTGGTTGGGTTTTTTTGCCCGAACTAAATCCGACCGTGAATACTCCTTAAGTAAGCTTTGCAAGAAAATGAAGAAAAATAGTAAATCTAAGTTTATTTAGTTGGATAAGTAAGCTTATTTTTCTTTTTAAATCATCATTATTAATTATTATTTTGATTTGACTTAGTAAAAAAAAATAGTGGATATAGACTTAGCAAGCAGTTAAAATCTCAATAATATGTAGTAAAGTTCGAGTATGTAAAGATATAAAATCATTGCTCGTTGCCCACCGTAGTGGTAAAGTCAAAACCCTTGTCTTTTGATGAGTTGACAAGGTTTAAGGTTAATTTCGAAAAGAGAAAACATCAATTTTATAATTTTCTTTTCTATATTTTTTAAAAACTAAAGGAACTTTGGAGTCGGACAATATTACTCACCTTCATCACAAGGTAACCCTTCATCTGTGTAAGGATTTTCTTGACAATGTGACCATTCACTACTTGAGGGCTCTTGATCCCTTGCTGTGCTCCGAAACTTGAATCCAGAGCCATGTTGACAAAGGAGAAGAAGAAGGAGGAGAAGAAGAACGGAGGGAAAGAAAGGAACAGCCATTTTTTTCTTGTTTCTCAGTTAATCTACAATCTGGGAGTTGCTGGTGTTGAGATTATCAAAGAGATGAAGAGATTATGCAGAGATGAAAGAATGAGACAAGAAGATTTGAGCAGACGAAGACGAGAGAGAGAGTTTAGAGGGAAAAAAGAGAATTTCAAATTTGATTTTACTGTGCTTAAAACACACACATGTCTTGCTATTTATACACATAAGGGAAAACTTGCATACTCATACGCATACATACTATATACTTAACAGCTGGCATATTATAGGCAGAAAAATTTATTAAAAGACAAATCCAAGACTGCTTTTGGACTTTCCTAGTCTTTAAAAAAGCAACCACTTGAAACTTGCACAGGCTTACAATACAATGTGTTTTTTTTATCAACTATAATGAAGGTGATGAGATTCAAACTCGTGACTGCTGGGTCAACAAGACTCTGATACCATGTTAAGGAATCTAAAAGCTTAAGCTATTAGGTGATACCCCATAATATGATTTATATTATTCTCTAACATTTATGACGTCGAGGAATATCATTAAGGGCATAGGGATAATTTTTTTGAAAACCTTTGGGTATATGTAATTTTTTTTAAAGAAAATATATCAAAATATTACATAATTGTTTATTAAAAAGAATATCAAGAAATATTAAATATATATTGATCCGACTATTAAATTGATATATCGTCATGTTGATTTGTGAACTGTGTGTGAGAAAGCATTTCACTTTTTTTCCAACCAAGTGTATATATACACACATATATTTTTATTTGAGTACATGTAATTTTATTTTTTTCATTTGGAATCTTGTATTTGAATTCTGAGAAACCTACTATTACTACTCTCAGTTTTGAATTCTACAGTCAAATTTCAATCAAAATAATTAAAGACACCCTTAGAAAGTCTTAATTGAAGGACGTTGTTACCCAATTCTTGAGCCTATTTTGAAGTATTTTTGGTTAAAATATTAAAAAATAAAAACAAAAACAAAAACCAAAAAAACATTTTATTGATATATTTTCTGCTTTCAACGTATTTAAAAATTAGAAAATTTTATCTTTCAGCTCGTACTTTCATACAATTTGTCCAAACCAGAGCATTCATAAATGGAAAGTGTGTAGATGCCAACATGTCATAATCGTTTGTAACAAAAAAAGAAAAAGAAAAAGAAAAAGAAAAAGAAAAGAAAAGCATGCCCTAATTGTCCGAATATAATGGTTTCGTGTCATCCTTTCCCCTTGTTCTTCGAGAGAAACTATGATTGTTAAAATCAGCACCCAAATGGTCTTATCATATAAAAATTAAGCATCTACAAGTCCTCGATAGAATAAAATTCTTGGATCTCTGCCTTCGATTATCCACACTCTAATTTCAATTGTTGAAAACAACAAAACACAGTCTTCTTGTTTTTTTTTTTTTTAATATCGAAGCCAACCTGCATTATTATATTTATTGATATTCAACAACTTCTTACACAGAAAAAATAATACTATTTAAATTAATACAGCTCATTTAGAATTCTAATTAAAGTAAAGGTTATAAACACTAATTACTTTTTGAGGATTTCTATTTAGACCAGGATTTCAACTAATATTTTTTCAAGTAATGCTATGCCTTTCAAACAGTATATGGCACGCCTTCTATTTCATTAAAACGAGAAAGAACCATTTGTTTTAAGTTGCGTCTTGATGTTGTCAGACATAATGCGGAAACAACCTATGATAGATAACTAAATAGATCTTCTTTACGTGTAATAAAACACGATGATCATAAGTGAATACTTTTTATTGTTCTTAGAAAATGTAGAGTAAGTTATCAACCTGTGGCCTTCCCAGTACTGATGCTTTTTATTAATCTCTCTTCTTGACTGGGAAAAATCTCGACATGATTGAAACAGAAGACGCTGAACATAGACGAAGACTTGACCATAAATTTCTTCTTCATGTTAGCATTCAATGGGCCCAATCATTTACATTTTCTGGGCAAAAGAAATGCATCAACTTTGCTTTGGCTTTAATTAATTAATTTTGAAACAAAAGATGCTGAACGTGAACAAAGACTTGACCATAAGCTATAAGGATGCATTATTGCTTCTTGATGTTCGTTCACATTCCATGTGTCAAGTCATTAACATTATTATTTTTCTTTCATTTTTTTTATAAAAATCAATTTAACCAAGAAAAACAATTATTTTTTCTTTTATTGGAACACCCTTTTGCACCCCCCCAGTTAATCTATGATCTGGCGTGCTATGGACAAAAAGATTCCCCATACACAAAAATGTACTATCAAGATTTATAAAAGACTAGTGCGAGACTGCTTTTTAACTTAAATAATATTATTCTTCATTTGTATACTCATGAACTTTCAATCTGTGTTTCGGTCCCTCAAAAAAGTAATCTTTATAAAACTCACTCTTTCGATTATAATAATAATGTTGTATAACCAAACCAAGTTAACGACTCATTTTCAGGACGTGGATAAAGATGCATTTTTTAGGAAATACGGACGTCTGATAGAGATTGCAAAGGTAGAAGTTTTAAGCCCAACAGTGCGAGCTCTAGTTCATTTTTGGGATCCAGACTACCGTTGTTTTTCTTTTGGGGGTATGGACCTATGTCCTACTATGGAGGAATATGGGATGTTGATGGAATTTCCAAACGATCTCTACAGAATTTATTTTCCTTTGAGATCTAACAAAATCATCCCTGAACTGTCGAAGCTGCTTAGAATCTCTGACTTGGAAAGATTTTTAGAGAAGAATGTTGCTGGACTGAAATGGAAGATGCTAGAATTTGAACTAGAAAATAAGTCTGGAGCAGAAAAAGAGAGATTGGTTGTCTTAGGCATATTTGGCCTAATGTTGTTTCCAAGTCAAACAGGTATAATAAGCTTGGAAGTTGCTGCTGCTTATATAGAATATGAGAACACACGAATCAGTCCAGTGGCCTCTATTATGGCTTAAACCATCATAACCCTTAACCATTGCCGAAGAACTGGGAAAGGAGCAATGAGATGTTGCACGCAGTTGTTGTATATCTGGATGGTTAGCCATATTGAAACAAAAAAACCTGTTTTTAATAATTTTTGGTGGTTTAACCAAAAACCTTTGGAGATAGTAGAAGAAGAAGAATAGGGAGATCTAGACAACCACGGTTGGGTAGAGAAGCTACAAATTTTACCCAGTAGTGGTTTCATATGGAGAGCCCCTTGGGTCAAGGCGATGAATGTCGTAATGAGTTGTGGGCAGCGAAGTTGGGTTCCATTGGTAGGGATTACCGGTTATGTGAGTTATGCTCCTGCTCTCGTGGTAAGACAACATGGGGGCATGCAATTTGTTCCGAGGACCAAGGGAATTGCTCAGTTCTTTGGTTTGTTTAAGGATCCCGTTGCACAAGAAGTCGTGGAGGCCATCAAACAAGATTGGAAGCATCTAGTTTTGTTGGAAATAAAAGGTTTGGGAGATCCCAGTACAAGTGAAGGGTATGCAAGATGGAGAGACTTAGTTGCCACAACCGCGACCAATGAAGAAATCAAGTCTCCCCAAACTGAAGAAAAACCTGTTAAGAGGAAAAGAGTTGACAATGAAGAGGAATTGAGAAGACAAATCGAAAAGCTTCAGATGGAATTGAGCAAAACCCGAAAAGACAAGTCAATAATGGAAGATATGGTGGTGGAAGGCAATAAGAGGAGAGCATTTTTAGATGAGCAAATACAGTCTAAAGATGCGAAGATAACTAAACTTGAGAGTTAAAATTGGATGAGGAGAAGAATGTTAGGTTGGGAATTGAGGAAGAATTAATAGAGATGAATCTGAAGTGGATGCAAAGTTGCTCTAAACTTGGCGCATTGAAGACCGAGCATAACGAATGCCAAAAGAACGTGGAATATTACCAAGAGAAATTTGCAGAAGTTCAGTGCGAATTGATGGATAGAATTGTGAGGTATGAAGATCTATATAAGCAGTATGTGATGTTAAATAGTTGTTCAACAAGGTCTATAAAAGAGGAAGCTGTTGAAGCAGAGTTGGCAGTTAAGGAAGAGGAGGTAAAAATTCTGAGGACAAAGCTCGACAAAGAGAGAGAAAAGGTGAAGCATCTGGACGAGAAACTAGCATAGATAGAAAAACACAAGGATCAAATCGATGCCAATAATACTTCATTGAACAAAAACAATATGTTGCTCATTTAAAAAATGTCCAAGATGGATGAGCAAATTGATGAATCTGTTGCGCACGCTCGGGTCATTAGAGTCAATGCAAGAAATGTAGGAAGAGACATCATCCGTTTCCGTCGAAGTCTAGCTGAGACCGAGGCCTTCTTGGAGAAAATCAAGAATTGTTTATTTGCTTTCCTACCCTTGGCCAAAGAGATGGCAGAGGAAGAATATTAATTTGCTTTTCCTCTTTGTGTTTCCAAAAATGTAGTAGGCTTGTCCAACATAAATGAAAAGGGCTTTGACCCATCTCTTATGCAAATTTTGTCTTTTGGTGAATATGGCTTAAGCAAATGACCCGAAAAGTAGTACTCCTAACAGCAATGTGACAAGAAACCCATATTCTATGAAGTGTTGTCCATTAATAGTTCACAAGGGAAATGCATCCATACATTGCACAAAGCATGTTAATCACAACACATGCATTATATCATACATTCTCTTATACATTTATGCATACAGCTCAACTACGAAACATAGGTCCCCCTGCTAAAGTCCATAACACTCGGTTAAGAAAAAGGATGGAAAACGAAGAAAGGACAGAGCAATAATCCCCATACCAAAAAGAGCTCGAAGCTGTCTGAAGTGATGTGGCGCGTTTAGCCAGCCTACTCGAGAAGGCATTAAAAACAAGAGATGGAGAAGGAACATCAACTCAAACTGATGATGTACCACCGGCAGCTCAAAGCCCTGTGGCACCCCAGGTTATCAGGACAAGTTCACCAAAGAAGCATTCTGAACCCATTCGACCTATCCAAATTCCTATTACATTGGATTTAACAGATGAGGACCCACAAGATGCTTAATCACTAACCACGTGGGATATGCTAAGTGGACTGCGCTGGAAGAGAGGATAAGAGCAGTTGAGGGGAATGATCTATCTGACCTAGTTAGGGCAACTGAAGTGTGTTTGGTGCCTAACATCGTGATACCGCGAAAGTTCAGGGTGCCGGAATTTATCAAGTATACTGGGATAGAATGCCCAAAGACTCATCTTCGTTCCTACTATAACAAGATGGCGGAGGTCATACACGATGATAAGTTGTTAATATATTTCTTCCAGGACAGCTTGGCAGGGTCGGCCTTTAGCTGGTATATGCGGTTGGATAACATCAGGATTAGAAAGTGGAAAGACTTTGCAGCTAAAACCTTCCCTTTACGCAACCAGCCCCTTACCCTAGAATCTCTGAAAGACCAGTCTAGGTTTCCTAGTAACCATAATACTAGGTGGCGACTCCCTTTTTTTATGAAAATAAAGATGAAACCCCGACATTAAACCCCCACTCACAGGGAGGGTCGCCGTGCTCTCGCGATGGGGTGCGACACCGATGACCTACAAACAAAACAAAAGCCACAAGCACAAACACAAGGAAAATCAGTTAGTTATGTCCTTCAAATCTTGGCTCTTTCTCGGCGATCTGTTCTTCTTCTTCTTCTTGGATCTGCTCTCCTTCAGTTTGTTCTTCCTCTTCTATGTGGCCGGAGCTCAAACTTGACAGGGAGAGAGGGTGCTGTGGAGGCTGAGGCATGAGACCGTGGAGGTTGATATGGTGGCTGTGTTGTCATCCGAGTGAGGGGGCTGATCTGCTAGGGGAAAGGGCCGACGGTAAAGAGAGCGGGTCAGCTGGGGCTGTGAGGGTGCTGTTGCCGAGAGTGGGAGAGAATGAAAAGGAGCAAGGGAATGGGGGTTACGGATGGAGATGGAGAGGAGAGGCCATGGGGGCTACTGGCTGGAGAAGGAAAGGAAAAGAGAGTGGCTGGTCGCCGGAGGGAGGACTGGAGAGTGGGGGTCTGGCCGGAGAAGAGAGTTGATGGGGAGAAAAGGGGCGAGGCTGCAGCTGCACCAAAAGGGCTGGCGGCTGCAGCCCAATCGGGAGAGAAAGAGATGGGTTTCAGGGTTTTTTAGGGTTTCAGGGTTTTTGAATGAGTGTATTTTTTTTGGTCCTTTTATTTGTGGCTGGACAACTCTATTTATAGAGTTTGTCATAGGCAAAATTCAAAACCAGCCCTCAGCTTGCGTGCCTTTTTCAATTTGGTCCTTGGTTTTTAATTTGTGTGATTTGACCCTTAATTGACAATTAATCTCTCAATTTGTTCAATTTTTCCCCTGTATCAAGATTTTTGGATTTTTTTTTTATCTTTTTTAATATTTTTTATTTTTCTTCCGAAACCTAAAAATAAGTGGGTCAAAAATTGGGTAGCAATATAAAGTATAAATCATGTCACTAAACCGATCCAATATGAAAGAACAATGAATAAGAACAGTATCCCCTCATAAATGTGATAGCAAACTCAATACAGCAATCTACACAGCTCTCAACCAATACTCATGAGCGCTTACCTCTAAGTTCAATTGGGGAAGACAGACGATCAAAAGACGAAGTGTGTTTTCTCTGAAGAATTCCTGAGTCAATTGCGCACATGCTTCTAACACTGGTTCAGACTCACTATTTCCATAAAGAATTGACTTTAACTCCTTGATATTTTTAGCTAACTGTGTCATCTGCATTAGAAATTACAAATGTCAAATTCGAATACCACAAATAAAATGCTTGACAGAAGCTTAAACTCTGTAGCCCTACTCAAGAAAAAACTTATCAAAACATGCAACACAAGCAAGAAATTATACAGCAGCCGTAATGGATGTTCATCGCAATCCTACATCACTGTTACTCTTACTTCAATTTCGATAAGCTAAAATCTTATTACAAGTGGTAACGGGCATAAACGATACGTTGTACCAAATCAAGCAGTGCTCCGAAATCTGAATCCAGAGCCATGTTGACAAAGGAGAAGAAGAAGAACGGAGAGAAAGAAAGGAACACCCTTTTTTTTTTCCAGTTAATCTACGATCTGGGAGATATTGGCATAGTGCTATGGACAAAAAGATTCCCCATACACAAAAATGTACTATCAAGATTTATAAAAGACAAGTGCGAGACTGCTTTTGAACTTCAATAATATTAATCTTCATTTGTATACTCATGAGCTTTCAATCTGTGTTTCGGTCCCTCAAAAAAGTAATTTGTAAAAATTTCAGTAATGTATTTTCGATCTTCATTGATTCTAATTCAAGATTACAGTGCAGTATTTATAACAATAAATATACTAAAGAATAAAACACACACAAAACTCATCTAATACTAAATTATAAAATCTGTTATGCTAATTTACAAACTTTAACAGTTATATTCTAACTGTAATATTTAACACTCCCCCTCAAGTTGGAGCGTAGATGTTTATCAAGCCCAACTTGTTAATTGCTCCATGAAATGTTTTTCCTGAAACCGCCTTTGTGAGTATATCTGCCAATTGATCTTCCGACCTTACAAACGGAAATTGTATAATTTTCCGATCAAGGTTTTCTTTAATAAAGTGTCGATCGACTTCGACATGTTTGGTACGATCATGTTGTACAGGATTGTGTGCAATCTCGATAGCTGCCTTATTATCACAATATAAGCTCATGGGTGGCCCATAATCAATCCCCAATTCCTGCAACACATGTTTTATCCATAATAGTTCGCACACACCGTGAGCCATACCTCGGTATTCTGCCTCCGCACTCGATCTAGCGACCACTTTCTGTTTCTTACTTCTCCAAGTTACTAGGTTACCTTCTACAAAAGTAAAGTAACCTGATGTCGATCTTCTATCTGTCTGATCTCCTGCCCAGTCTGAGTCTGTGTATCCTGTAATTTCACGAACTTCATTCTTTGAGAAGAGTAGTCCTCTTCCTGGTGCACTTTTTAAATATCTTAAGATCCGATATACTGCTTCCATATGCTCCTCTCCTGGTGAATGCATGAACTGACTTACCACACTGACTGCATAGGCTATGTCTGGCCGTGTATGTGATAAATATATCAGTTTCCCGACTAATCGTTGGTAACGTCCTTTGTCAGCTGGCGTCTGATCTTCTGCTTGTCCCAGTTTGCGATTCATTTCCATCGGTGTATCTACTGGTTTGCATGCAAGCATTCCAGTTTCTGCCAACAAATCCAACACATATTTTCGTTGTGATAGACATATCCCCGTTTTTGACCTCGAGACCTCAATCCCTAAGAAGTACTTCAGTTGTCCGAGATCTTTCATTTCGAATTTCGATGCCAGAAACTGTTGTAGAGCCTTTCTTTCTTCTGGATCATCTCCTGTTAAGACCATATCATCCACATATACTATTAGAGTCGTTACCTTCCCTCCTTTGTGCTTTATAAACAAAGTATGATCTGAATTACTTTGCTTATAGCCAAATTCTTTCATTGTGGATGAGAATCTTCCGAACCATGCCCGGGGTGACTGTTTTAACCCATATAAAGCCTTCTTTAATTTGCACACTTTCGTTTCTCGTGAGCACCTGGTTTTCACTCCGGGTGGCAATTCCATATAAACTTCTTCTTCAAGATCTCCATTCAGGAAGGCATTCTTGACATCAAATTGTTGTAAGGCCCAATCTCGATTCACTGCTATCGATATGAGAATCCGGATTGTGTTTATTTTTGCAACTGGGGCAAAAGTTTCTTGGTAGTCCACCCCATACCTCTGCGTATATCCCTTCGCGACTAACCTCGCTTTGTATCTATCAATGCTCCCATCTGCTTTCAACTTCACTGTGAACACCCATTTACACCCAACTTTCTTCTTTCCTGTTGGTAGTTGACATAACTCCCACGTGTTATTCTTCTGTAGTGCCTCCATTTCCTCATTCATCGCCTTGATCCACCTTGGGTCTGCTAATGCATCCTGTACATTACTAGGAATAGACACATTGGATAATTGATTAACAGTAAATGCATATGATTCCGATAATCTATGGGTAGATATATAGTTGTTGATGGGATATTTAGTTTTTTGTTTGGGATCAGGTTCATACTGTTTCTTTGGAATTCCTCGGTTTAGTCTTTGTGGGTATCTATGGGTCTCATTATTTTCTAAGACAGGAATTTCATTTATCTCAATTGGGATAGGATTTAGGGTTACCTGAGGTGACTGAGGAGAGACATTCTCGGTTGATTCTTCGGTTAATGGTGTAGGCGTTGGTAATTCCAGAGACATAGGGGGGTCATTATTGAGATCATTTCGGTCTGTGCTGACTTCACTGTTATCATCCCGACTTGGTCTCATTTCCTCTAATTCAAATATATCTTCATTCTCTTCATTGTTACTCTCCCCCTGAAGAGAAGAACCAGGGACTCCCCCTGAATAGTAGGGTTCAGATTCGCGAAATGATGCATCCAAGGTCACATGCAGCTTTCGATGATGAGGATCGTAGCACCGATATCCTTTTTGAAATGTCGAGTAACCTACAAACACGCACCGTTTGGCACACGGATCGAGTTTGCTTCGCAGAACCTTAGGGATGTGGACATATACCGTACAACCAAATACTCGAGGCTCCAAATTTGGAAGGTGAGGAACCGAGAGAAGAGATTCCATTTTCTGTTGAGGAGACTGAAATTCAATTGCACTGGATGGTGTTCGATTGATTAAATATGCAGCGGATTTGACTGCCTCACCCCAATAGTATTTTGGCAGATTCATGCCAAATAGTGAGGCCCGAACTATTTCCATAATTTGCCTGTTCTTTCTTTCGGCTAATCCATTCTGCTGTGGAGTATATGTGCAGGATGTCTGATGTCGAATTCCATGACGTTGTAAGAAGTTACCTAGCACTTGATCCATAAATTCTGTACCATTATCTGACTGAAGTGTACGAATCTGTCGTTGGTATTGGGTCAGCACCATTTTCTGAAATTCCTGAAATGTTGTACTTACTTCACTTTTATTTCGGAGGAGAGATATCCAGGTCATCCGAGTACACTCATCAATAAAGGTAACATAGTACCGTGCATTAGAAAAAGATGAGACCTTTGCAGGACCCCAAACATCAGAGTGAATAACTGCAAATGGGTCTACACTTTTATGCAAACTTGGCAAGTAGGGAATACGGTGACTTTTCGCCAGTTCACAGATGTCACACTTAAAATCCAAAATACTTAACCTTGAAAATAAATGCGGTTGTAGCTTCTTAAGGTACCCAAATGAAATATGTCCGAGTCGTCGATGCCATAACCGAACAAGAGCCCGAGCTTGATCCGTACTTGTGGTCTGATGTGCATGACCTAACTTTAACCCCCCTTGTTTTGATAATTCCAAGTAATACAGGTTGCCCCGTCTAACACCATAACCAAGAATCTTCCGAGTTAGAATGTCCTGAAAAACACAGAACAAAGGCCAAAACGTGACCGTGCACTCAAGGGTAGTCGTGATTTGACTAACCGAGAGAAGATTATACGCAAGAGATGGAACAATAAGAACAGTATCTAGTGTAATAGTATCAGTTAAAACAAGATATCCTTCCCCCGTAATAGGGGAGGTACTACCATTAGCAGTACATATATCTGTCTGTAAAGAGGGTTTATGGCATATTAAATTATCGGAATCTCTAGTCATATGATGAGATGCACCTGTATCAATTATCCAAGTACTATTCTTTGTAATAATAGAGTGTGCAAATTCGTTTTCGATGATACCTGGATGGGTCACATTCGCTGTGGGTTGTACCAGATCCTCTTCCGTCAGATGAACCAGAGGTTTTCGAAAAACATTTCGAGGTCTTTTCGTAAAGTCCCACCAGTCCGGGTAGCCAGTAATTTCATAACACTGTTGTTTTGAGTGTCCCATTTCACCGCAATAAGAACATATAAGTCCACCATTATTTTTGTATTTTTGGTCAACCCGGTCAACCCGGTCAGCCCAGTCAACTTTAAAAACACGCCCTAATGTCTCCCCTCTTTCTCTTCTCTCTCTTTCAACCTGCGCCACCCCGTCGCCCCTCTCTCCCCCGTTCTCCCCCACCGACCGATGATGCCTCATCATCATCACGGTGTGCTCAGCTAACCCCGGAGGACCACCACCATGCTTGCCCTCCAACTCATCTAAACGGTTTCCCATTTCATCAATCTTCGAAACAATGGAGCCCAATATTGTTTGAACACTACTTTGCATCTGCTGAAGAAGACGTTGTACAAAAACAATCATATCGACAGTGCTTTGCTTGGAATCCTCGGAATCATGTCCTTCCATTGCTTGCTATGCGGGTTGTTTTTATGGGTTTCTGCTCTGAGATGGGTTGTTTGATGGATTTCTAGGTTGGTGAATGGATTTTCTGGGTTTCTGGGTTGTGTTTTGATGTTTGATGTTTACTGTTTTCTGGGTTGGTGATGGTTTTTCTGGGATTGGGGATTTTGATTTCGGGCAGGAAAGGATTGATGGGTGATTTCTGGGTTGATGTTTCCGGGAAAATCAAGTTTCCGGGAAAATCTGGGTTTTTTTTTTTTGTGAATGAACAGTGATGATTTTTGGCTCTTGATTGCTACAGTAACTGTTGACGAACTAACACTGTAGCGATCGAATTTCTGGGTTTGTGTTTCGATGAATAGTACGGTTGATGAACACGCACTGTGCAGATTCGAGTTCTGGGTTTCGAACCAGAAAAAAAAAAAATCAGTACTTCGATTTCAAAGAAAAAATTCGAGGTTTGCTCTGATACCATGTAAAAATTTCAGTAATGTATTTTCGATCTTCATTGATTCTAATTCAAGATTACAGTGCAGTATTTATAACAATAAATATACTAAAGAATAAAACACACACAAAACTCATCTAATACTAAATTACAAAATCTGTTATGCTAATTTACAAACTTTAACAGTTATATTCTAACTGTAATATTTAACATAATTACCACAGCTGTTTAGGCCGGGGACTACTAGCATGACGTAAAAATCCGAAAACATATACAGTAATGTTAAGAGATTCCCCATTTGTGAATGTTATTATTTATGAGGGTGTAAAATGGATATAATGAAAAAGAGGGAAAATGATATGAAAGAAAGGGGCTTCCATGATCTAATTTGGATACTACTAGCTAAATGCCCGCACTATGTTGCGGGCGTAGTGTAGGCGGAACAAATAATATTTACAGCTGTTTAGATTAAAATATAATATTTTAACACGTAAAGTTTGATATACTGAAAGGGATCAACATCCTCTATTATATTAGCAGTCATATCGAAGTCTTAACGTCTAAAATTATCATCATTATTACTATCAAAACAATAAATATTATTCAACAAATCTGAGAGAGAAACAAAAACAATATCAATAAAAAAGCACGTTGGAACAAAAACTAAAATTATTATTATTATTCTTAATATTAATATTATTATTGCTTTAATAAACAGGAAGAAAACGAAATTAAATGAAAGGCTAAAAAAAAGCTTAAAAACATTAACAAAAGAGCAAATAAAAAAAATAAAAAAAATGAAAAAAAATAAAAATTATTGACTGGGAAAAAAATCATTTGACTTGAAAATCAAAAAAAAATTTATCACACTACGTTGCGGGCTGAGTAAGAAGTTTTTATAATTGTTGTGATAAAAGAAACTAATAGGATATGTTGGTACAAAATTAAAATATAATATTTATATATACAAAATTCAATATAATAAAACAGATCCCCACACCCTATTATAAAAACAACAACATCGAAGTCTTTACATCTAAAATTATCATTGTTATTACTATCAAAACAATAAAGATTATCAAATTATCCCGAGAGGAAAAACACTGAAAAACAGTAATAAAACAGTAAGTAAGGAAAATAACTGAAATTATTATTATTATTATTATTGTTATTATTATCGTGTGAATAATGAAAAAAAAGAAAAACTAAAAAAATCATAATAATTTTAACAGAAAATCCAGCAAAAAAATAAAAAAAATTTATGAGGTAAAAACATCCATTTGATTTGAAAATAATAATAATAAAACAATAAAAGAAATAAAAGAAAGAACACATAAAAAAAATGAAAAAAAAAAATGAAAGACTAAAAACCAATTATTGTCGAAAAAACCAATTATTAATACATAAATAAATATTACTATCAAATCAGTTCAAAACAATTAATTGAAGTTTATGAGGTAAAAAAAATCCATTTGATTTGAAAATAATAATAATAAAACAATAAAAGAAATAAAAGAAAGGACACATAAAATAAATGAAAAAAAAATGAAAGACTAAAAACCAATTATTGTCGAAAAAACCAATTATTAATAAATAAATAAATATTACTATCAAATCAGTTCAAAGCAATTAATTGAAATCTGAATCACGTCCCACACCTTTATCTATAATTTACATCACTCATTTGAATTACTTTGACAGGTCAATCATAGCGAAGAACTTCTTGACAGCAGTTAAAGGTGGACGAACGCTTGCGAAACACGGACGAGAAATGACCAGTCTACAGTGCTGATGTAATATCCTCTTTAGTATATGTTAATCTGCTACTCAAAAGTATGGCTGCTACTTTCATCAGGGATTGCTTGTAGTATTTGGTTAAACAGAAACAACTCAATCTTTAACAATACCTGACCGGATTGGGATTCATGTTATGCTCTAGCTCTACACAGGCTATAAGCATGGTTAAGATTTTTTGAAGATAACTTTGTTTATACTGAAAATAATCTGCTCATAAGCTCAGACGGGATAAGAAATTGGTATAACAACTTGCGATATAAACACTAATCCTTTGGTTTATTTTTTTCTATATTTTCTTTCTTCTTTTCTCCCTGATGAACTTCTTTTGTTATTCTTAGCCACTACTGGCTAGCTAGTTTTCTTCAATAAAACTCTTCGATTATCATAAAATAAAAATAAAAATAGAAATAGAAATTCCTATCTTGTTTCGAAGTGCATAAAGATAAAAATCCTGAAACATATATATTTTTGTAATATATATATATATTAATGACAAGTATACTA
Source organism: Salix purpurea (assembly GCA_027405865.1). Taxonomy (NCBI): domain Eukaryota; kingdom Viridiplantae; phylum Streptophyta; class Magnoliopsida; order Malpighiales; family Salicaceae; genus Salix; species Salix purpurea. The sequence goes on along the minus strand of JAOWLH010000040.1, from coordinate 1,230,004 downwards.
GACTAGACCTTTAAATATTTGTTTGAGAAAGCGAGCGTGGCTACGGTGCAACAAGTATTTTCAAATAAAAAAACATTAAAAAAACTGTATCATTGTTTTTGAAACTTGAATTTAAATTATTAATGGTTTGTGAAATGTTATTATATATTGGGAACTGAAGAAAATAATCAAGAGTTAAAAATAAAATGAAAGAAAGGGGTTTCCATTGTTAAGGAACCATCTCACCTAAGAGCTTAAGCTTATAAGTGAAGCCTCATAATATGATTTATATTATTCTCTAATACACCCTCTCAAGTGAAAGCCTTTTAGGCTTAAAACTTGCACAGACCCACATCATCTTGTGCTTGGTTTTTATCAAATAGAATGGGGGTGGTGAGATTTGAACTCGTGACCGTTGGGTCAACAAGGCTCTGATACCATATTAAGGAACCATCTCACCTAAAAGCTTAAACTGATAAGTGAGGCCCCATAATATTATTTATAATATTCTCTAATATCCATCATCTAATTTTGTTAAGTATCTGAAGTCCGGCTAGCTGCATCATTTACTATTGGAACTCTTTGAAAACAATAGGATTTGTTGTAAAAGTTATTGTTATTGTAAAAGCTGTTTCAAAAGTCTTTTATCTCACATTATAAAATGCAATTAATCTTTTGAGCACAAGAAAAAAATAAGACTTTTATCAAGTGTTTATATAATAAAATTTCAGATGAGATAGTAACCAACAAAGAAAGTAGAGTGAACTTGCACATATAATGTTGAGCCGAGTAAGAAAAAAACTTTTAATTCGCCCCTGCGCGTAAAACAATGCCTATACTCTCTAAAACTTTTATCTTCATATTAAAATAATTATTGATGACCCTTAAACTGAATTATAATATTTGTAACAGTTGAAAAATTATTTTTAACAGTCACAAAATTTAAAACCTTTTCCGTTTATTTTTTTCAACAGTTATAACAGTCACAATTACTTACTTTCTTGACAGCTATATTTTAAATTATTGTAACAAATATTTTAATTTTATAATAAATTTAAATATGACTGTTACATCATGATTACTTATAAATACGACGCAATTTTTCAATTAAAGGACAATCTGAAAATTACTTTTATCTTTTGTGTTGCCCTCTTGTATTGAGGAAGAACTTATCGAATTCTAGAAGACACTCTGCTATTAGAAAAATATCCTTAAAGACAGTGCTCGTGGATGCCTCAAGTTATCTTATTTTGTTTTGGTTATTTGCCTTCATACTTTACAACAGGATTTGCATTGGAAAATTTTAAAAGATAAACCAAGATAAACATCACTATGCTATTAATTTGTGGCCTTCATAGCTAGCGATGCTTTAGCTTTATTAATATCTCTTATTGACGAGGAAAAAGATCGACGTAATTGAAACAAAAGATGCATTATTATTTTTCAGTATGGATCCACTCATTGGTCCCAAGAAATGTGATACTGATGGCTTTAGCCTTAATCAATCTTTCTCTGCTTCACGATGCAAAAGATCAATAAAAGGTGATGAACGTGAACAGAGAATTAACCATAAATTTTAAAGATGCCTTATCAATTCTCAACGTTCACAATCATTTACATTGATTGGACCCAAGTAATATAAAGTAAGGTATCAACTTGTGGCCTTCCTACTTCTCATTCTTTAGCTTGATTCATCTTTGTCTGCTTGACGATGCAAAGGATGGACAAACTTTAAGCAAAAAAAGTAATGCTGAATGCGAAAAAGACTTTACCATAACACTGATCTCTCATCCTTTATCTTTGTATTTTATTTTATTTGTACTTCTTCATTCCTCTAGATGGCTGGAAAATCTTAATAAAACTCTTATCAATTGATAAAGATGCCTTATCAATTCTCAATTTGTGCGATGATAGGGGTTGTGGTGTCACTGCTGGACGCGCGGGGGCCGGTTGATGCATGGATCCGTTGTCGTTGCTCAAGGTTATGGAACTATGGACGGTGGCAGATGAAGATAATTTGTTGTGCGGCCTTTGTAGCGACGACTCAACAGTCGGTGCTGGCTGTGATTTGTTTTTTGGGTGGCTATGGTTGGTGGTTTTGTGATACTGGTTTGGTTGCTGATGATGGTGATCTGCTTATATCTCCTGCGGTGGTTGTCGCTGGCTTGTTCCGAAGGTGGTAAATCGACGTGGATCTGTGGACTGATGTGGTAGTCTTCTCGGTGGTGGATGTGCTACTATGATTGGTTGAGGCGCTGCTTATGGTGGGGGCGCCATTGTTGTTGATCATTGTCGTTGATGATGAACATTGATTTTTATTTATCAGAACAGTAGGATATTTTTTTAGATCAACTAGATCTAGGGTTTAGCATAGACATGTGAATCGTTTAATTGTAAGAACAATTAATGCCCTAGGTCTGATTCCAGATTTGATGCGGGACAATAAATAATAAGAATTAAGGCAAGAAAAGAAAGAATCCTTAGAGAAAGAAGAAAGCTAAAAAAGAGAATAAAGGGGATTCAAGATATGTAAAGTCCGCAATATTTTGATTAATTAATTGAAACAAAAGATGCTGAACGTGAACAAAGACTTGACCATAAGCTATAAGGATGCATTATTGCTTCTTGATGTTCGTTCACATTCCATGTGTCCAGTCATTAACATTATTATTTTTCTTTCATTTTTTTTATAAAAATCAATTTAACCAAGAAAAACAATTATTTTTTCTTTTATTGGAACACCCTTTTGCCCCCCCCCCCCCCCCCCCCCAGTTAATCTATGATCTGGCGTGCGTGCTATGGACAAAAAGATTCCCCATACACAAAAATGTATTATTCTTCATTTGTATACTCATGAACTTTCAATCTGTGTTTCGGTCCCTCAAAAAAGTAATCTTAATAAAACTCTTTCGACTTCAATCTTTGCTAGGAAGATTTAGATCAAAAGGAGGATAAGGTCATCATAGAAAACGAACCTGTGAAAAAAAATATCAATCGAAATGTAGAAACTGAGAAAACACAAAAGATATATGTATTGATCATCTGATCAAGCAGGGTAGATCCAAATCATGTAAAGGGAGTGATCTCGGTCCCATTCATAAGTGCGCGACCTTGGGTCAACTAAGTTCGATTCAAAATCATTTAAATTTTGAAGTAAAAATAATTTATATTTTTATTTATTAATATTTATTCCATAATGAATGGACAGGTAAAAAAATAAAATAATTGTCTTTTTCTCTGTTAATTTTTTATAATCTCCCTGTCAATTGAAATCACCCCCACGTCGAGGCCACTGAGAAAAAACCATCAAGCAATTGCTTAATTACAATAAACACCTTTTGGCAATGTAGATGAACAGGTGCCCATCCACAAGGCAACCGAGGGAAGAGCGGCGACAACCTCATCGTTATCCTGTAATCTAAAATCTAATGTTTTTATTAGAAAAAATAGTCTTTTTAGTACTTCATTTATGCTGTTACTTCTGGATTGATCAATCAAGCTCTTAGAGAATATATGAGATACCAGCGGATGTTTCAGGAGCTCCAATCTGTTCCTATTTAGTGGCAAGCTTCCGATAGGTTGCTTAACTCTGTTTCCACGTTGTCTGCACTCTGATTGTTCTTGATGATGAATGGATGTGTTCTTGATTTGATGTTTGAAATTCCAATCGAAACAGAAGGTTTTGTTTTCATCCACGATGCACTTCTGAAGATTTTTGAGAAACAAGTTTTCATGTTACACCTCAAGTTGTCGGTCCTAACATGCCCGCCAAGAAATACAGTGTAGTTGCCTTTCGTGCTTTCCATGTATTTAAAATTAATTTGATATTTTTTTATTTTAAATTAATTTATTTTTAATATTTTTAGATTATTTAAATATGTTGATGTCAAAAATAATTTTTAAAATAAAAAAAAAATATTATTTTGATACATTTCTAAATAAAAAACATTAATCATATTTCCAAATATACCTATAAATTTGCAATTTCAACAGATTTTTATGAGATTTTATTTTATTTGTTAATATTTTTTAAATATATTTATATAAAAGAATAAAAATATTATTTTAATTTATTTTCAAACAAAAATATAATTTAAAAAATAAACTTATATACATTTTTAAACATACTTTTTACTCATCAAATTAGGGCAAACGAGTAATTTGGGAAGGATGAGTGCTTTCAAAAAAGTCATTGCCGCCCAGGCACTTGACAGAAACAGCTTAATCTTTAACAGTACCTGACCGGATTGGGATTCATGTTATGCTCTAGCTCTACACAGGCTATAAGCATGGTTAAGATTTTGTGAAGATATATAACTTTGTTTACACTAGCTCTAAACAATTGCCAAATTCTATTTTTCTGATGTATCATTGAATCGATTGACTATGAAATCCGGCTTTTGGAATGGCGTACATCGGTAACCTCGAAGGGTACAATTGAAAAATATTATCAAAAAAATCTTGCTTTTTAATTCACAATGTATTAGTTTGCCCCTCCTTCATTCACCGGCCACAGCAACGAAGCCAACAACTCGTCCCTTCGAAGTCCTGCCTCTCGCCTTTAATGATACTCACAAGCTTCACAATATTCAAAAATGGCGATCTCTATCACGTGCTTGTCATTCAAGTCTCTTCCTAGGGTCCATACGCCGGGGACCTGCTCATCGACGACCACGACTGTTATGGCCATGAAGAGGAGGAAGCAATGTGCAATATTTACGGCGATATTATTGTACGTGCATATTTAAAGCAATGTGCAATAAAAAGTATTCCAAAAATTGCTTTAAATATACATCCCTACTATGTAAAATATATTGATGATCCTATATGTGATCAAATCTTAATTTAGAAGATGATATAAATAATAATAAATAAGAAAAATTATGGAATATGAATTTGTTATATTTTCGAACAACGTAATTATGACTAATTAGAGATCAAGATCACCCACAATGAAGGTAAATCCTTATTTTCAAAGAAAAAGTTACCCAAAAGATCAACATAATTGTAAAAGCTCTATAAATCATATAATTAAACTTCCATACAACTTTACAGCTTCATATGCTTAAAGAATTGTAGAGTTCGGTGATTATTTGATGAATGAGAGGTTTCTCTCTCTCTCCAAGAGAATATAGAAGAAGATACGGCAATGAGATTTATGCATACATTCTATTCTTCTAGATGCCTGTTAGTGTCTGTCTTATTTGACTTGGTCATGTTGACTATTAAATAAACCCTAGAAGTTAGGGAAGGGTGGTTTGTTATTGGTTTTTCTATTATAGTTTCCAGGAGAATCCCGTTAGTCTTGACAACATACTTGGGAGGTATTTTCTACATTATTTTTTGCATTCATTTAGTTATTCAGTTCAATTGTAAGGCTATATATGCCCAGACTTAGTGCTTTAATAAAACAAGAAAAGGAAGCCATTTTGCATCAATTGTTTGATCTTTGAGTTACAACAATTGATATCAGAGCTTCCCATCGAGGCCCGAGTAGTACAAATTCAAAGGAAAAAAGAGATGCAACAACTTGTATTTTGCAGCAACAAAATCAATATGGCAAGTGACAACACTGGTTTTGTGCAACCAACAATCCTAAGATTAGATGGACATTATGACCATTGGAGTTTGCTTATGAAAAATATCTTGAGGTCTAAAGAGTACTGAAGTTTAGTGGAGAATGACATCATCATACCTGTTGCAGACATTGTTCTCATTGAGGCACAAACAAGGGCACTGATAGACCAAAAGCTTAGAGACTTGAAAGCCAAAAATTTCTTGTTTCAGGCCATTGATCGTGTCACTCTGGAGACCATTTTCAATAAGGATACATCAAAAGATATTTGAAATTATCTAAAGCAGAAGTATCGAGGGACAACTCATGTGAAACAAGCCCAATTACAAGCTCTCCACAGAGAGTTTGAGATTCTTACCATGAAGGAAAGGGAGTATGTTATAGACTATTTTGCACTAACTCTAGCCATTGCTAATAAGATGCATATTAATAGAGAACAAATGGAGGATGTAACATTGTTGAGAAGATCATTCGTTCAATGACCTCTAAATTTGCCTATGTCGTATGTTCATTAGAAGAATCCAAATATGTTACTAACCTCTCCATTGATGAAATGCAAAGCTCTCTACTCCATGAAACGAATGATCAGCCAACCCACTGAAGAGAAATTATTGAAAGTTTCATTGGGTGAAACCAACAATCGTGAAAAGTCATCCACATGGATGAATCACGGAAGAGGTAGAGATCATGGTAGAGGTCCTGGATTTGGGAGAGGATGCTAGCATGAACACCATCAGATGTCTGAACATGTTAGACCATTGGACAAGTCAAATGAGGAATGCTATCACTGCCACAAATATGAACATTATCAGTATAAATGTCCAGAATCTGCCCGAAAAGAAGAACAATCAAATTATGTTGAATCAGAAGTACTCTTGATGACTTACATTGAGGAGCAAAATGCAAAACTTGATGTCTGGTATCTAGATGTTGGGTGCAACAATCACATGAGTGGTAACAAATCTCTATTTTCTGATTTAAATGAAGATTTTAGAGAGCATGTGAAGCTTGGAGATAATTCAAGCATATCTATGATGGGCAAGGGAAATATTCAAGTGTATATTGATTATAATAATGTGTATATGATTTCCAATGTATTCTATGTTCCAACAATAAAAAATGATCTTATTAGCATTGGACAATTGCAAGAAAATGGGCATACAATTAAAATTCAATCAGGTTACTTAATTACTGAAGTCAAAATGACACAAAATTGTATGTTTCCACTGCATACACACAATAGTTTCCCAAGCTGTTTCTCAACAAAAATGTAAGACCCTACTTGGTTGTGGCATTTTTGTTTTGGACACTTGAGCTTTAATGGTCTAAAGACCCTTCAACAGAAAAACATGGTAACTAGTTTACCTCAAATTCACTTTCCATCTCAATTATATATAGAGTGCACAAAGGGGAAACAACATCGTGACTCTTTTACACACACTTAAGCATGAAGAGCTGAACAAATCTTACAACTGGTGCACTCAGATTTATGCGGACCTATCAATCCAACTTCAAATAGTGGCTAAAGGTATTTCATCACCTTCACTAATGATTATAGTTGCAAATTTTGGGTGTATTTCTTGCGTGAAAAATCTAAAGCCCTTAATACATTTCAAAGTTTTAAAGCCAAAGTAGAGAAGATGATTGTATACTTTATTAAAGTATTCGTATAGATCATGGAGGAGAATTAAATTCCAATAACTTTGCAAAGTTCTATGAAGATAATGGAATTCAAAGACAACTCACTACACCACACACACCTCAACAAAATGGCGTATCAGAGAGGAAGAATTGCATGATTCTGAATACGAAGTATGATGGTAGGGATTGGTCTTCCAAAGAATTTCTAGCTCGAAGCTGTATATTGGAGTGTTCATCTACTAAATCAAAGTCCCACATTTTCAGTCAAGAAAATGACACTAGAAGAAGCATGATTTGCTCATAAACCATCAGTTGATTATTTTAAAGTGTTTGGGTGTATATATTATACACATATACCGCACAAAACAAGAACAAAATTGGACGAAAAAAGCATGAAGTGCATTTTTCTTGGAGTTAGTGAGGAATCCAAAGCCTACAAGCTTTACAATCCTGTCACAAAAAAGATTATTATTAGCCGTGATGTTCAATTTGATGAAGGCAAGATGTGGGAATGGAGCAGTACCAATCAACCAAAATTGTTGAATGACATTGAAGAAATTACGAAAACAGGTGAGCAACCCAGAGAAGTCGATCATCTCAATGATGAGCAAAATCATGGTCCATTTTGTGACACTATTATGACACAACTGCTTAATCATATTACAGCACAACCAACAAGTTCACTGTCAGTCAATTCAACAGTATCACAACCATCATGCTCACTGCCACCTCAGAACCTTAAAAGACCACCAATGAAGCCAACTAGATTAATGGATTATGTTAGTGGTGATGAGCTATCAGATGATGAAGCCCTTGCATACCTTGCCTTGCTTGCAGATGTAAAAATAACAATATTGATTTTAGAGAGAATTTTACTATATTTCTTCTTGTCCATTCTCTGCACATACAACTGAATATATATTGTTACATTGATGAAGAAAATTCTAACGTAACTATTCTTTAATGTACAATATCAAATCACAAGATCATATCTTCCTCAAATTGGGATCTGAAAGGTTAATTAAGGCTTGCATGATTCTGTCAGTACTGCGTTGGCTTGTTTATTCATTTATGTTGATTTTTTGTCACTGCATACATTCTTATGCATTTGTTTCTATCTGCATTTATGTTGCATATATTTTCTTGCATATAATTGTTGATCTTCATCCTTAATTTCATTTATTTCATTCTGCATTTGTGCTGCATATATTCTTTTGCATTTAATTGCCAATCTTTTTCCTTAATTGTATTTAATTGCTGATCTTCATCCTTGATTTCAGTCAACATAATTTGATCCTCCACACACACCCTCAATCTGGAGGGTAGGTCACAAACATTCAGATTAAATTGAACCTGTCGAACCTTGTTTTGTGACAACAGTTTGGTAAGAGCATCAACTAATTGGCCTTTCTTAGAGAGGAACTGAATTATAAGTTCTTTGTTGTAAACTTGGTTGTGAATAAAATAAAAATCAATTTCAATGTGTATTGTTCTTGCATGAAACATAGGGTTGGATGTGAGATAGGTAGCCCCAATATTATCACACCATAAAATCTGGGACAATTTCAATATTGGTTGTTGACAATTTTGAGAACCAAGATCTGGGAGCCTACCGTAAGCCATAAAGAGATTTATGTAATTTGTACACATGATTGGGATCTAAAATACTGGAGAAGAATGTTGATCCGTGTATGCATAAAACAAGACAAATGGTGCAGGTGGTGTGCATGTAGTAATATGGTTAGATTGCGAATCAGTGGGACATGAGAGAGAGGACACATTTAGTTGTTGGGGAAGGGAAACAAATGTTGAAGAAGGGTTGTTATTAATTACAAACTCACAATTTTCTGAGTAGGGGAAAAGGGTTTCATAAAAAAACAACATTTCAAGAAACATAGATTTTATCGTAGAGATATCTAAACACTTGTACCCTTGATGACAAAGACTATAACCAATGAAAATGCAAGTTTTAGATCTGAAATTCAGTTTATTCTTGTTATATGGTCTTAAGTTTGGCCAACAAGCACAACCAAATACCCGTAGAAATTGATAATCAAGAAGTCGATGATATAGTGTTTGAAAGGGAGATTTATGGTTTAAAACAAGTGTTGGAAATTGATTTATGATATAGGTAGCGGTTTGAAAAACATCTTCCCAATAAATCATAAGTAATTTTGAATGTCTTAACAAACTTAAACCAACTTCAACAATGTGTCGATGTTTGCATTCAATGGAGCCATTTTGTTGATGGGTGTGTGGGCAAGCTAGGTGGTGGTTAATTCCATTCCGGTGGAAATAAGTGTTCAATCGGCGATACTCACCACCCAGTCTGATTGGATTGTTTTTATTTTGCTTTCAAACTATTTTTACATATATGCCTGAAATTTTAAAAAGACTTGTTCAATATCAGATTTCAGTTTGATAGGAAATAACTAGAGAAATTTAGACTAATCATCAAGAAAGCTAACATAATATTTAACACGTGATGTGGAGAGCTTTGATGCAGCCCCCCCCCCCCCCCCCCCCCACATCAGTGAAAATTAAATCCGAAGGTTTCGAAGAGACAAATGTAGAAGATTTAAAAAGCAAATCATGGCATTTTGCAATTTGACATTCAGGGCACACATCGTGTGCTTTAATTTTCTCTATCGGGAACAAAGAATGGATAGTATTTGATTGACCATTAAGGTAGATGCATGACCGAGTTTACGATGCCACTCATGGGTTCGAACAATGGAAAAAGCTCGAGGAATGTTGGATATATTTGTGAACTGATAGAGTCCATCATAGAGATAACCTCAATGAAGGGCCATCCCCGAGTAATCCTTCACAAGAAAATAGAGAGAGTGAAAGTCAAAATAAACATTATTGTCAACACAAAATTGATGAACAAATAGTAAATTTTGTTGAATTTTAGGAACAAAAAGAACTTGGTTAAGTACAAATGTAGAAGAAGGGGTTAAAATTTTAGAAGACCCAATTTTTTAGATTTGCAAACCTTGCCCATTATTGACTTGCACACTTTCATTACCATTGTGGTCATTTTCTGCAGATTCAAATCAACAACAATATTTGTAAGATGGTGTGTGTCTTTTGTGTCCGCATGCCATGAGGTCTCCCAAGGGTTGGAACCATGACACATTGCTACCAATGCTTGTTTTGATTGTATTGATGATGAATCCTAGTAAGATAAATCGAAACAAAATAACATTTCTTAGCAGTGTGTCTAGTTTACCATAGATTTGCAAGGTGGGGGACTAATTATTGTTTTTATGGGTGGAATTATAGCCACCATGATTGTTGACTCGCCCCCTGTCATGAAAGCCACCACATCTTGGATAGTTGTATTGTCGTTGTGCCATATTTGTAATAGGTTGCTAGGGAGTGAGCTGATGTCGAGAAAGCCGAGCTTCAGAGGTCAGTAGAAGAGAATAAATTTCTTCAAGGGTGATGCTGTTAGTGCGTGCTGATATTGAGGCAAAAAATCTATCATTTTCATGGTTGAGACCTACAAGAATATAAGTTATGATATCATCATGGCTTAGAGTTTCTGTAGCAATAACTAATTCCTTTGTGAGCCGTTTTATGAACTGGAAATATCTAGTGGCTGATTTGCTGCCTTTCATTACAGTTGCAAGTTGTGTGTGAATTTGGAGAATGCGAGCACGAGATCATGAGAAGAAGGTATCATCTAAGGCATTCCAAACAACCATGGACGTTGTATAATTAATAACTTGAGCAAGAACTGGTTCAAATAATGAGGTCATAAGTGTAGTTAGGATGAGATTGTCTTGACAAACCCATTGAGAGTAGGCTGGGTTTAATCTTTCAGAAACACCATTTGTTTCAGGATGAGAGATGGAAATGATTTTAGGTGGTTTGGGGATGCTCCCTTCAATGTATCCAAAGAGATTTTGTCCTTTGAAATATGACACCATTTGTGCTTTCCAGAGAATAAAATTGTCATGGTTCAATTTTACCGTGACAACAGATGGCATGGAGATGATAGAAGGGTGGGTTGGTATTGCGGGGAAATTTGACGAAGACATTTTCAGACGTTAATTCTCTCGGGGAAATTTGATAAAGAAAATTCTAACGTAACTATTCTTTAATGTACAATATCAAATCACAGGATCATATCTTCCTCAAATTGGGATCTAAAAGGTTGATTAAGACTTGCATGATTCTGTCAATACTGCATTGGCTTGTTTATGCTTTTACGTTGATTCTATCACTGTTGTGTTGGCTTGTTTATGCATTTATGTTGATTCTATCACTGCGTACATTCTTCTGCATCTGTTTCTATTTGCATTTATGCTGCATATATTTTCTTGTGTTTAATTGTTGATCTTCATCCTTGATTTCATTTATTTCTTTCTGCATTTGTGATGCATATATTCTTCTACATTTAATTTCTAATCTTCATCCTTGATTGTTTTTAATTGCTGATCTTCGTCCTTGATTTCGGTCAGCATAATCTTATTCTATATAGCAGACAATAATCCCATCTCCTTCCATGATGCTGTTAAAACAAACATTTGGAGAAAGGCTATGGATGCTGAGATCACAACTATTAAGAAGAATGAGACATGAGAGTTAACAGATTTACCTGACTGTCATCACCCAATTTCTGGGTTACTCCCCAAAATCAACCCAAAAATAACAAAAATAAAATAAAAGAGGTCTGTGTTGGTAGAAAAATCAATGTGCAAATGTTGGTTGTTTTCGAGAGTCTAATTGTATCTCTTTTGTCCCCAAAAATAGAGGAAAATACAGATTCAAGACAAAAATAATTTATCATCGGATAAATCTATGTAAAAACTAAGTCGGGAGATATAATTATATTTTTATGGGCCAATTTGATTTAATCATCGGCCAATTTAAAAGTATAATTATGTTTGGGAATTAATTTAGGGTCCAATTAAAGGATTTAATTAAGTGCAAGGACTTAATTATACTTTAAGTTGGTCAAATTAATTTTATTAAGGGCTTAATCGATGAAAAATCAAGGTCTGGAGCTTAATTTGGGTTCAATTGAGAAGTTGGGAATTTTCGAAGACTAAATTGAATTTTTCCAAGCCAATTGTGCGAAATGAGGGGTCCAATTTGTGTGAATCTGTGATAATATGAACAGATTATAGAACTATGAAAGAAGAAAAGTGTTTAGAGAATATGAAAGAGAGAGAGAGAGAGATTTTCAGACTTGTAATTCTGTTATACTGTTATTCTGTTTTTCAGTATTTTTCCACACACATTTTGCATGTTCAGACCTCCTATTTATACACATTATCGTGCGCTATTATGCACATGTGTATGTTATCATTCATACTCTAACATCCCCCCTCAATCTCTTGCTTTGATAAACCAAGCATGAGATTGTTACAATGAGTACGAAATAAAGAAGTGCTCAAACCCTTAGTAAGAATGTCAGCAAATTGCTCTGAAGAGGACACAAACTGAACATGGAGTTGATTGTTGGCGACGCGTTCACAAACAAAGTGAACATCAATCTCGATGTGTTTGGTCTTCTGGTGCTGGATGGGATTAAATGACAGAGCAATAGCCGAGAGATTATCACAGAAGAGAACTGGTGGTTGATCAATGGGGACACAAAGAAATTCCAATAACTGCTTAATCCAATCAATCTCAGCAGATGTAGAGGACAAAGCACGATATTCCACTTCAGTAGAGGAACGAGAAACAATATGTTGTTTCTTTGATGACCAAGAGATGGGATTAGAACCAATAAAGACCACCAGACCAGTCGTAGATCGACGATCATTAGGATCACCTGCCCAGTCAGCATCACTGAAGGCTTTGAGATCCAATGAGCCACGATGATAGCTAAGGCCAAAATTAATTGTGCCTTTGAGATATCGAAGGATCCTCTTCACGGCAGTAAAGTGAGCCAGCATAGGGGTTTGCATAAATTGACAAACCTGATGAACCGAGAAGGCAATATCAGGACGAGTAAAGGTAAGATACTGCAAAGCACCAACTAGACTGCGATATAGAGTCGGATTATCAAATGGAGCACCATCATCCTTAGATAACCGCTGATAGGGGAGACATGGAGTGGCACACGGTTTAGCATCAAGCATCTCCGTCTTCAGAAGAAGTTCATGAATATACTTAGACTGAGAGAGAAACAAAGTATCATGACATCGAGAGATCTGAATGCCCAGAAAGAAGTGAAGACTCCCCAAATCTGTAATCTCAAATTCAGCAGCAAGAGAGCGAATGATCGTGTGAATTTCACCAGAATTACTGCCAGTAATGATTATATCATCCACATAGACCAGCAAAATAATAACTCCACCAGTAATATTCTTCACAAAGAGAGAAGAATCAGCATATGTATGGTCAAACCCCAAAGACGGCAAGAAGGAAGTAAACCTTTCATTCCAAGCCCGGGGAGCTTGTTTCAAACCATAAAGGGATTTATGAAGTTTGCAAACTTACTGCGGATGAAGAGGATCTGCAAATCCTGGAGGCTGAGCCATATAAACTTCTTCATTAAGAGTGCCATGTAGAAAGGCATTCTTAACATCCAGCTGCCTTAAATCCCATCCATACTGTGCGGCAAGTGCTAAGACAAGGCGAACAGTGGTCGGTTTAACCACAGGACTAAAAGTCTCACCGTAGTCTTGACCCGGTTCTTGACTGAAGCCTTGAGCAACAAGTCTAGCTTTATGACGAGCAATAGAGCCATCAGCATTTTTCTTAATCCGAAAAATCCATTTGCAGCCAACCAAGTTCTTCTGCAAAGGAAGAGATACCAGACTCCATGTCTGCTGATTATGAAGAGCATCAATCTCTTCTTTCATCGCAGCATACCATACTGGAGTCTTTAAGGCACTCTTATAGCTGACAGGCTCACTGAAGTCAGGAGCAGCAACTGACGAAGAGGAACTGATGGTGGTCACACACGCTCTCGGTTTAATAGTGCCAATTTTGCTACGAGTTTGCATTGGATGCAAATTCATGGATGGAATATGGAGAACCACAGATAAACCATCAGGATTAAAAGGAACAACTGAGGGTACAGGTTCAGTTTGCATACCTTCGTTGCTGAGTTCAGGAGCCACAGGAATGGATGAGCAGGAAGACGAAGCAGTAATGGAGTGAGGTGAAGAAGCAGTATTTATAAGATGTGGTAATATAGGTAGAGATGACACTAGAATAGGAGCTGTAACACTCTCAGAAGGAGAGGGAACAGACGAAACAGGAGGAGTAACAACATTATTATTTGTGACAGTGGGCATAGGACAAACATAGGATTGATGACAGACATTAGATGATGACGAAGCTTGTTTGGTTAATTCCAGATAAGGAAAAACAGCTTCATGAAATACAACATGTCGAGAGATATATGAGCGTTTTTTAGACACATCATAACAGATATATCCCTTGTATTGGGAAACATACCCAAGAAACACACACAATTGGGTTTTGGGCTGCAATTTATGAACAAGATATGGACGCAGCAATGGATAACATGCACAGCCGAAAACACGTAAGTGAGATATAGTAGGACTAACACCAAACAAGAGTTCATAAGGAGACTTGTGGTGTAGAATTGCAGAGGGCATCCTATTAATCAGATATGTGGCTGTGTGTACTGCATATGTCCAAAAAGAGGATGGCATTTTAGCATGCTGCAATAAGGTGATGGCAGTTTCAATGAGATGACGATGCTTACGCTCAGCCATCCCATTTTGTTCAGGGGTGTATGGACATGATTTTTGATGAGAAATGCCCTTTTCAGCAAGAAATTTCTGAAATTGTTTGCTCACATACTCTCCCCCCCCCCCCATCACTTTGAAGTATTTGAACAGAACTCGAAAATTGAGTATGAATGGAAGCACAAAAATTCACAAAGACAGAATATACATCACTTTTATTGACTAAGGGAATCCACCAACAATAACGAGTGAATTCATCAACAAAAATGACATAATATTTGTATCCATCAACCGAAACACATGGAGATGGACCCCAAACATCACTGTGAATAATGTGGAAAGGTTTGACAGATTTATGAACACTTGAATGAAAAGGAAGTTTACAAAACTTACCTTGAAGACAACTAGTGCACACAGCAGCAGGAGAATCTGTGGAATATGCAATGTTTGCATTTGTTAACATAGTATGCACTATTTTATTTGTAGGGTGTCCTAACCTATGATGCCAGGTAGAGGACCGCACTAATTGACCAAGAAAAGTCCGAGGTTGAAACTGGAATTTGGAAATGTCAACCCGAGGAGAGAAATGAATTGGATAGAGACCATTACTGCACGTCCCTCTGTAGAGCACCCTCCCCGTGGCTTTGTCCTGAATCCAAAAACGAAAAGCATCAAAAATCAAATAACAATTGTTATCTAAACAAATACGATGTACCGATAACAGATTTTGTGTAAGCTTAGGAACATGGAGCATCGATTGCAGCCGTAATGGCTTACTGGATGTGGAGATAATTGAGTTCCCAACATTAGTTACACACAAACCTGCCCCATCAGCTGTTTGAACCGTATCTTCAGTAGGATAAGGTCTGCTTAATTGCAAATTGGACAAATCAGGTGTCATATGATTTGTGGCCCCAGAATCCGTAAGCCATACTTGAGGAGAAGCTTGACTGTCATTGTGCATTGCTGTCATAGCAGGAGAATGTGATAACTGCTAAGAAACATGCTGAGGATTCATCACGGGCTGCTGATAAAACTGCCGAGAATTCATCATTGGCTGTTGAGACAAGTGCTGAGAGTGCATCACTAGTATGGCAGACTGTTGAGAGAAGGGCTGAGAAGGATAAAATCCAGTGTTCATAGCAGCCATGTCAGCCGTGTGAGGAGCTGAAGCTGGAAATTGATTGGCACCAACAAAATTCGGTCCATTCTCATTATAAAAGCAAAACCAAGTAGTATGATTAGGCTTCCCACAAATGTTGCATTGCAACCTTTCTTGCCGTGTGAATGCACAAGTGGGGGCAGTATGCCCTTCAAAGTTGCAGATTTGGCAGATTGGCAGTGAACTGGTGCCAAATGCAGGGGAAGGCTTAGCTGGTAGCATGTGTTGTCTGCCATTTATATGTGTTCGTTGTGGTTGATGAAACCTGCTTCTGCCCCTAGTCCTATTAAATGGTTTATAACCACCATTATAACCTCCATTCGGATAAGACTGAGAACCATGACTGCCACGAAATGGTGAGGACACAGCAGATGCAACATTACTAGTCTTAACAGCAATGTTCATAGCAGTTAGGTAAGGAGGACTAATACTGTCCACAATTCGTTCCTCAGCCAGTAGCTAAGAACGAAAATCCCTCAAATTAATCACACTCTCTCTTCCCCTTACAACACATCTGAATGTGTTATATTCAGAAGGCAGCTCATTCAGTGCCAATATAACAATGTCTTCATCGGCAAAGTGAACCCCTGCAGCAGCCAAGTAATCACATGCTTCTTTGATTCTAAGCATATATTGACTAATGGTGTCTGCACCTTTCTTAATGTTCTGCAAGTTGGATTTCATTTGGAAAATGCTGGTCTTAGACACAGTAGAGAATTGTTCCTTAAGTCTAGTCCAAAGTTCACGTGAACTAGTGCTGCCAATTGCACATGACAGTGCAATTGGAGACAATGTGGCAGTGATGAGCTGCATTATGGCTCTGTCATGCATTCTCCAAATAACCACAGCATCACATTCTACAATTGATGAAGAAGAACTTGAAGAATGTGTACCGTATTCAGTAGAGGTAGAAGCAGGACATGAGTTGGAACCATCAACAAAACCAAAAATACCATTGCTTTCCAATAACAGCTGCAGCTGGAAGTGCCAATTCAAGTAGTTAGCATCATCCAGTTTAACATTCACCGAAGCTGAGATTGTGGAGATGAGTTTGGAAATTGGAGACTGAATGATCTGAAGTTGTGCAGCAGTCACCATTGCAGAAATCAGAAGCAAATTCGTGAAGAACAACTGTAAACAGTTTGAAGAATTGCAGCAAAATTGCAGACAAGATTAGCAGTAATACGAATCAGTTTATGCATAAAACTGAATCAATTCGTTCGGTGAAGCAGCAATTGCAGAAAGAGGAAACAAATTCTTGAAGAACGACTGTAAATCAGTCGAAAAATCAGAAACAACTTCTTGAATAACTACTGGAAATCAGTCGAAAAAATGCAATAAAATTGCAGGAAAAAAAATCTGCAGCAATACGAAGCAGTTTTGAAGAAAACTGAATCAATTCGTTTGCGTGAGCACAATTGGCTCTGATACCATGTGTGAATCTGTGATAATATGAACAGATTATAGAACTATGAAAGAAGAAAAGTGTTTAGAGAATATGAAAGAGAGAGAGAGATATTTTCAGACTTGTAATTCTGTTATACTGTTATTCTGTTTTTCAGTATTTTTCCACACACATTTTGCATGTTCAGACCTCCTATTTATACACATTATCGTGTGCTATTATGCACATGTGTATGTTATCATTCATACTCTAACACAATTGAAGACAATTGAGAGTTTAATGGTCAATTGAGGGTCAAATAGCATAAATTGGAAGTAAGGGACCAAAATAAAAAAGGCGCGCAAATTTAAGGCTAACATTGAATCTTTCATGGGGATGCAATCGCACAAAATTAAAAGTTTAAAACCAATTAGGGGTGTGATTAAACCAATTAAAACTTGAGGGACCAAAATTGCATTTTCCATCTCCCCGCAATCATCACAGGCGTGACTGCACTGTTCAGTCACCTGAACAGTGCAGGCACGCCACCTGCAATCACAGGCGGCAACCCTTCGCTGCACGCCATGGGCAGCCGAAGGGTTGCCTTTCAAACCTATAAATACATGCATGAAATGCATGCAGGGGAGGGGAAGAAAACTGGGAAAAACGGGGAGAAGAGGGTGTTGATTTTGTTGATTTCAACTAACAATTTGTTGTTAATTGCTTGTTGCAGGTAATTCACTTTGGGTAATTTTGTGGAAGATGAACAGAAAGAGTTTAAAGAGAGAAAGAGAAAAGATAAGCTTTCTTTCACTAACTTCGTAATTCTTGTATTGTGAATGTGTAAAATTGCTTACAAGTTGTTTGATGAATTGCCCTATTTATACTTTCATAGTTAGCAGTAATTTTCATATGACTAACAGATTGTTAACCACTTTGTAACTAAGACAATTACATTCCGTTACATTCAGATATAATTGCTTCTTCTCTTCTGCAGTTCACGTGACTTCTTCTTCTTCTTCTCATTTTGCATGTGGTGTTGTAAACCAGTGATTAGCTTAGTCTTCAACAGCCTCTCCTAAGCTACTTACTGGTTTAACACCTAATTTCAACCTCAATTGATTGAATCTTTCTTTAGGTAAAGCTTTGGTGAAGATATCTGCCACTTGTTCTTCACTTCGGTAGAATTTCACACTGATCACCTCATCTTGTGTAGCTTCCCTTATAAAGTGATATTTTCTGTTAATATGTCTTGTCTTTTGATGAAAGACAGGATTCCTAGTCATAGAAATCGCAAACATATTGTCACAAAACAGGGGTGTTGCCTCTGTTTGCAATTCCCCAAAGTCTTCCAACACACACCTAAGCCATATAGCTTGTGCTGTGGCTTCTGATGCTGAAACGTATTCAGCTTCTGCTGTGGACAAAGCTACTGAGCTTTGTTTCAGTGATGCCCATGAAAAACTTCCACTACCAAAACTGAAAGCATACCCAGATGTGCTTCTACTATCATCCTCATTTCCAGCCCAGTCAGCATCGCAATAGCCAATAAGTGTGGCTGATTTATCCTTCCTGTATTCTATTCCATAGTTAAGTGTCCCCTGAACATACCTAAGGACCCTCCTTGCAACCCCCATGTGCTTCCTTGTAGGATTGCTCATAAAACGTGACAGAAGACTTGCTGAGTACATCAAGTCTGGTCTTGATGCTGTCAAATACAACAAACTCCATACAATTTTTCTGTATAAACCTTCATCTGCAGCTTCACTTCCATCCTCCTTTCTTAGTTTTTCACTAGCAACAAGAGGAATTGTGACTGGTTTACAATCTTCCAGTCCAAACTTCACTAATAGAGATTTTGCATACTTTGGTGTATGAAAATCCCTTGATCACTCTGCAGTATTCCCATGCCAAGGAAATGATGTAGGAGTCCAAGATCAGTCATTTCATATCGTTGCATCATCTCCTTCTTGAACTCAGCTAGCATCCTTGTACTGCTTCCAGTGTATATTATGTCATCGACATAGATTGAAACAACAATCATATCCCCTTTTTCATCACTTCTAGTATATAGTGTTGCCTCACTATTACTTCTCTTGAAGTTGCAGCTTGTGAGATGCTTATCAATCTCACTATACCAGGCTCTAGGAGCCTGTTTGAGCCCATACAAGGCTTTATTCAACTTATAAACCTTGTGTCCTGCATTCTTCACCTCAAACCCCTCGGGTTGCTCAACATAAACCTCTTCTTTTAGAACCCCATTCAAGAAAGCTGACATCTAATTGAAACAGCCTCCACTTCTTTTGTGCTGACAATGCAATAAGAGTTCGAATTGTGTCAAGTCTTGCTACGGGTGCAAATGTTTCATTGTAATCCACACCAGGTTTCTGTGCATAGCCCTTAGCAACCAGCCTAGCTTTGTGTTTTTGAATGGTTCCATCCAGGTTGAGCTTTGTCTTGTACACCCACTTCACTCCTATGACAGGTTTTTCAATTGGCCTCTCAACTAACTCCCAAGTTGCATTTTTGTCTATCATATCCATTTCTGCATTCATAGCTTCCTGCCAAGCTATGTCTTTCACAGCTTCTTGATAGTTTTCAGGCTCAATCATATTTATATGGCATCTTGCATAAATGTCTTCCAAACTTCTCATCTTTACTAGAGTGGATGTACTTGATTCCCTGCTGCCATCTTCATCCTCTCTAAATTCAGTAACTGGAGGTACTGAATTAGAGCTTTCACCAACATCATGCTGAACTTCAATTTGTTGTTCTGCATCATCTTCATTTGCTTCTTCATTACCTGCAAATGAAAAACATGTGGAAACAGATTCCACTTTGTTAGTCTTCCAATTCCAGGATTTATCTTCATCAAAGATAACATCCCTGGACACTATAATCTTCTCTGTGAGCAGAATATACACCCTATATCCCTTCTCACTGCTGCCATAGCCCATAAACACCCCCTTCTCTGATTTTCCATCAAACTTTTGTCTCAACACAGATGGAACATGGGTGTAACGGACACAGCCAAATACCCTCAGGTGTTTAACACCTGGTTTTCTTCCTGTAAACACCTCAAATGGTGTTTTCTTCTCCACAACAGATGTGTGGCTTCTATTCTGAAGGTATGCTGATACATTCACAGCCTCTGCCCAAAAAATAGTAGGCATTTTCTTCTCTTCCATCATGGCTCTTGCCATTTCACAGAGTGTTCTATTCTTCCTCTCGGCTACACCATTAAGTTGAGGGGTATAGGCAGTGGTCAGCTGCCTCTCCATCCCAATATTTGCACAAAACTCATGAAATTCATTTGAGGTGTACTCCCCACCTCTATCACTCCTTAATTTCTTGATTTTGTACCCACTTTGTAGCTCAACAAAGGCTTTAAACTTCCTGAAAACATTAACTGCATCAGCCTTGCTCCTAAGAAAGTACACCCAGCACATTCTAGAAAAATCATCAATGAATGTGATGAAGTATTTGTTCCCCCCGACTGATTCACATTGCATGGGACCACACAAATCTGTGTGTATTAATTCCAGAGGGCACTTTGCTCTCCATGTTCCCCCTTTTGCAAATGTCTCTCTATGTTGTTTACCATGTACACACCCTGCACATACTTCTTTTAATTCTATCAAAACAGGCAGCCCATATACCATCTCACCTTGCTTCATTTTCTTCAAACTTTCAAGGTTTAAGTGGCCAAATCTCCTGTGCCAAATCCATGTTCCTTCACTGACGGTTGCTTTCATTGCTGCAGGTGTTAAAGATTCAAGTGATAGTGGAAAACATCTATTTCCACTCATCACAACCCTTGCAATCACATTTGAGAGGGTTTCATCATCATAGACTACTGCAAGATTGCCTCCAAATAAGACATAATACCCATGTTCAATCATCTGCCCCACACTTAACAGGTTTTCATCTAACCCTGGAACTAATAGCACTTCATTTATATATCTTTTTCCAGCCTTTGTGTTTACTGCAAGAACTCCTTTTCCAGTTGCATCCACTAGCTCACCAGACCCCATCTTCACTTTGCATTTCACTGTTTTATCAAGATTGATGAGTTCAGACTCTTGTGATGTCATATGGTTGCTGCATGCACTGTCAACAAACCATATGTTCTTGTCTTCCACACTTGCAGCATGGCATGCATAAAATAGGGTTACAGTAGCTCCCTCTTCTTTCTTTGCATAGTTTGCTTGTGGCTTGTGCATATTGCTATTGCAATCCCTTGCAATATGTCCAAACTATTACACTTCACACATTTGGGTTGTCCTTTGAATCTACAAATCCCGAAATGGTGCTTGTGACAGACCTGACATTCAGGTTTCATACTGCCTTGACTTGCTGCACTTGTGCTACCATTCCAGCTTGCATTACCATAATTATTCATAGGTTTTGCAGGGTAATTTCTCTCTTTCTTATTCTGTGGTTGCCACCTTGAATTATATCTCCCTTGTGTATGTTTATTTGTGTCAAAGCCTTGATTGTTACCAATCTTTAGACTGCTAAAGGCTCTCTCTGTCCCTGCACTTCTATCCCTTTCATCATGCAAATCCTCCCTTTTATCATGGACTTTCACAGATGCTATGACTTCTTCAATTCTCAAGACATCAAGATCTCTAGTCTCCTCAATAATAGACACTACAGACTTGTATCTTCTACTCAAACTCATCAAGAGTTTCTGCACAATTCTAGATTCACTAATTTCTTCTCCAAATGATTTCAAGTCATTTATAGTTGCAATTTTTTTTGCAAGATACTGATCTAAACTTTCAATATCTAACATCCTCAAATATTCAAATTCAACTCTTAAAGCTTGCAATTTCACAGCTCTAACCTTTTTATCACCTCTGAATTCTCTGCTCAAGATCTCCCATGCTCCTCTTGCTGTTTTTTCATTTCTGATTCTTGGAAACAGCTCATCAGTCAAGGCTCCTTGTAGAATGCTTAGTGCCTTAGCATTCTTGATTCTTTTTGCTTTTGTAGCAACTTGATCCTCCTCTGGAGTACTGGCAGCTTTGCCCCTTTTCTCTGCAGATCCTTCTGCTTCAGGTTGGGCTTGATCTATGGCTTGAACAATGTCCCATAAGTCATATGCTGTAAGTATGGTTTCCATTTTTACTGCCTAGAAGTCGTAGTTTGAACCATTGAATTGTGGAGCTCTTAGGTCTGATGATCCAGCCATGCTGAAATTGATTTTTGGGTTCTTTATTTTTTATTTTTTGGTTTGGATACTTCTTGATTGATCACAGATCACGCCCCTTGTTGAATCAGGTTTAGTGCTCTGATACCATGTTGATTTTGTTGATTTCAACTAACAATTTGTTGTTAATTGCTTGTTGCAGGTAATTCACTTTGGGTAATTTTGTGGAAGATGAACAGAAAGAGTTTAAAGAGAGAAAGAGAAAAGATAAGCTTTCTTTCACTAACTTCGTAATTCTTGTATTGTGAATGTGTAAAATTGCTTACAAGTTGTTTGATGAATTGCCCTATTTATACTTTCATAGGTAGCAGTAATTTTCATATGATTAACAGATTGTTAACCACTTTGTAACTAAGACAATTACATTCCGTTACATTCAGATATAATTGCTTCTTCTCTTCTGCACTTCACGTGACTTCTTCTTCTTCTTCTTCTCATTTTGCATGTGGTGTTGTAAACCAGTGATTAGCTTAGTCTTCAACAGAGGGAAAGAAAACTGCGTAGAAGAGGAAGAAAAAAAGGAGGAGAAAAAAGTAGAGAAAAGGCAAAAAACAAGGGAAGATTTACGTGGGAAAGATAACTGGTCTTCATCCCTCTCGGTCCAGCTCTTTCTCTCTCGGTCTCGGCTTCTCTCTCTAGAACCAGAAGCAGCTCTCTCCTTCATCCCTCTCGGCCAGCCGACTTGGACCATCGTTCATCCACCTATATCTACCCTCATCACCTCCGGTAGCCTCCACTCCACGCCAGACATCTCAGCAGCTGCTCAGGCGAAGAAACGGTGACAGCCCTGACGACAGCAAGCCAAACCGTGCATCTTCCGACGTCTTTTCCGGCCACCACAGGCCACCATTTCCGACGCCACCACGACAGGGAGAACCACCTCGACCTCCTCTACCCGTAGGTGTTAGCAGGTAAGCCTCTCGTCGTGGTCGACCATTTTACTGTTCGTCGTCTTCTTCCTGCGCTGGGGGAGTGAATCCCCGTTGGGTCGTTTGGGCCGGGTTCAGTCCCCGGCCCAGCTGTCCAGGTTGATGGGTCTTTTGGCCCATCAGGGATGGACAGTCCAGTCCAGCCCAAGTGTATCCTAGTTGGGCCCTTGACCCAACATGGCTGAGCCGACCCATTTAGATGGGCCCGACCCGACCCAAATTTTTTTTATTTTTTATTTAAAGAATAAAAATTGCATTTAAAAAAAATAAAAAATGTGTTGTTTTTGTACATACGGCCGGATTCCAAGATTTTTTTTCATCATATTTTTCATAAAAAAAATATTTTGCATCTTCCTCATGTTTTAAAACAAAAATTGGATATCGTAACCGGTTTATGATTATCTGTTAGAATTTGGCCAAAATATCAAAAATAATTTTAATTTTTTTTTGTTTTATCTATTAGGGTGTAAATTTACATTGTAAAGTACATCCATGGATAAAAAAAAAGGTTTTTAAACTACGGTGTAAATTTTTATTGTAAAGTACATCCGTAGATAAAAAAGATTTTTACTACGGTGTAAAATTACATTGTAAAGTACATCCATAGATAAAAAAGGTTTGTAACTGTGGTGTAAAATTACATTGTAAAGTACACCCGCAGACAAAAAAAAATATTTTTTTGAAAATGCAGTGCAAAATTTTGAACTTAGAAAAACAATCAAACAACAATGCAGCTTACCTTAGGTAGGGTGCACTAGGGGGTGATGCGTCTTCCCCTTGCACAACAAGTCCCCTTACCTAGACTCTCGCAGACCAATAGGTTCCTAATAACCTTAATACTAGGTGGTGACTCCTTAGAATTATAGTCGTAAATTTTACGGCTATAAACACCCTCTATTTTCACCGCGCACCGTTGTCACTCCAGAGAGGGATGGCGGGGCGCGAAGCGCGTAAAAAATTTGTCGTCGCGACAATGGTGTGAAAACTGTTGGTGTCAAATGGATATATAAAACAAAGTTAAATGAAAAAGGTGAATTTGACAAACACCAAGCATGTTTGGTGGCTAAGGGATACACACAGGAATATGGGATTGATCATGCATAAATTTTTGCACCAGTTGCACGATTAGATGCCATTCGCTTGCTGTCATTGGCTACTCATAACTCTTGACAAATATTTCAGGTGGGCATGAAATCTACTTTCTTGCATGGCGAATTGAATAAGCAAGTTTGTGTCGAACAACCTTCAGGTTATCTACATAAAGGGAATGAATAAAAGGTGTATAGACTGAAGAAGGCACTTTATGGACTGAAACAAGCACCATGGGCTTGGTACAGTCGCATAGAATCATACTTCTCCAAAACTGGCTTCCAGAAAAGTCCTTATGAACATACTATGTTCATCAAAATCGGGAAGGGAGGTAAAAATCTGATTGTTTGTTTATACATGGATGATTTGATCTTCATTGGAAATGATGATAACATGTTTCTTGAATTCAAACAATCAATGATGAATGAATTCGATATAAGTGACTTGGGAAGAATGTGTTACTTCCTTGGTATTGAGGTCAAGCAAGCATATGGGGGTGTGTTCATTGGACAAAAGAAATTTACACATTGATAGAGTATAAATACAATATAAAATACATGTGTATATTCTAGAATATATGAGTATATAGGAGTTTGTTAGAGGTTGTATGAAAGGTGTATAGAGGGGGCAGTTGCTCACATGATGTGTATGCAGAAAAATATATTCAAACAGTACAATAATTTGAAATTTGGCTGTCCCTCTCTTTCTTTTCTTTACTCTCGTTTCTCTCTTCATCTTCAGCTCCTCACAAGAAATCTCCTTCTTCTTCCTTGAAAATACTTGATTATTCACAAAATCTTATAGTCTCAAAACACATGAGATCTTTGAAAAGTTTCAAATGATTGATTGCAATTCTGTTCATAATCCAATTATCCCAGGCTTCTAGCTCACAAAAGATGTTGGGGGAGAAAGAATTGATAACACGTACTACAAGCAAATTGTAGGAAGTGCGATGTATTTTCTGCATTCCTTTAGATATTTAGTTCAATTGTAAGGCTATATAAGCCCAGTCTTAGTGCTTTAATAAAACAAGAAAACGAAACCATTTTGCATCAATTGTTTGATCTCTGAGTTGCAACAATGCCTTGTATAGGAAACACGGACAGTTTTATTATTAGGAAGCACGACACTCAAATACACACAGCTGTACAATCATGGCTATTTAAAGACAACATTAAGCATGCTCTAGATATTTCTTATGATACAACTATTACTAGGATTCATCACTAGCCAATCGACTTATAGTAGACAATTGATCTAGATTATTATTCAAGACACGATTTAGTTTCGTCACCAGAAGAAGCATTCACCATACTTGAGAACTGCATTAACTCTTAACAACATCAACCCCAGTCTTGATCACACAACTTCGGAACTTGATGAGGGAGCACTGGCTTTGATATCAGAAAGCTTAGTAACAACTTCGGACATGCTAGGCCTGAGAGTAGGAGACTGGTTGATGCACTCCATGGCCAAGTGCAAAAGAGTGAGAGCCTGCTTATTATCAAACCTGGATCCTAACTTTTTGTCAACCAAATTCAGAAACCTCCCTTGTTGGTGTAAACGACCAGCCTGAAATTGCAAAACAGGGTCGCCTTGCAGCTTTAGAACAAGAATTGTCACTAGGGAGTATATAATCCTGCCAAATATCACTTACAGTATCTAAAAGAAAGTCAGCTTCCTGGTTTGGAATATATTCAGTATTACTTCTCCCACTGACTATTTCAAGCACTACAACCCCGTAACTGTACACATCTGCTTTAACTGTTATGGCTTTCCCCAATGCATGCTCAGGTGCCATATATACTCTGTAATACTTTGAGAGATTAATCACTCGTTATAGCTAACGATAAATAAGATTAAATTGTTTTGATGATGTAATTTGCTGCTTACCGCGATCCCCTAGCTTTGATGGCTGTAAATGGATCTTCCTCGTTGTAAATTGTTGCCAACCCGAAGTCTGATAACTTTGCGGTGTGAGTTTTATCAAGCAAAATGTTCTTGGCATTTATATTCCCATGAACAATCTTGATCTTGATGCTCTTTTCTTCTTCTTCGTGTAGATAATTCAAACCTTTCGCTATTCCTAGGCAGATATCAAATCTGGCACTCCAACTTAGTTCTGTCTCAGTGCTTGTATGTCTTAGTTCTATAAATTCAAGGAAAATGTTAGCTGTTGTTTTTCCTGCTTGAAGAAATTTACTTAGATTAACAAACATTATTTCAATCTAGCTAGGCTAGGGCAGAGAAAATATTACCAAACAAGGCCTTATGAAGGGAGCCAGTTTCCATGTATTCATAAATTAGCAGATGCAGGTCTTTTTTGGAATAGCCACCCAACAATTGAACTAGATTTTCATGACTCAAGGATATCAGGTTGCCGATTTCACTTTTTAATTCATCTTTTTCTCGCTGTTCTGATGGCGGAGAAATCTTCTTCACTGCTAGTTGAATCTGATCGGGTAAATTAGCCTGCAAATTGAAACTCAAAATATAAGATACAGCTGTTTCATGACAACTTCAAAAATTGACTGATTAGCAGTAAGTGTAACCTTGTATACTACGCCGAAACGTCCCCTACCAATCTCCATTTTGGAGCTGAAATTTTTAGTACCATCTATTATCTGTTGGAGGGTGAAAGATCTTTTCTGGACTTCTATTTGTTTTTCTATTTGCAATGAAAAAACCATCAAAGAAATTGAATTAACAGACACTCTACCCAATAAGAATCTTTCAAGCAGTAATATGCAGAATGGAGTTTGATTTCATATAGTCTCACCTCGCAACTCTCTATTCCCAAGCAATCTCATTTGCCATACGAAAAGAAATAGAAGTAACGGAGCAAATGCACAACCTATGGTGATCCCGGCTATTTGAGAAGCAGAAAGCTTCCCATCATGAACTGTATATATCAGAAATCAAAAGGTAATTTCTTTTTTTTTTTGGCAGATGTGAAGGGATAAAACATATTCGAGTTTGAACAAAATTAAGAGAAATGTGCTTTTTCTTACTTGGAGTTACAGAGATGGCAGATACAAGAGGTCCATTCAGAGCTGCTGGGTTAAACAGAGATCCTTTGCCGGCCCAGAAATAATGAATTTCCAAGGGATTGTCATCAACAATCGCAGGGAAACTTGTTTTCCATGCTTTATTTGGACCTTCGGCCTTCTCTATTATGTTGAGATCCGTCAGTTTTCTCTCACCCTGAAATGAGAATGAGTACCATACATGATGGAAATTGCTAGTACAATTAAGCTGTTGTTCAGAATAATCACCTGAATATACACATCGAAAATACGAGTCCCTAAGCTGCTATAGTCTTCATTCTGAGTATAAATAGTTTCAGCAAAGTGAAGTTCCACTGTGTAACTTCCTTTGCGCAGACAGAACCCGTAGTATTTCAAAGACACAGGGCAAAACCGAGCTGTTTTATATAATGATTCTTCTGAAACAGAAACTCCACAGGTCATGTTTTTGACGAAATCGCTTGAATTGCTAGGTTTGAAGATCGAGTCTCCAGAACAAGAATATGCCCACGTTCCTGGAACGCTGAAATAACTCTCTGTAGAAACATCTTCATCGTATGGATTCCCATCAGCGTTAGTACGTGCGCCGCCGCAGTTTATGAACAAGGAATGATCTGCAAAACATTATTGTCATTAGAAAATGAAGGACTCAGATTCTATAATCTTAATTTAAATTTCATGAATAGAAGTTTAAAACATACGTTTTGATGTACATTTCTTACTCAATGCAAGGATAGAATCCCTGTAAAGAACAACAAACATGCTTGTGAGAAAATTAAAACTCATCAGTAAGCACTGTTACAGTACAGAAGATTAAAATACATCAGAGTACAAACAGGTCCAAAGGATATAATAGGAATACACACTCACAAGTTGAAGTTTTAGAATGAAGGAGAGATTCAAAGGAAACAAAAGAAAAACCAAAATCACAGCGCTTACATATTTGGCTTTCCAGGGTCCAGGGTCTTGACTTCTGTTGAATCATGGTGTGCTGGATCTGTAATGTTATCTTTGATGAAATCTGCAAAGTTATTATAAGACAAATCCCTGCAACATAAGAGTTTTCGTAAGAGAAGGTATTTTCTTTTCGCTTTGTTGGATGAAGATTATTCAATAACCGACTGTAAATGTAAAATAGATGCATCGTCCCAAACTTGAAGGTTATGGAAACTTACGCTTTATCTGTCTCCAGAATCCAACGAGGAATTGACCCATTAAGCTTATTGTTCGTGAGTAACCTGTTAAAAAGCAAATTATCCATACTCTTAATGGATTCTGAGAAACAACTTATGATGAGTTGAAGAAATTAATTCACATACAGTGTATCCAAAGATGCCTTCTTCAAAGATTGCGGGATCGAACCGCTCAAGTCGTTAAAGCTCAAGTCGCTGCACCAAGTACATCAAAACTGATATAACAAAAACTATATGAAAAAAACCATGGCAATTGAAAAAATCATAAAGAAAAATGAACTTACAGGTAATTTAATGATGTCCAATTATTACCAATGTAGTCAGGGATTCCACCAGTAAGTGAACAATTCCTCAGTACCCTGTAAAAACCATGTAATAAGTTTGGAATTTTGGATTTATCTGTTGATTGTGATTTCTGAAAGCAAAATAATTTATTTATCAAATGTCATAACCGTGTCATGATGATACTGGTGGGATTATAAGTTTTCAATCCCTTAATTAAAATTATTATTAGCAACATGGAACAAATCACTCACAGGTAATACATGTTTGTCAGATTTCCAATTTCTGGGAAAGAGAAACTAGTGTTAACATCACTGACCAACCTGGAAAAATAATAATAAAATTCTTAGAAACATTAAGTAAAGAACAAATCTTTATTTGATGTGGGAAATAAAGATAAGTCGAAGACGAAGCATTTACAATATTCCAAGACCGGACAGATTGAAAATTCCACGAGGCAGCTCCCCTTCAAAATCATTTCCCATGAGGTACCTGTGATCAGTATACTCAATAGCTTAATTGTATATGATTGAACGGTTGTTTTTTTTTTTTTATATATATATATATATAAGTAACAATTTTAAAAAAAATAAAAAATAGTTTTTTTTTTTACAACAACAAAAGATTGTTTTCTATTATTTTTGGGTTTTTTATGTGTAAATTATATTTATCACAACAACTATAATAATATTTACCATGCTGCCACCATAATAATACCACTAGTTCATCATCAACATGTTTAGGAGAGTGTTTGAGTTTGCTTTTTAAAGTATTTTTAAACTTAAAAGTGTATCAAAATAATTTTTTTTATTTTTTAAAAAATATTTTTGATATCAGCACATTAAAATGATCTAAAACACTAAAATAATTTAATTTAAACATAAAATAAAAACATTCAAATAATTTCAAAAATGCTTTTGACACGTAGTGTCAAACACAAACCAAATGTGTCATATAATTAGTTATATATTTTATGGAATCACATATTTTTTAAAAAATTAAATAAAATCCGTGTAAAACTTTTTCCTACAAAAAAGTAATTTTTAAAAACAATTAATGGTACGTACGAAGCACCCTTTCGATTTTCTATATATGAGCTTGGAATGATTTACAGTTAAAATTTCTGAGGAGAAAATTTGCAGGGAACTTACAGGTAAGTGAGATTGGTGAAATTTGCAATGAACTGTGGTATCTTACCACTCAACTTGTTCCCAAAAACAGAACTGCGAAGACCAGTAACGTTTCTATTAAGCAAAATGGACCACAGAGAACAATGAGGCTAAGAAATAACAATGATGCACTTACAAGCCAAGCAGAGATGTAAGATTGGCAAAACTTTCTGGCAATCTTCCAGTCAAGTTGTTGGAACCCAAAGTGCTGTAACAAACCAAAAACTCCTCAGTATTTTATATATCGAAGGATAAGTTGTTGTCTCTAGCAGCTTACAGTAGTTCAAGCTTGCTCAATTTTCCAAGTTCTGTCGGAAGATCACCAGAGAGTCGATTCTCTCTCAAACTCCTAATTAAATTAAGAAAATTAAGGGATTAATACCGAGCAGAAATGGAATAATAATACAAGATAAATTAAATGGAATCGGGCAGATCGAGTTAAAGAGTATTTACAGTGAAGTGAGATTTGAGAGGTTTCCCAATTCTTTAGGAATTGGACCTGATAACATATTGCCACCCAAGTACCTATAACCATAATTGTATTTTTCCAAGGATTGCAAGATCATTAGAATATATTACAGTAACTAAAACCATCAACTTTGATAAGTGAGCAACTGAAGAGACCACGATGGTTGTTTTACTTACAGAGTGGTAAGGTTCATCAACTTCCCTAAAGATGGAGGTATGGAATCATCAAGGAAGTTCATGCGCAGATCACTTTGGTCAGTAAACAGGACAGTTACCATTTAGTCCAATATTATTATAAATTATCGTACAGAAGGTTAAAGACCAAAAAAAGAAAATAAATTATCAGAGCAATACAGCTTACAGTGTTTCCAGAGCCTCCAGATTCCCTAATGTTGGAGGTATTTGCCCAGATAATTGATTCGATGCAAGGTTTCTGATAATTATCAGATAAGTTTGTGACTATCACAGGAACGTCAAATAAAAAAAATAGAAAAGATTAATCTGGATCACTCACAGAGTTTCTAGCCGAGTCAACTTCCCCAAGGACTCTGGAATGGTACCATGGAGTTGGTTGTTGGACAGATCACTGTTCAGGTAATTAAGTCCATCAAATAATTATGTTGCTGAAGAGCACAACTGATTAAGGTGTCATATTTCAACCCTCAGTGGGAGAAAAATTTATGAATTTGTCCGAAAGAAAATAAAAATCTCTAATTTCATTTCAACAAACAAATCATGTAACCTTTCTCAAATCAGTCAATTAATTAAATTGATCATGTGGGATTGACTTGGATAGCTAGTTTTACTGTTGATTGATGTAAAACCAGACACTTAAAACAACCAGATAGTGTTTTTTCTAGGATCTTAAAACAATATTTTTAAAAATCATAGGTCAAAAGAGAATAAGAAAAATAAAGGAGAGATAACTACAAACAAATTAAATAAAATCCGTGTAAATTTTTTTCCTACAAAAAAGTAATTTTTAAAAACAATTAATGGTACGTACGAAGCACCCTTTCGATTTTCTATATTTGAGCTTCAACGTGTTTTTGATATTTGTTTTTAAAAATTTGATCTACAGTTAAAATTTGATATTTTAAAAACAACTTGATAGTTTTTTCTAGGATCTTAAAACAATATTTTTAAAAATCATAGATCAAAAGAGAGTAAGAAAAATAAAGGAGAGATAACAACAAACAAATTTGATGTTATAATAATATTTACCATGCTGGCACCATAATAATACCACCAGTTCATCACCGACATGTTTAAGAGAGTGTTTGAGGTTGTTTTTTAAAGTATTTTTAAATTAAAAAATGTATCAAAATTATTTTTTATTTTTTAAAAAATATTTTTTCATATAGGCATATACAAATGATCTAAAAACACTAAAATAATCTAATTTAAAACACAAAATAAAAATTTCAAATAATTTTAAAAACGCTTTTGACACGCAGTGCCAAACAGATACCAAATGTGTCATATAATTAGTTTTATATTTTATGGAATCACATATATTTAAAAATTAAATAAAATCCGTGTAATTTTTTTTCCTACAAAAAAGTAATTTTTAAAAACAATTAAGGGTACGTACGAAGCAACCTTTGGATTTTCTATGTATGAGCTTGGACTGCTTTACAGTTAAATTCTGAGGGGAGAATTTGCAGGGAACTTACAGTTCAGTGAAATTGGTGAAATATGCAATGAACGGTGGTATCTTACCACTCAACTGGTTCCCAGAAACAGTACTGCGAAGACCAGTAACGTTTCTATTAAGCAAAATGGACCACCGAGAACAATGAGGCTAAGAAATAACATTAACAGATGCACTTACAAGAGACGCAGAGATTTAAGATTGTCAAAACTTTCTGGCAATATTCCAGTCAAGTTGTTGGAACCCAAATAGCTGTAACAAAACAAAAACTCCTGAGTTTTTAATATATCAAAGGATAAGTTGTTGTCTCTAGCAGCTTACAGTTCTTCAAGCTTGCTCAATTTTCCAAGTTGTGGCGTAAGATCACCAGAAAGTTGATTCCCGTTCAAAATCCTAATTAAATCAAGAAAAATAAGGGATTAATACAAGATAAATTAAATGGAATCGGGGAGGTTGAGTTAAGAATATTTACAGTGAAGTGAGATTTGAGAGGTTTCCCAATTCTGTAGGGATTCGATATGATAACATATTATAACTCAAGGACCTGCAACCATCATTTTTTTTTTCCAGGGATTGCAAGATGGTTAGAATATATATATTCCAGTAACTAAAAACATCAACTTTGATACGTGAGTAACTGAAGAGACAATGATGGTTGTTTTACTTACAGAGTGGTAAGGTTCGTCAAATCCCCTAAAGATGGAGGTATGGAATCATTAAGGGAGTTCATGCCCAGATCACTATGGTCAGTAAACAGGAAAGTTACCATTTAGTCCAATATTATCGTAGAGAAGGTTAAAGACCAAAAGAGAAAAAAAAGGGCAATACAGCTTACAGTGTTTCCAGAGCCTTCAGATTCCCTAATGTTGGAGGTATTTGCCCAGATAATTGATTCGATGCAAGGTTTCTGATAATTATCAGATAAGTTTGTGACTATCACAGGAACGTCAAATAAAAAAAATAGAAAAGATTAATCTGGATCACTCACAGAGTTTCTAGCCGAGTCAACTTCCCCAAGGACTCTGGAATGGTACCATTGAGTTGGTTTCCGGACAAATCACTGTTCAGGTAATTAAGTCCAACAAATAAATATGTTGCTGAATAGCACAACTGATTAAGGTGTCATATTCAAACCCTCAGTGGGAGAAACATTTATGAATTTGTCTCAAACAAAATAAAAACATCTAATTTCATTTCAACAAACAAATCATGTAACTTTTTTCAAATTAGTCATTTTAGTGTCTGTTTGAGAGTGTGATTGAGATTGTTTTAGAAAGTGTTTTTTGTTTAGAAATGCATAAAAATAATGTTTTTTTTAAATAAATTATTTTTGACATCAGCATATGAGAATGATTTAAAAACACCAAAATTTTAATTTAAAAAAAATTCAAATATTTTTGAAACGCAGTGTCAAACATCCCCTTATCGATCATGTGGGATTGACTTGGAAAACTAGTTTTACTGTTGATTGATGTAAAACCAGACTCTTAAAACAACTAGATAGTGTTTTTTTCTAGGATCTGAAGACAATATATTTAAAAGTCATAGATCAAAAGAGAATAAGAAAAATAAAGAGATCCTACTCCAAACAAATTTATTTAGTTGGGAAAATCACCTACTCCATGAACGAATCAAGATTTCACAATAATTTTTTTTAGTATAAACCCAACGAGAGTTGCACCAAAAAATCTCACAAATCTCGCATCAACTTGTTAGATGTGATACATTTATAAAATCACGATGAGAGAACACCGTAAATCTTCCCCAAAATCACTAGCAATTCCCTAAAGCTATCAAAATAAGACAAGAGAAAAGCATGCCAGAAGCACACCTATGTCGCTGTTAGACTTTAAAAAAACATATAATTTTAATGCGTTTATAAACAAAATGAATTTTGAAAAGCTATCTCAACCACACCCTCAAGATGAGATTTTATACCATGTCAGCTTATAAAGCTAGAAGTTACAGATCATTTTGTGGCAATATTACCTGCTTTGATACGTGAGTAAGTGAAGAGACAATGATGGTTGTTTTACTTACAGAGTGGTAAGGTTCGTCAAATTCCCTAAAGAAGGAGGTATGGAATCATCAAGGAAGTTCGCTTGCAGATCACTTTGGTCAGTAAACAGGACAGTTACCATTTAGTCCAATATTATTATACATTATCGTAGAGAAGGTTAAAGAGAC
The DNA here is from genome assembly GCA_027405865.1 of Salix purpurea. Taxonomy (NCBI): domain Eukaryota; kingdom Viridiplantae; phylum Streptophyta; class Magnoliopsida; order Malpighiales; family Salicaceae; genus Salix; species Salix purpurea. The sequence continues at coordinate 1,195,366 of JAOWLH010000040.1, read as the reverse complement.
CAACAAAATAAAAAGGGCAATACAGCTTACAGTGTTTCCAGAGCCTCCAGATTCCCTAATGTTGGAGGTATTTGCCCAGATAATCGATTAAATCCAAGGTCTCTGATAATTATCAGATAAGTTTGTGACTATCACAAGAGCGTAAAATACAAAAAAAAAAAAAAAAAATAGAAACGATCAAGCTGGATCACTCACAGAGTTTTTAGCCGAGTCAACTTCCCCAAGGACTCTGGAATGGTACCATGAAGTTGGTTGTTGGACAGATCACTGTTCAGGTAATTAAGTCCATCAAATAATTATGTTGCTGAAGAGCACAACTGATTAAGGTGTCATATTTCAACCCTCAGTGGGAGAAAAATTTATGAATTTGTCCGAAAGAAAAAAAAAATCTCTAATTTCATCTCAAATCAGTTAATTAATTAAATCGATCATGTGGGATTGACTTGGATAGCTAGTTTTACTATTGATTGATGTTGTTAAGGAATCATCTTACCTAAAAGCTCAAGCTGATAGGTAAGATCCCAGAATATAATTTATATTATTCTCTAACACACCGCCTCAAGTGAAAGCCCTTTGAGCTTGAAACTTTAACATACCCATTACCTTGTGCTTGATTTTTATCAAATAGAATGAGAATGATGAGATTTAAACTCGTGATCATTGGGTCAACAAGGTTCTGATACCATGATAAGGAATCATCTCACCTAAAAGCTCAAGCTGATAGGTAAGGTTCCAAAATATGATTTATATTATTCTCTAACAGATGTAAAACCAGACTCTTAAAACAATTTGATAGAGTTTTTTCTAGGATCTTAAAACAATATTTTAAAAATTATATATCAAACGAGAGATAACAGCAAACAAATTTATGGCAAATCTCACACATCAACTTCTTAGATGTGATACACGAAGAGAGAACATGGTAAATCTTCCCCAAAACTACTAGCAATCCCCTAAAGCTATCAAAATAAGACGAGAAAAGCATGCGACAAACACACCTATGTCGCTGTTAGACTTAAAAAAAATAATTTATTTTTGATGTATTTCTTAACAAAATATATTTTGATAAGCTATCTTAACCACTTCCCGAGAAGAGTTATTATAGGACGTCGTCGGCTTACAAAACTAGAAGTTACAAACCAATTTATGGCAATATTACCTGCTTTCAGACATTCAAGTGTTACTTAACATATATAAAACCATTTAAAGCAACATTAAAACAATTTATGACCCAAGTGATATATATTTCAGGAAAATATTTACAGAGAAGTGATGTGGCAAATATTTGTAGTGCTTTCATTGCAGGCGCCACATTCAAAGGAAATACTTTTATCATCGGACGGTGAGCAGTATTTATGTGAAACTGATGGTTTTGGGAGCCCCAAGGTGACGATGATTTTTTCAAGAGCATCCACTGCATGGAAGATATTTTAACAAATAATTAATTAGTTGAATACATAAAAATATTTACGTAGAATTTTTCTTCGAAAGTTATTACATGAACTGCCTGTTAAAAATAATGAACTGCTCATGCGCGAATACATGATATGTCAACATGCATTTAATAGAATTTCTCAAATTAAAACACCAAAAATATCATTAACTCATTTAATAGAATTTCTCAAATTAAAACACCAAAAATATCATTAACTCTAAAAGAAATAGTATAAAGAACTGCTTGTTAACAATGCTATCTTACACACACTGTAATTGTATCAACTCGATCTCTGCTTTATTGAATACCTTTAGGCTGCTTATATAGCCATTACATACTGTCAAGATTATTGAAAGCAGGAAAAACAGAAATAACCACCGAGTCAGTATTATTCTAACTGACTACTAACAACTTTGCTGACTCATAATAGTTTGTTATTTAACAAACTATATCTAACTGCATTAACAAACTATCCCAATCGCCATCTGTAACACTGCTCATGCGCGAATAGACTTAGCAAGCAGTTAAAATCTCGATAATATGTAGTAAAGTTGGAGTATGTAAAGAAATAAAATCATTGCTAGTTGCGCACCGTAGAGGTAAAGTCAAAACCCTTGTCTTTTGATGAGTTCACAAGGTTTAAGGTTCATTTCGGAAAGAGAAAAAGAAGAATAAAAACAATTTTATACTTTTCTTTTCTAGATTTAAATAAAATTAAAGGACCTTTGGAGTCAGACAGTATTACTCACCTTCAGCACAAGGTAACCCTTCATCTGTGTAAGGATTTTCTGGAGAACAAGGTGACCCTTCACTACTTGAGGGCTCTTGATCCCTCGCTGTGCTCCGAAACTTGAATCCAGAGCCATGTTGACAAAGAAGAAGAAGAAGGAGGAGAAGAAGAACGGAGAGAAAGAAAGGAACAGCCATTTTTTCTTGTTTCTCAGTTAATCTACAATCTGGGAGGTGTTGGCATATTATAGGCAGAAAAATTCATAAAAGACAAATGCAAGGCTGCTTTTGAACTTTCCTGACCTTTAAAAATCAACCACAGATGTTTATGACGTCTGATGTTTATGTAATCAAGATATTACATAATTGTATATTAAAAAAAAATATCAAGAAATATTAAATATATATTGATCCGACTATTAAATTGATATATCGTCATGTTGATTTGTGAACTGTGTGAGAAAGCATTTCACTTTAGTTTCAACCAAGTGTATATATACACACATATATTTTTATTTGAGTACATGTAATTTTTTTTTTCATTTGGATTCTTGTATTTGAATTCTGAGAAACCTACTATTACTAACCTCAGTTTTCAATTCTACAGTCAAATTTCAATCAAAATAATTAAAGACACCCTTAGAAAGTCTTAATTGAAGGACGTTGATACCCAATTCTTGAGCCTTTTTTAAAATATTTTTGGTCAAAATATTAAAAAAAAAAAAAACAAAAAAAAAACCAAGAAAACATTTTCTTGATATATTTGCTGCTTTCATCGTATTTAAAAATTAGAAAATTTTATCTTTCAACGAGTTCACTTGTTAAAGTCACTATGAACCTCACATTGGTTAACTCGGTGAAAAACTGGTCTTTAAGGATTTTTATGGTATTCATTCTGCCCGTGTGGGCCAAGTGTGGGCCATGATGATGATGGGCCAGGATACTATCTTGAAGAGTTCACGACCTGTTTGTTTGGGCTGGTAAGAGTGAGGCCCTTAAAATCTGCCCAGCCTTCATCTCTCACCTTCTTGTCACCGTTGTCGTGGTTCCTGTTCTGAATCCCTAGGTTTCCACTTCTCATCTCATTCCTTATCTCATCGAGCCTTGTCAAATTGGTCACCCAAACCAGCCAAGAAATATAAATTCGATCTTCTTGAATTAGTTTGCTGTATTTTTGTATGTCTTCTTCACATGTCATGGGGTTTGGGCATTTGTGGTCAATTTCTCGCCAAAGGGTTTGTAAGCCGGTATAGTATTCTTCAAGGAAGCCACTTCCTTGTGTTGTTCGGCTGACCCTTCGTTTTAGGTTATATACCTGGATGTTGTCTCCTCCATCATGGTAGGTTGTTGCAATGGCGTCCCACACCCCTTTAGCTGTAGGAAATTGATAAAATTCCCAATTAGATATGGGTTTAGGGAATTGATAATCCAACTTTTAATTATGACATTTTCTGTTCTCTGTTTGTTGTATGTGGGGCATGTCAATGTTAGTTGCTTGATTTTTGCGGTGATGAATCCAAGTTCGTCTCTGCCAGAGATAAACATCTCCATGATTTGTGACCATAGTTCATAGTTTTGGCCATTGAGTTTGATTCTAGGGATGGCTACTAGCAGGTCATGATTATGGTTTTGTGTTGGGATGATTTGAGGGTCAGTTCTAGGGTTTATGGCTGTCATCTGGTTATGAGAGTTTTCTTCTGCCATGATTTAGGGTTTGTGATTTTTAAAAACAGGTTAGATCTTGGATCGGCTGCTCCGATACCATGTTAATAATGAAAAGTAATTGTATGTCGATCAATAATAATTTTTGTTGATCTTCTTATTGCATTGAAGGCCTATTTATACATGTATAGGAATCCTGTTTATGCAAGGAATCCTGTTTACAAAAGAAAAACTAAGACTAGGAGTATACATGAGATTTTTCCTAATTTGTAATGTTGCTGAATTGATTGTTGTTAACATATGCTGCTGCGTTTTGAGGGCTGATTCGTTGGATAAAATACTGATGCGTTTGGGGTCGCTGTTGCTGTCATTATTCCAGTTTCTGCAGAGCTCGATTTTCTGGATAGAGCTGCTGCTCACTGGAGATTTTCTGCATGCATCTTATCTGCTGCTGTGTTGTAGGCTACTGCTGCTATAATTTTGTGTTTTGCTACTGTCAAAGGAGAGTTTTACTGCATATATGCTCTCCCAATTATCCACACTCTAATTTCAATTCGTGAAAACAACAAAACACAGAGTCTTTTATTTTATTTTTTTAAAATCGAAGCCTTATATTTATAAAAATGATTACAACTCAAACTGTCATAATCTAACAAGAACTGTAAATTAATACGAGCTCATTTAGAATACTTTTTATTGTTCTTAGAAAATGTAGAGTAAGTTGCCAACCTGTGGCCTTCACAGTACTGATGCTTTTTATTAATCTCTCTTCTTGACTAGGAAAATCTCGACATGATTGAAACAGAAGACGCTGAACATGGACGAAGACTTGACCATAAATTTATTCTTCATGTTAGCATTCAGTGGGCCCAACCATTTATCTTTCTGCTGAACGTGATCAAAGACTTGACCTTAACCCTTAAGGATGCATTATTGCTTCTTGATGTTCACATTCCATGTGTCTAAATATTAACATTATTATTTTTCTTTCATTTTAAAAAAAAATCAATTTAACCAAAAAAAAACAATTATTTTTTCTTTTATTGGATATATATGTAGACATCAGTCCCACATCAGTTTTACTCTTGGATAAGCTAAAATCTTATTACAAGTGGTAATTAACGGGCATAAACGATACGTTGTACCAAATCAACTTAACTTGCAGTGCTCCGAAATCTGAATAGTTGGCAAAGGAGAAGAAGGACGGAGAGAAAGAAAGGAACACCCTTTTTTCTTTTTTCCAGTTAATCTACGATCTGGGAGATATTGGCATAGTGCTATGGACAAAAAGATTCCCCATACACAAAAATGTACTATCAAGATTTATAAAAGACGATTTGAATTATTAATTGTCTGGTGAATGTTATTATATATGAGGGTGTAAAAAGGATATAATGAAAAAGAGAGAAAATGAGATGAAAGAAAGAGGCTTCCATGATCTAATTTGGATACCACGAGCGAATTTGCCCGCGCGATGCGCTGGGCTTTTTTATCTATGTTGGAAACTGATTGATTTTATACGTATTGTATTTTGTTATTTTAATATTAAATTAGTAAAATTATAATTGATAAAATCTTCTAAAAATAGTTTTTTTTTTCTAGTAAAAAGTGATAATATATATTAAATATCTAATATTAAATAAATATCAAAATATATAATTATTCTGATATATTTAAAAGAAAATAAAACTTAAAAATAATAATTATTATTATTTTGAATGTTTTATCTATAATAATTAGAAAATTCAATACCTAACAATATTCACAAAAAATAAATATTATTAGATTTAAAGAAATTATTTAACTTGAAAAATACAAAAAGAAAAATAATAACAAACATTATTTTTTAAATGATGACCAACACAAATTAAAGTTTAAATATTAAAAACAAATCTTAATAATAGTGGAATAAAAAAAAAGGAAACAAAAACTAAGAGCATGTACATATAAACATGGACAGAAATAAGAATTATGTAAGCAATATATAAAAAAAGAAATTTTTTTTCAAAGAGTAATGAAAAGTGAAAACCACAGTTGAAATAACTATTCATTACTGTTTGAAATTGTGATCTCCTTTAGCCATTCTATAAAATAATAGTCGTGGTACCCGTAAGCTGACCCGTACACCCCAGTTATAGAAGAAAAAATTATAAGTGGGAAAAAAATGTTAAAAAAAAGTGCCTCCGGGATTATTCATGATGTGCGTAAGCTGTCATGGACACCCCGGTTATAAGAAAAATGTATACGTGGAAAAAAATCTTGGTGCACGTAAGCTGGCTCAAACACCACAATTATAAAAAAACAAAAAAAAATGTATAAATGAGAGAAAAAAAAAAGGAAAAAATGTAAAAAAAAAATGGATGCAGAGATAAAAAAAAATATATATGTGGGAAAAAAAATCGTGGTGCTCGTAAGCTGGCCTGGACACTCCGATTATAAAAAAAAAAAACACCAAAAAAATATATAAGTGAAAAAACAAACAGGAAAAAAATGTATGAAAAAAGTGGGTCCAGAAATTAATCGTGGTATCTATAAGCTAGCCCGGATACCCCGTTATAAAACAAACAGAAGCTCGGTTTAAAAAAAAATCACTTTTTCAAACAGTAATGAGAAAAAAAATTGTGGTGCGCGTAAATTAATAGGGACACCCTGGTCATGGAAAAAAAACATTAAAAAAAATCACCTTTTCAAACAGTAATGAGAAAAAAAATTGCAGTGCGCGTAAATTAATAGGGACACCCTGGTCATGGAAAAAAAACAAAAAAAATATATAAGTGGAAAAAAAAAACAGGAAAAAAAATGTAAAAAAAAGTGGATCCGGAGATTAGTCGTGGTGCACGTAAGCTGCCACGGATACCCTGGTTAAAAAAAACACAACAAAAGAAGCCCGGTTAAAAAAAAAAAAAAAGCTAACCTGGATACCCTGGTTATAAAAAAATAGATTTTTTTTAAAGAAGGTCCCCGTTTATTTAAAAAACAAACAAAAAATACCTAGTTATAAAAAAAGTGCAAGGGAAAGCATCTTTTTAAACAGTAATGAGAAAAAAACATTATGGTGCGTGTAAACTAACCTGGACACCCCGGTCATGAAAAAAAGAAGTATAAGTGGTAATAAAAAATAGAGAAAAAAATGGATCCAGAGATTAGTCGGTGCGCATAAGCTGCAATAGATACTCCGGTTTAAAAAAACAAATAAAAAGCCCGGTTAAAATAAAAAAAACGGAAAACACATTTTCAAACAGTATTGAACAGTGAAAATTACTATTAAAAAAAGAAGAAGCACGGTTATAAAAAAAATGCAAGGGGAAAGCACCTTTTTAAAGAGTAATGAGAAAAAAAATCGTGGTGCGCATAAATTAACTCCGACACCCCGGTCATGGAAAAAATTGTATAAGCGGAAACAAAAAAAGGGAAAAATGGATCCAAAAGAAGCCCGGTTAAAAACAAAAAAAGCTGACCTGGACACCCTAGTTATAAAAAAATGGATTTTTTTTAAAAGGTCACAAACAAAAAATGCCCAGTGATAAAAAAAGTGCAAGTGGAAAGCATCTTTTTAAACAGTAATGTGAAAAAAAATCATGATGCGCGTAAACTAACCCGGACATCTCGATCATGAAAAAAAAATGTATAAGTGGTAATAAAAAGTAGGGATAATAATAATAATAATAATAATAATAATAATAATAATAATAATAATAATAATAATAATAATAATAATAAAATGGATTAACTGATTAGTCGGTGCGCATAAGCTGCAACGGATACTCCGGTTTAAAAAAACAAATAAAAAGCCCGGTTAAAAGAAAAAAACAGAAAACACCTCTTCAAACAATATTGAACAGTGAAAATGACTATTAAAAAATAAGCACGGTTGTAAAAAAATGCAAGGAGAAAACACTTTTTTAAATAGTAATGAGGAAAAAAATCATGGTGCGCATAAATTAATCCGGACACCACGGTCATGGGGAAAAAATATATAAGTGGAAACAAAAAAAGGGAAAAAAATGTAGAAGTGGAAACAAAAAAAAAGAAAAAAATAGATCCGGAGATTAATCGTGATACGCGTAAGCTGTCATTGATATCCTAGTTAAAAAAAAACAACAAATGAAAAGCAACTGTTACAGAGTAATTTTCCAAAATCAGGATTTAAAAACGAAAAAAAAAACAAAAAAACAAAACAAACGAAAACCAACTTTTACAGAGTAATTTTCCAAAATCAAGATTTAAAAAAAAATCCAAAAAAAAAAAGAAAAAAAAAAGCAAAGAGGCATATGAACTCCCGCGAAGTACAAATCGAAAATGGCCACTCCACAGTAGAATAGGCCACACGATTTAGTTTCTTTGTAATCTGCTACTCAAAAATAAATCTTTTATATGGTTGGCAGTTCAGAATTGTCTACGTACAAGAATGTTCTTATATACCTGGTACGTAATTCATTCCTCTATATCTGTCAACGTGTCCATTTTCTGTGTAGTTGAGAAAGCATCTTCTTCTGTTGCAGTGCATTCATGCTTGGAGATTTTGAGCCAGGTTTCTTCAATGGTTGGGTGTTGTCCTGAGACTATAGATCATCAGCCGGGAAAGCATGGCTGTTACTTTCATCTTGGATTGCTTGGAGTATTTGGTTAAACAGCAACAACTCAATCTTTAACAATACCTGACCGGATTGGGATTCATGTCATGCTCTAGCTCTACACAGGCTATAAGCATGGTTAAGATTTTGTGAAGATAACTTTGTTTATACTGGAAATAATCTGCTCATACGCTCAGATGGGATAAGAAATTGGTATAACAACTTGCGATATAAAGTTATAAACACTAATCCTTTGGTTTTTTTCTTCTTCTATATTTTCTTTCTTCTTTTTTCCCTGAACTTCTTTTGTTATTCTTAGCCACTACTAGCTAGCTAGTTTTCTTCAATAGAACTCTTCGAGTATCATAAAATAAAAATAAAAATAGAAATAGAAATAGAAATAGAAATTCCTATCTTGTTTCGAAGTGCATAAAGATATATATTTTTGTAATATATCAAATGAAAGGAAATGAAGAAAATAATCAAGAGTTAAAAATAAGATGAAAGAAAGGGGTTTCCATCATCTAATTTCGTTAATTATCTGAAGTCGGGCTAGCTGCATCATTTACTACTGGAACTCTTTGAAAACCATAACATTTGTTGTAAGAGTTATTGTTATTGTAAAAGCTATTCCAAAAGTCTCTTATTCCACATTGGAAAAATACAATTAACCTTTGAGTAAAAAGGAAGACTTGCATTAAATGTTTATATAATAAAACTTCAGATGAGATAGTAACCAACAAAGAAAATAGAGTGAGATTGAGTACATAAGGTTGAGCCAAGTAAGAGAAATTTTTTTTCCATATTAAAATAATTTTTGACGACTCTTAAACTGAAATTATAATATTTGTATCAGTTGAAAATTTATTTTTAACAATCACAAAATTTACAACCTTTTCCGTTTATTTTTTATAACAGTCACAATCACTTAATTTCTTAACAGCTATATTTTAAATTATTGTAACAAATATTTTAATTTTATAATAAATTTAAACATGATTATTACATCATGACCGCCTATAAATATCATGCAGTTTTTCAAATAAAGAACAATCCAAAAATTATTTTTATCTTTTATACGTGTTGCCCTCTTGTGTTGTGGAAGAACTTATTGAATTTTGGAGGGTATCCTACTATTAAAGATATATCCTTAAGGACCGTGGCCATGGCGGCTCAAGTTTTCTTATTTTGTTTCCGTTGTTTGCCTTCATGCTTTACAGCAGGATTTGCATTGGAAAATTTTAAAAGATGAAACATCACTAAGCTATTAATTTGTGGCTTCATAGCTAGCGATGCTTTAGCTTTATTAACATCTCTTATTGACGAGGAAAAAGATCGACATAATTGAAACAAAAGATGCACTATTATTTTTCAGTATGGATCCACTCATTGGTCCCAAGAAATGTGATACTGATGGCTTTAGCCTTAATCAATCTTTCTCTGCTTCACGATGCAAAAGATCAATAAAAGGTGATGAACGTGAACAGAGAATTAACCATAAATTTTAAAGATGCCTTATCAATTCTCAACGTTCACAATCATTTGCAATCAAGTAATATAAAGTAAGGTATCAACTTGTGGCCTTCCTACCTCTCATTCCTTAGCTTGACGATGCAAAAGAAGGACAAACTTTAAACAAAAAAAGTAATGCTCAATGCGAAAAAGACTTTACCATAACACTGATCTCTCATCCTTTAGCACAAAAGAGGTCTCCAATCTCTAGGGCCAGAATTCCATAAAACGAACCTGTGATTTTTCATAAATCTCATCCTTTACATATTTTTCCTTTAATCTTTATTAGGAAGATTTAGATCAAAAGGAGGATAAGGTCATCATAGAAAACGAACCTGTGATAAAGAAGATCAATCAAAATGTAGAAACTGAGAAAATACAAAAGATATATGTATTCATCCGATCAAGCAGGGGAGATCCAAATCATGTAAAGGGAGTTATCTCGGTCCCATTCATAAGTGCGCGACCTTGGGTCAACTAAGTTCCTAGCCTTCCCTGGGCATGTAAATTACCGGCCTGCAATTTTTTGAACTTAATAAGAAAAATGTCCACCAGTAATCCCAGTTAATGTACTACAGGTATTTTGTTTTTTACAATAATAATACCCAATCATTTGAGGGTTAGTTCACATCTCAAATTTAAATAATACCCAACTTCAGTGATTGTTGTATTGGGAAAAAGAAATTTAAAAATAGGTATTTCAGAAATAATAGCATACTGCCTTCATATAAATATCCTTTTCTTTTCAACCAAAAAAAAAGGCCTTTTCTTTCAAAAAAACGTTGGGTTTAGACATTTCTTTTGTAACGAAAAAAATATATTATTATTGTTGGTGGGAGAGACCAATGGTGGTGGCTTTTAAATACTTAAAGGGGATAAAACACATTATTTTATTTCAACAAAAAATCAAGTTTAAACACTAATAAACTCTCCCTCTTTTCTCTCTAGGGTTTCTCTCTACTATCTCCCATATAATTCACATAAACTAAGCTTCTTATTTATACACAAAACAAAAACATGAAAAAAACTGACTTTTAAAATATGAACATAAACGGTAGGTGTGTGTGAAATCAACTGACAACTATAGTCAGTGGTTGTAGTTGGTGGTGGCCAGTAGTTGTCTTTCTTGATCTCTATAGATTGAGTTTCACCAACAAATTCCCCCTTTAAACTCAATCGAGAGATATCATGCCAAACATGAACTTCAATCTAATAAATATATCTCCCTTCAATGAATTTGTAAAGATATTTGCAACTTGATCATTTGTTTTGCAAGATATCAATCTAACTTATTTGTTCTTTATATGTTCTCGGATAAAGTGATGACGTGTATCGATGTGTTTATTTTTTTTCATAATACACTGGATTCTTTGCTAATGCAATTGCCAATCGACTATCAATATAAATCTCCGTAGGATTTCTTGAGGAAATTCCAAATACTTCAACATATTCCTTAACCTTATTAAATGACATACAACTGAGTTGGTAGCAACATGCTCAACTACACAACTTGATAATGTCACTATCAATTGCTTCTTGGATGATCATGTGAAAGTTGTATCTCCCATAAAAAATACAAACCTATTGTACTTTTTATTTCATTCAAATCTTGACCCTAATCACTATTTGAGTAGCCAACAAGTTTAAAGTTCTTACTTGATGTATAAAACATACCTTCACTTATTATTTCTTTGATATAATGGAAAATTCTCTAGTTGCACTCAAGTACATCTTATCTATTATCTCCATATATATGCTGATAAGTCCTACTCCATAGAGTATATTCGATTTTATCACCATATCCCACAAAGATATGCACTTAGGGTAATTTTATTAAACTTAAATTAATAAAATGGACAAAAGATGCTAAGCCACCTCCCAAATTCCCTCAACTCCATTCCTATCCTTATCCCTATACCCAAAATACTAATTTTGACCAAATTATTTAACACGGTTCACCGTCTTCAGAGTTATAGAAGACTTTCAATTTCTAGTTAGAGTTTTTTCATTGCCTTCACAGACACAACATTCTCACAAGTGCAATTGTTTATTATCAAGTTGCTAACATTGTCTTTTATTTTGCATATACAATGAAAAATACTAGTGTGTTATTAATCTTCTTCTAAATCACCTTTGGACATCAATAAAATTCTTTAGATGAAAAGAGTAGTACCACCATCTCCATGCAAAATATATGCACTATTATCTGAGTCATTGCCGCACCCTCCGCGTGAGCACGGTGTCGCGGCGACCCTTCCCGTGAACGGAGAATTCATGTCAGGGTTTTTTTTTTCTTAGTTTTGCAAAAAGGGAGTCGCCACCTAGTATTATGGTTACTAGGAAACCTAACTGATCTTTTAGAGATTCTAAGGCAGGGGACTGGTTGCGTAAAGGGAAGGTTTTAGGACCCCTAGTATGCCCTACCTAAGGAATTTGGATGATATGTATACCACCATAAAAGATTGCATTGTATGAAAAAACTAAACTGCACAAGAGAGAAAGAGGAAAGAGAGAGGAGAAAAAGATTTGTTGTTAATATCTTTGCCAATCATGCTTAACCTTGAAAGTTGCAGCAGCATCTGCAGAAATGTCGAAATATGGAAATTGTATATAATCAAAGAGTTTCTTGACATTTGGTGATTCCAGGACATATCTGCAATCAAACCCCACAAAAGAGTGTACGAAGCTGAAAGTTGAGAAAAGCAATTGCAAAACGAAAAAATAATAATATGAAATTGATTGTTCTAGATATTGACGTCACATCACACTTTGACATGTTTATGTAAAGATAAATGGAGCACATTTTTTAGTATAATTAAAAGTCTAAACAGATTTTTTTTAGGATTTTTAAGGAAAAGATTACTCTCACAGTCAGAGACAGTATTGATAGTCTGATATAAATTAAACCGCACAGTTGATTTGCTCACCTGGCAACAGTCTGCTGATGTATGCACTCCCTCAATACACCGTAGTGCAAAGCCATATCTGTGTTTTCATAACTAAAGAAGCAAGATACCGTAGTTAGAAGATCCCAAGAAGTATAGTTCACATGACAACCATTTAATAAATACCCTGTAAACAGCCATCCTCTTACATTATAAAAAATCTATAAAAAAAAACAAACACAGAACGCAATTTCAAGACATCCAAGAAGAAGACAGGCATCACTTGTGAAACAGATCATAATGGAATCTTGAAACAGAGAATGGATAGCCAGCCAAAATATATATATGTGATAATTAAGGTATAAAAAATTATCCAAAAGATGTCAGATACGATGCAGCAAACAAATAATTTAACCCAGCAACCATCTTGAAAATATTGGACAGCCTATTCAAAGGAATCAAGTATTCCACAGCAATAATGGCTTACCCTGCTATCAAAATATCCAAAAGATCTGTATTTTTCTCCGGGTAGTCTGATGCAATCAACCTTGAATTAACTTGTTGCCTTTGTAAAATTGCAACAATCTGAGTGGCATCTTTCCTGGCCTGCAAAGAGAAACATGTTCATGCTAAATGACAAAGAAGAGAAACTGGCAGTTAAATGAAAATTCTTTCCGGATGGGAATTTAATCCAACAGATTCAACAGGGCAAGTATACAGTATAAATCATGTCACTAAACCGATCCAATATGAAAGAACAATGAATAAGAACAGTATCCCCTCATAAATGTGATAGCAAATTCAATACAGCAATCTACACAGCTCTCAACCAATACTCATGAGCGCTTACCTCGAAGTTCAATTGGGGAAGACAGAAGATCAAAATACGAAGTGTTTTTTCTCTGAAGAATTCCTGAGTCAATTGCGCACATGCTTCTGACACTGGTTCAGACTCACTATTCCCATAAAGAATTGACTTTAACTCCCTGATATTTTTAGCTAACTCTGTCATCTGCATTAGAAAATACAAATGTCAAATTCGAATACCACAAATAAAATGCTTGACAGAAGCTTAAACTCAGTAGCCCTACTCAAGAAAAAACTTATCAAAACATGCAACACAAGCAAGAAATTATACAGCAACCGTAATGCATGTTCATCGCAATCCTACATCCACACTCACCAAAATTCAACAGCACTATTCTAATTATTCTATTGTGAACAAACTAGTTGAAACAAATCAATGACACATATAGCACCACAGATCACACCTAATTAACAAACCTACAATCAAAGTTTCCACTTTGACTCCCTTGACAACTAAAGCTACTCAAAAGCTAAAATCTTAACACTCAACCCACTGCCAGTAATATCAGACTCCTCTCGTAACACACCCAACCACATTCAAGTTAAACTTGGCCAGCTGCAATCACATTAGCACTCAGCAAATTAACTATTTCTTCCTATCTATGTAAATATTCACAGCATACTCTAATCCAAACCTCAATCAGACATCAAGAATCATCCTAAAAAGGCAAGTTTTTCATGAAGATTGAACCTTTCTCATACAAAGCAAAAAAAAGTAAAGCAACCCAGATCCCAAACAATCTCAAATCAATCAAACCCCACCTAACTTAAAGATAACAACAGAAAAAGAACACAAGCACACATAAAATATATAGATATGAATAAAAAGATACTGCCAACCTTCTCTTCTCGTTTTGAATCTGATAAAGAAGTTGAACTCTGATCAGCAAAGATTAAAATATCGCGAGTCCGTCTAACTAACAGGACTCCTCGGTTTTGACTTGAAAAGTCCCTTCATCCTCTTTGAATCACCCCCTAGCCATCCCGATTTCGTACTCAACAGCCCTGAATGTCCCGATTTCGAATTAGTCAACAAATCCATAATCTCAATTTAATAATTTTGCGTTCTATAAGGGTTCACGCTTTACTTGATTTCAGCCACCAATTTTGCTTTTGGATGATTGGGATTTTATGGGATCTTGGTAAAAATGTGTGCTTGATCGACGGTTACGGATTTTTGGGCTTTGCATGAACATATTGTCAGTCTTTACTTACTGAGTCACTAACCGCTAAATACGTAAAGTACAGACCTATTTTTCATACACGTACATGTATGATACACTGGATTCTTTGCTAATGCAATTGCCAATCGACTATCAATATAAATCTCCGTAGGATTTCTTGAGGAAATATCAAATACTTCAACATATTCCTTAACCTTATTAAATGAAATACAACTGAGTTGGCAACAATATGCTCAACTACACAACTTGATAATGTCACTATCAATTGCTTCTTGGATGATCATGTGAAAGATGTATCTCCGATAAAAAATACAAACCCTATTGTACTTTTTATTTAATTCAAATCTTGACCCTAATCACTATTTGAGTAGCCAAAAAGTTTAAAGTTCTTACTTGATGTATAAAACATACCTTCAATTATTATTTCTTTGATATAATGGAAAATTCTCTAGCTGCACTCAAGTACATCTGATCTATTATCTCCATATATTTGCTGATAAGTCCTACTCTATAGAGTATATTCGGTTTTATCACCATATCCCACAAAGATATGCACTTAGTTTAATTTTATTAAACTTAAATTAATAAAATGGACAAAAAATGCTAAGCCACCTCCCAAATTCCCTCAACTCCATTCCCATCCTTATCACTATACCCAAAATACTAATTTTGACCAAATTATTTAACACGGTTCACCGTCTTCAGAGTTATAGAAGACTTTCAGTTTCTAGTTAGAGTTTTTTCATTGCCTTCATAGACACAACATTTTCACAAGTGCAATTGTTTATTATCAAGTTGCTAACATTGTCTTTTATTTTGCATATAGAATGAAAAATACTAGTGTGTTATTAATCTTCTTCTAAATCACCTTTGGACATCAATAAAATTCTTTAAATGAAAAGAGTAGTACCACCATCTCCATGCAAAATATATGCACTATTATTTTGACTTGAAAAGTCCCTTCATCCTCTTTGAATCACTCCCTAACCGTCCCGATTTCGAATTAGTCAATAAATCCATAACCTCAATTTAATGATTTTGCTTTCTATCTACTAATTTTGCTTTTGGATGATTGGGATTTTATGTGATCTTGGTAAAAATGTGTGCTTTTAAAATCCCAAGTAAAATGTGTGCAATCGTCCCGATTTCGAATTAGTCAATAAAATCCCAAGTAAAATGTTTTTCTTTTAATAGTTATACAAACTTTTTACTCAGCCCGCAAAGTAGTGTAATATTTTTTTTATAAATTTTCAGGTCAAATAATTTTTTTTCCCAGTCAATAATTTTTATTGTTTTTTTCATTTATTTTATTTTTTCATTTGCTCTTTTGTTAATGTTCTTAAAGTTTTTTTAAGCCTTTGATTTAATTTTGTTTTCTTCCCGTTATTAAAACAATAATAATATAAATATTAAGAATAATAATAGTAATTTTAAGTTTTTGTTTTTACGTGCTTTTTTATTAATTTTGTTTGGTTTTTCTCTGAGATTTGTTAAATAATGTTTATTGTTTTGACAGTGATGGTGATGATAATTTAAGAAGTTAAGACTTTGATTTACTATTATTATAATAAAAGATGTTGATTTTTTTTATTATATCAAATTTTACATACTAAAATATTATATCTTAATCTCAACAATTATGAGGATTATTTGTTCTGTCCACACTATGCCCGCAACGTAGTGCGGGCAATCCAGCTAGTTATAATCTATAATGATTTCACTCACATGCTATAATAACCGAACCTTGATTTTTTTTAGTATATAGTATAAATATAAGAAACTTATGTGATCTTGGTTTCAGCCACCAATTTTGCTTGGTTTACTTGGTTTCAGCCACCAATTTTGCTTTTGGATGATTGGGATTTTATGTGATCTTGGTAAAAATGTGTGCTTGATTCGACGGTTACGGATTTTTGGGCTTTGCATAAACATATTGTCAGTCTTTACTTACTGAGTCACTAATCGCTAAATACGTAAAGTACAGACCTATTTTTCATACACGTACATGTACTCATTTTTTTTTTAATTATTAACAATAATGAAAAAAATATTAATATTACCGTCCTCATAAAACACTTTAGCAATAATATAAAATTTAAACGTTGTTTGATTCCAACAATTTGGATTCATTGTTGACTCATGTTTTTAATAAATATAGGACGATTGGATCTGTCTGTTAATTTAAGAGCTTTGTATTCGATTTTTCTTGGAAATTATTCATTTAATTAATACTCAATTATTCATGCCTGACTAGTAATAAAATTATATTTTTCTGATGTATAATTGAATCGATTGACTATGAAATCCGGCTTTTGGAATGGCATGCATTGGTAACCTCGAAGGGTACAATTGAAAAAAATTATCAAAATAATCTTGCTTTTTAACTCACAATGTATTAGTTTGCCCCTCCTTCATTCACCGGGGACCAGCTCATCGACGACCACGACTGTTATGGCCATGAAGAGGAGGAAGAGGGTCAGTGCTTGTCGTTTTACATGTTTGGGGGATGAGGTGCCGTCGACGCAACGGGGAATTTATTGTCCGGAGCACCGGCATGGGGGCCCACACTGGTTCGTTTATTTTCTTCCTAAAATTAGTGTCATTGAAAAACAATTTTCGAAAGTAGCATATGGAGATAATTTTGTTTTGAAAAGTAACGCAGCATAACTGTGGATTCAATAGCGATTTCTTTTAATATATATTTTTTAATTTAAAAAAAATAATGTGCTATCAATAAATTGCTTTAAATATTGATGCATATCAATTTAAAATTAAAAACAAATTACGGCGATATTATTGTAGGTGCATATTTAAAGCAATGTGCAATAAAAAGTATTCCAAAAATTGCTTTAAATATTCATCCTTACTATGTAAAATAAATTGATGATCCTATATGTGATCAAATCTTAATTTAGAAGATCATCTAAATAATAATAAATAAGAAAAATTATGGAATATGAATTTGTTATATTTTCGAACCACGTAATTATGACTAATTAGAGATCAAGATCACCCACCAAGAAGGTAAATCCTTATTTTCAAAGAAAAAGTTACCCAATGTTAGGATTTGAGAAGAACACGCGAAATGGGATGAATGGAAATTGTATTATTCAGCAATAGCTCTTGGCTTATATAGCCATCAGTACATGAAACAGAAAAACAGAAAATAAACAAACTCTAGCAGAGAGGTTGCTAACAGTAATTTGCAATGCCCTAACAAACTAGGGCTCTCTCTTTTAGTCTGTTATTTATTCTAACAAATTCTAATAACTGAAATACTACGAGAAGACCCCTTCATTCCATCCCTTAAACTAAATGCTCATGAAGCAATTAGTTTATCTCACATACTCCAAGTAACTTCCGAAGCTTTTGAAACACTTCGAGCTTTAATGGCTTGGTCATTATATCTGCGATCTGATCCTCACTCCCACAATGAATCAACTCAACTGTACCCTCCTTAGTAAGGTTTCTTAAGAAATGAGACCTCACATCAATATGTTTACTGCGGCCATGCATTACGGGATTCTTGGACAACTTAATAGTGGAACTATTGTCGCACATTATGATCGTACAACTTTCATCTGAGTGTCCCAGTTCTTTTAAAATTCTCTTCATCCATACTTCCTGACAAGCACATACCGCTGTTGCCATAAATTCAGCTTCCGTAGTTGACAAAGTCACAATCGGCTATTTTTTCGAGCACCATGAGACAACACTTGAACCCATCAAGAAAACATACCCAGAAGTACTTTTTCTGTCTTCCATGTCGCCAGCATAATCACTATCCGTGAATGCTAACAACTCTCCTTCTCCCCCCCTTTTATAATGAATCCCGTAGTTCACCGTTCCTTTTAGATATCGAAGTGCTCTCTTAGCTGCTTGTAGATGAATCTCCATAGGCTTTGTCATATACCTGCTTAACAGACAAACAACAAACATTATATTGGGTCTTGTAGCAGTAAGATACATCAAGCTACCTGTCATAACCCAATTTCTGGGTTACTCCCCAAAATCAACCCAAAAATAACAAAAATAAAATAAAAGAGGTCGGCGTTGGTAGAAAAATCAATGTCCAAATTTTGGTTGTTTTCGAGAGTCTAATTGTATCTCTTTTGTCCCCAAAAATAGAGGAAAATACAGATTTAAGACAAAAAATATTTATCATCGGATAAATTTGTGTAAAAATTAAGTCGAGAGATATAATTATATTTTTATGGGCCAATTTGATTTAATCGTCGGCCAATTTAAAAGTATAATTATGTTTGGGAATTAATTTAGGGTCCAATTAAAGGATTTAATTAAGTGCAAGGACTTAATTGCACTTGAAGTTGGTCAAATTAATTTTATTAAGGGTTTAATCAGTGAAAAATCAAGTTATGGAGCTTAATTCGGGTTCATTTGAGAAGTTGGGAATTTTCGGAGACCGAATTGGATTTTTTCCAAGCCAATTGTGCGAAATCAAGGGTCCAATTGAAAACAATTGAGAGTTTAATGGTCAATTGAGGGTCAAAGAGCATAAATTGGAAGCCAGGGATCAAAATAAAAAGGCGCGCAAATTTAAGGCTAACATTGAATTTTTCATGGGGACCCAATCGCACAAATTTAAAAGTTTAAAACCAATCGAGGGTGCGATTGAACCAATTAAAAATTGAGGGACCAAATTGTATTTTTTCTCTCCCTCCCAAAATCATCACCTGAACAGTGCAGCCACGCCACCTGCAAGCACAGGCACGCCACCTGCGGCAACCCATCGCTGCACGCAATGGGCAGCCGAAGGGTTGCCGTCCTCTGCTATAAATACATGCATGAAATGCATGCAGGGTAGGAGAAGAAAACTGGGCAAAAACGGGGGAAAAGAAAAGAAAGAAAAACTGGGCAGAAACAGAGGAGGAAGAAGACGGGAGAGAAAAGAAAGGAATTCACGCAGAAAGTAGAGAAAAGAGCAGAGAAAAGGCAAAAAAATAAGGGAAGATTTACGTGAGAAAGATAGCTGGTCTTCATCCCTCTCGGTCCAGCTCTTTCTCTCTCGGTCTCGGCTTCTCTCTCTAAAACCAGAGGCGTCGGTCTCTCTCTCCTTCTCGGTCAGCACTCCGGCCACCAGCTCAGGCCACTCAACTTCACCCTTATCACCACCGAACGCCTCCTATACAGTCCAGAAGCCCATCCGTGGACCCAGCCGAAGGCAGCAGCAGCAGCAGTGCCCGTCGCAGCCACACAGCCCCGTCACCTTCCGACGCTCACTCCGGCCACCACAAGCCACCATTTCTGAAGAAACCACGACCAGGAGAATCACACCGACCTCCTCTACTCAAAGGTACAAACCGTTTCTCTATTTGGCATACTCGAAAAATCACTGTTGATTGTCTCCTACCTCTCGTCGTTCGCCTGCATGCACATTTGATTTGGGCCGGGCTTCGTGCCCGGCCCACATGCGTTAGGGAGGTGGGCTTACAGCCCACCCCGTCCGTGAGAGGTGGGCTGACAGCCCACCTAGGCTTTTATACCAGCCCATTAAAATTGGGCCTTGGCCCATCTTGGCTAGCCGGCTCATTTAGATGGGCCCGACCCGAATTTTTTTTATTTTTTATTTAAAAAATAAAAAAATTGCATTTAAAAAAAATAAAAAATGTGTTGTTTTCGTGCATACGGTCGGATTCCAAGATTTTTTCTATCATAGTTTTCATAAAAAAATATTTTGCATGTTTCTCATATTTTAAAACAAAAATTGGATATCGTAACCGGTTTATGATTATACATTGGAATTTGGCCAAAATATCAAAAATAATTATAAATATTTTTGTTTTATCTATTAGGGTGTAAATTTACATTGTAAAGTACATCCGTGGATAAAAAAAAGGGTTTTTAAACTACGGTGTAAATTTATATTGTAAAGTACATTCGTAGATAAAATTTTTTTTTACTACGGTGTAAAATTACATTGTAAAGTACATCCGTAGATAAAAAAGGTTTGTAACTGCGGTGTAAAATTACATTGTAAAGTACACTCACAGACAAAAAAAAATGTTTTTTTTGAAAATGCAGTGCAAAATTTTGAACTTAGAAAAACAATCAAACAACAATGCAGCTTACCTTAGGTAGGGTGCACTGGGGGTGATGCGTCTTCCCCTTGCACAACAAGTCCCCTTACCTAGACTCTCGCAGACCAATAGGTTCCTAGTAACCTTAATACTAGGTGGCGACTCCTAATATTTATAGTCGTAAATTTTACGACTATAAGACACCTCATTTTCACCGCGTGCTGTTGTCCCCTAATCAGGGGAATGACGGGGCGCGAAGCGCATAAAAAATCGCCGTCGCGACACTACCCACTAACTGTTTGTAGTAGGTTTCATCCACTGTATTTTCATCTTCATTTCTGCTTATCTTGAATCTTGGAACTATCAGACTTCCTACCGAATTACTCTCCATCATACCAAATCTTTTCAACACTTCTAAAACATACTTCCTTTGACAAATATAAATGCCATCGGATTTTTGTAACACTTCAATTCCAAGGAAAAACCTCATTTTTCCCAAGTCAGTCATATCAAACTCCCTCAACATAGAGTTTTTGAAATAAGATAGCATTACCTCATCATTTCCCGTAAAAATTAAATCATCGACATAGATACTCATAATGATGATTCCTCCTTTTTGGGTTCTTCTTGTGAATAAGGTCTGCTCACTTTCGCATCTCCGAAATCCTTCACCAATGAAATGTGCTTCAATTCGACTAAACCAAGCTTGTGGAGCTTGCTTTAAACCATACAGGGCCTTATGCAGTTTGTAGACCAGATGCTCACTCCCCTTCTTTTCATATCCTCTTGGCTGCTCTACATAAACATCTTCACTCAATTCGCCATGGAGAAAAGCTGATTTGACATCCAGCTGAGAAATCATCCAATTTTTGTGTGCGGCCAAAGCGATAATCATCCGTACTGTATCCATTCTTGCTACCGGGGCAAACACTTCTGTATAATCTACCCCGTATTTCTGAGCATACCCTTTCGCCACCAACCGCGCCTTGTATTTATCAATTTTCCCATTCTCATCATATTTGGTTTTATAAACCCACTTCACCCCGATCTTTTTTGTTCCAGCTGGTAATTCAGTAAGTGTCCATGTTTTATTTTTCTCTATGGATTCAATTTCACTATTCATAGCCATCCTCCAATCAGTGCTCTTCACAGCTTCTTCATACACGGCAGGATCTGCCGACACCTCAACAGCCCAATTAGTCTTATCTTCAAACAACTCACCACCACTTACATAATCTTCCATCCACGTGGGAGGCTGTCTGCCACGCAATCCCCTTGAGCTGCCTTCACACGTGGAGGGCTGTCTGCCACGCAACTCTCTCTCCCTTTCTTCTTCATTCGGCAGTGTTCCATTGTTCCTCACTCTCTCATCTTCTCTGCAATTTGTGATTTCAACGCCTGTATCACAAATTTCCTCATCTCCTTCGTCATCACCTTCTCTGTCACCTTCTTCATCTCCTTCTCCGTGGCCTTCTCTGCCATCGTTATTTCCAGTTCCAGTTTCAAAATTTCTATCTCCACTGTTTCTGTCCCTCTCCCTTTCTTCATCATCATCACCCCACTGCAAATCTTCAATTGATTGATGGTCACAGCTCTCACCCCATTTCCACAGCTTATCTTCTTCAAAAATTACGTCCCTGCTCACGATAATTTTCTTTGCAACAGGGTCAAATAATCTGTACCCTTTAGATTCCTCGCTAACCTCCAATAACACACAAGTGATGCTTCTGTTGTCAAGCTTCGATCTTCTCTCTTCGGGAACATGAGCATGGGCTATACAACCAAAAACCCTAAAATGCTCCACCGAAGGCTTCATCTCACTCCAAGCCTCCTCCGGTGTAACATCCCGAACTGCCAAAGTAGGGCACCTGTTAAGAACGTAAACAACCCAGTTCACAGCCTCTGCCTAGAAGGTTTTGGGAATGTTTTTGTCAGACAACATGGACTGAACCATGTTCATTACGGTCATGTTCTTCCTCTCCGAGATACCGTTCTGTTGCGGGGTATAGGCTGTTGTCATTTGCCTTTTGATGCCGTGTTGTTTACAGTAGTCATTGAATTCATTGGAAATGAATTCACCTCCTCTGTCGGTGCGAAGACATTTCACAGGCAAGTCTACTTGTTTTCCAACCATGGATTTAAAGATTTTAAATGACCCAAAGGCCTCTGACTTCTCTACCAAAAAATATACCCATGTTTTCCTACTATAGTCATCGGTAAATAACAGAATATACCTCTTGTTGCTATTGGATGTAGGAGTGATTGGCCCGCAAATGTCAGAATGAATGAGCTCCAATTTTTGAGATGCTCTCCAGTTGCTCCTCCTTGGGATGGGATCACGGTGCTGCTTCCCTTTCAAACAATCAGTGCAAGTAACATTTGAGGTTGAAAATTGTGGAAGACCACACACTATATTTCTATATGATAAGGTTCTTAAACCTTTGTAGCTTAGGTGACCGTATCTTCTATGCCAAAGATGGCACAAATTTTGTGTGCCTGTGTGGAAACACTGATCAGTCTGTTGTGCAGGGGACTGAGCATCAGGCAGTAGAATGAACATTCAATTTATGCTCATTGTGGTTTGAATGATTAGTCCCCGTCTTGGATGGAAAATTTTGCATGTTCCACCTTTGAATAAGATATCTAACCCTCTCTCTTGCAATTGACCAATGCTCAGAAGGTTATTTCTTTAATCGGGGACATAATATACCTCCGCAATAACATGTGAAATTGCAGTCAATAGTATCTTCACATTCCCCTTACCCATTACATTCATCCTTGTGTTATTCCCTAACTTCACAGAATGCCGAAATTCCAGGTTGAGATCACTGAACATGTCTTTATAACCACACATGTGATTAGAACACCCTGAATCAAGAAACCAAGCATCTTCTCTTCTTGCTTGGTGTTTCTCCACATAAGCCATTAAAAGCATCTCCTCCTCCTCATCAAGCTCTGCATACAGTGACTCTTTATTCGTAGTGGGACACTCATACTGAAAATGGCCAAGTCGATGGCATCTGTAACATTGAATTGTTGCTTTGTTGAAGTATGTTCGTCCTCTGCCTCTTCCTCTTCCTCAGAATGAGAAACGACCACCACGACCTCTGCCTCCTTCATATGTCACCTTCAGAACTTGTTCATCACTCTTATGCCTGAAAAATTTCTGCTTATGGACGATTAATGAACTTTGCAGTTCATCAACAGTAAGAACATCAATGTCCTTTGACTCCTCAATAGAACAGACAACATAGTTGAATTTCTCAGTCAATGAACGTAATATTTTCTCTACTACTTTAACATCCTGCATGTCTTCTCCATAGGTTCTCATTTTATTGGCCACAGTCATGACCTTAGAGAAATACTCAGTCACTCCTTCTCCAGACCTCATCTCCAATGTTTCAAACTCTCTGCGGAGAGCTTGAAGGTGAGATCTCTTAACCCTTGCATTTCCTTCGAATTTCTTCTTCATTGCATCCCATATATTTTTGGCAGTGTTTTTCTTGAGAATAGTATCAAGAACTGTTCTATCAATAGCTTGAAACAGATAGTTTTTTACCTTCAAATCTTTCAGCTTCATTTCATCATTCTTCTTTTGTTGTGCATCAGTTTGTGTTGATCCACTTGCTTCAGTGTATCCAGTCTCCACCAGCTCCAACATTTCCTTTGATCGAAGGAAATTTTCCATCAACATGCTCTAATGGTCGTAATGACCATTGTATCTTGGAATAGCTGGCTGGACAAAGTTTCCCTCTGTGGTCATCTTGTTGTGCTGCTGCAAAGAATTTTCAGGCCTAATGCAAGCTCTGATACCAATTTGTTAGGATTTGAGAAGAACACGTGAAATGGGATGAATGGAAATTGTATTATTCAGCAATAGCTCTTGGCTTATATAGCCATCAGTACATGAAACAGAAAAACAGAAAATAAACAAACTCTAGCAGAGAGGTTGCTAACAGTAATTTGCAATACCCTAACAAACTAGGGCTCTCTCTTTTAGTCTGTTATTTATTCTAACAAATTATAATAAATGAAATACTACGAGAAGACCCCTTCACCCAAAAGATAAACATAATTGTAAAAGCTCTATAAATCATATTATTAAACTTCCATACAACTTTACAACTTCATATGCTTGTAGACTTGTAGAGTTCGGTGATTAATTGATGAATGAGAGGTTTTTTTTTCTGTCTCCAATAGAATTGGAGAAGAAGACAGGGCTATGAGATTTATGCATACATTCTATTCTTCTAGATGCTTGTTATTGTCTATGTCTATTTGACTTGGTCATGTTGACTATTAAATAAACCCTAGAAGTTAGGGAAGGGTGGTTTGTTATTGGTTTTTCTGTTATAGTTTCCAGGAGAATCTCGTTAGTCTTGACAACATACTTGGGAGGTATTTTCGGCATTATTTTTTGCATTCCTTTAGTTATTAAGTTCAATTGTAAGGCTATATATGCCTAGTCTTAGTGCTTTAATAAAACAAGAAAATGAAGCCATTTTACACCAATTGTTTGATCTCTGAGTTGCAACAATTGATATCAGAGCTTCCCACCGAGGCCGGAGTAGTACAAATTCAAAGGAAATAAGAGAAGCAACAACTTGTATTTTGCAGCAACAAAATCAATATGGCAAGTGACAACACTGGTTTTGTGCAACCAACAATCCAAAGATTAGATGGTCATTATGACCATTGGAGTTTGCTTATGGAAAATTTCTTGAGGTCTAAAGAGTACTGGAGTTTAGTGGAGAATGACATCACTGAACCTGTTGCAGACATTATTCTCACTAAGACACAAATAAGGGCACTAGCAGACCAAAAGCTCAGAGACTTGAAAGCCAAAATTTTCTTGTTTCAGGCCATTGATGAGACCATTTTCAAGAAGGATACATCAAAAGATATTTGGGATTATCTAAAACAGAAGTATCGAGGGACAACTCATGTGAAACGAGCCCAATTACAAGCTCTCTGCAGAGAGTTTGTGATTCTTACCATGAAGGAAGGGGAGTCTGTTATAGACTATTTTGCACAACCTCTAGCCATTGCAAATAACATGCATATCAATGGAGAACAATTGGATGATGTAACATTGTTGAGAAGATCCTCCGTTTAATGACCTCTAACTTTGCCTATGTCGTATGTTCATTAGAAGAATCCAAATATGTTACTAACCTCTTCATTGATGAATTGCAAAGCTTTCTACTCCTTCATGAATAACGAACGATCAGCAAACCCATTGAAGAGAAATTATTGAAAGTTTCATTGGGCGAAACCAATAGTCGTGAAAAGTCATCCACATAGATGAATCATGGAAGAGGTAGAAATCATGGGAGAGGTTGTGGACGTGGGAGAGGACGCTAACATGAACACCATCAGATGTCTGAACATGTTAGACCATGGGACAAGTCAAATGATGAAGGCTATCGCTGCCACAAATATGAACATTATGAGTATGAATGTCCAGAATCTGCTCGAACAAAAGAGGAATCAAATTATGTTGAATCAGAAGAAGTACTCTTGATGACTTACATTAAGGAGCAGAATGCAAAACTTGATGTCTGGTATCTAGATGCTGGGTGCAACAATCACATGAGTGGTAATAAATCTCTATTTTCTGATTTAAATGAAGATTTTAGAGAGCGTATCAATGGAGAACAAATGGAGGATGTAACATTTTTGAGAAGATCCTTCGTTCAATGACCTCTAAATTTGCCTATGTCGTATGTTCATTAGAAGCCCTTGCATACCTTGGTTTGTAGATGTAAAAATAACAATATTGATTTTAGAGAGAATTTTACTGTATTTTTTCCTGTCCATTCTCTGTACATACAACTGAATATATATTGTTACATTGATGAAAAAAATTCTAACGTAACTATTCTTTAATGTACAATATCAAATCACAGGATCATATCTTCCTCAAATTGGGATCTGAAAGGTTAATTAAGGCTTGCATGATTCTGTCACTACTGCATTGGCTTGTTTTAGCATTTACATTGATTCTCTCACTACTGTGTTGGCTTGTTTATGCATTTATATTGATTCTGTCACTGCATAAATTCTTCTGCATTTGTTTCTATCTGCATTTATGTTGCACATATTTTCTTGGATTTAATTGTTGATTGTCATCCTTGATTTTATTTATTTGTTTTTGCATTTGTGCTGCATATATTCTTTTGCATTTAATTGTTGATCTTTTTCCTTAATTGTATTTAATTGTTGATCTTCATCCTTGATTCTAGTCAACATAATTTGATTCTCCACCCCCCCTCAATCTGGAGGGTAGGTCACAGACATTTAGATTAAAGACATTTAGATTAAATTGAACTTGTCGAACCTTGTTTGGTGACAATGGTTTGGTAAGAGCATCAACTAATTGGTCTATCCTAGAGAGGAACTGAACTATAAGTTCTTTGTTGTAAACTTGGTTATGAACAAAATAAAAATTAATTTCAATGTGTTTGGTTCTTGCATGAAACATAGGGTTGGATGTGAGATAGGTAGCCCCAATATTATCACACCCTAAAATCGGGCTACGTTGCAAACGTAAACCAAGTTCATGAAGTATTGATTTGAACCAGGTAAGTTCTGCACCTGCATCGGCAATGACTTTATATTCGACTTTAATGCTGCTTCTAGCCACCGTAGGTTGTTGTTTGGAGCTCTAAGAAATTAACTTGGACCCCATGTATATACAATAAACACCAACTAATCTGTGATCATCTCTATCAGCAACCTAGTTAGAATCAAAGAAGGCTTGCAAATAGAAATATGTAGATCTAGTGATGAACAAACTTGTTGAAATTGAGTGTTTGAGGTAGCGCAGTATACGCATGACAGTAAGCCAATGAGAGTTAAGAGGATTGTGCATAAATTTGCTAACTTTGTGAACAACGAAGCTAAATCTGGTCTCGTAAATGCCAGATACTGCAAGCTGCCAACTACAATGCGGTAAAGGCTTATGTCGACAAAAGGATTACCATCAGTTGAAGTAAGGTGGCAATTGGAGGCCAATGGGTTGGTGCAAGGGCTTGGCGTGTTCCATCTTGCTTCTAAGTAGTAAATCAATAATGTATTTGTGCTGAGTAAAATAGATTCCATCTGAGCTCCTAAGTGCTTCGACACCAAGGAAGTACGTGAGGTTGCCTAGGTCTTTGACAACAAATGTTGCTTCCAAAGAAGTTATAATGTCGGTGATGACTGATGGATTTTGATCCCGTTATTAATATATCATCAATATATATAAGGATATAAAGTATAGAGGTTGATGTCTTACGAACAAAAAAGGATGGATATGCCTTACTCTCAAGAAACCCTAGGAATTTGAGTGTTGTTGACAATTTTGAGAACAAAGATCTGGGAGCCTACCGTAAGCCATAAAGAGATTTATGTAATTTGCACACATGATTGGGATCTGAAATGCTGGAGAAGAATGCTGATATGTGTCTGCAGAAAACAAGACAAATAGTGCAGGTGGTGTGCATGTAGTAATATGGTTAAATTGCGAATCAGCGAGACATGAGAGAGAGGACACATTTAGTTGTTGGGGAAGGGACATAGATGCCGAAGAAGGGTTGTTATTAATTATAGACTCGTAATTTTCCGAGTAGGGGAAAAGGGTTTCATCAAAAACAACATTTCAATAAACATAGATTTTATCCATAGAGATATCTAAACAATTGTACCCTTGATGACAAAAACTATAACTAATGAAAATGCAAGTTTTAGATCTGAAATTCAGTTTATTCTTGTTATATGGTCTTAAGTTTGGCCAACAAGCACAACCAAATACCCGTATAAATCGATAATCAGGAAGTCGATGATATAGTGTTTGAAAGGGAGATTTATGGTTTAAAACAAGTGTTGGAAGTTGATTTATGATATAGGTAGCGGTTTGAAAAACATCTTCCCAATAAATCATAAGTAATTTTGAATGTCCTAATAAACTTAAACCAATTTCAACAATGTGTCGATGTTTGCATTCACTGGAGCCATTTTGTTGATGGGTGTGTGGGCAAGCTAGGCGGTGGTTAATTCCATTTCGGTGGAAATAAGTGTTCAGTCAGTGATACTCACCACCCCAGTCTGATTGGATTTCTGTTATTTTGCTTTCAAACTATTTTTCCATATATGCCTAAAATTTTAAAAAGACTTGTTCAACATTAGATTTCATTTTGATAGGAAATAACTACAAAAATTTGGAATAATCATCAAGAAAGCTAACATAATATTTAGCACCTGATGTGGAGAGATTTGATGCAACCCCCCCAAATCAGTGAAAATTAAATCCAAAGGTTTCGAAGAGACAAATGTAGAAGATTTAAAAGGCAAATCATGATGTTTTGCCATTTGACATTCAGGGCACACATCGTGTGTTTTAATTTTCTCTACCGGGAATAGAAGAATGGATAGTATTTGATTGACCATTAAATTAGATGCATGACCGAGTTTAGGATGCCACTCATGGGTTCGAACACTGGAAAAAGCTTGAGGAATGTTGGATTTATTTGTGAACCGATAAAGTCAATCATGGAGATAACCTCGATGAAGGGCCTTCCCCGAGTAATCCTTCACAAGAAAATAGAGAGTGAAACTCAAAATAAACATTATTGTCAACACAAAATTGATGAACAAATAGTAAATTTTGTTGAATTTAAGGAACAAGAAGAACTTGGCTAAGTACAAATGTAGAAGAAGGGGTTAAAATTTTGGAAGACCCAATTTTTGAGATTTGCAAACCTTGCCTATTACCGACTTGCACACTGTCATGACCATTGTAGTTGTTTTCTGCAGATTCAAATCAACAACATTATTTGTAAGATGCTGTGTGTCTCCCGTGTCTGTATGCCATGAGGTCTCCCAAGGGTTGGAACCATGACGCACTGCTACCAATGCTTGTTTTGATTGTATTGATGGTGAATCCTAGTAAGATAAATCAAAACAAAAATAACATTTCTTAGCAGTATGTCTAGTTTACCATAGTTTACCATAGATTTGGCAAGGTGGGGGACTGATTATTGTTTCTGTGGGTGGAATTATAGCCACCATGATTGTTGACTCGTCCCCTATCATGAAAGCCACCACATCTTGGATAGTTGTATTGTCGTTCTGCCATATTTGCTACAGGTTGTTGGGGAGTGAGTTGATGTCAAGAAAGCCGAGCTTCAGAGGTTAGTAGAAGAGAATAAATTTCTTCAAGGGTGATGCTGTTAGTGCGTGTTGATATTGAGGCCAAAAATCTATCATATTCATGGATGAGACCTATAAGAATAAAAGTTATGATATCATCATGGCTTAGAGTTTGTGTAGCAACAACTAATTCCTTAGTGAGCCATTTTATGAACTAGAAATATGTAGTGGCTGATTTGTTGTCTTTCATTGTAGTTGCAAGTTGTGTGCGAATTTGGAGAATGCGAGCACGAGATCATGAGGAGAAGGTATCTTCTAAGGCATTCCAAACAGCCATGGACATTGTATAATTAACAACTTGAGCAAGAACTGGTTCAAATAGTGAAGTCATAAGTGTATTTAGGATGAGATTGTCTTGACGAACCCATTGAGAGTAGGTTGGGTTTAATCTTTTAGAAACAACATTTGTTTCAGGATGAGAGATGGAAATGATTTTAGGTGGTTTGGGGATGCTCCCTTTAATGTATCCAGAGAGATTTTGTCCTTTGAAATATGACACCATTTGTGCTTTCCAAAGAATAAAATTGTCATGGTTCAATTTTACTGTGACAATAGATGGCATGGAGATGACATAAGGGTGGGTTGGTATTGCGGGGAAATTTGAGGAAGACATTTTCAGACGCTGCTCTTTTATGGCTCTGATACCATGTAAAAATAACAATACTGATTTTAGAGAGAATTGATAACACGTACTACAAGCAAATTGTAGGAAGTGCGATGTATTTTCTGCATTCCTTTAGATATTTAGTTCAATTGTAAGGCTATATATGCCCCGCCTTAGTGCTTTAATAAAACCAGAAAACGAAACCATTTTGCCTCAATTGTTTGATCTCTGAGTTGCAACAATGCCCTGTATAGGAAACACGGACAGTTTTATTATTAGGAAGCACGACACTCAAATTTGCTAAGCTAGATGCCTTGAAGATGACACTCCATTACAAGTTTGAAGCAAGGATGTGGTGGCAAATACACATAGCTGTACAAGCATGGCTATTTAAAGACAACATTAAGCATGCTCTAGACATTTCTTATGATACAACTTTTACTAAAATTAATCACTAGCCAATCGACTTATAGTAGACAATTGATCTAGATTATTATTCAAGACACGATTTAGTTTCGTTACCAGAAGAAGCATTCACAATACTTGAGAACCCCAGTCTTGATCACACAACTTCGGAACTTGATGAGGGAGCACTGGCTTTGATATCAGAAAGCTTAGCAACAACTTCGGACATGCTAGGCCTGAGAGTAGGGGACTGGCTGATGCACTCCATGGCCAAGTGCAAAAGAGTGAGAGCCTGCTTATTATCAAACCTGGATCCTAACTTTTTGTCAACCAAATTCAGAAACCTCCCTTGTTGGCGTAAAAGACCAGCCTGAAATTGCAAAACAGGGTTGCCTTGCAGCTTTAGAACAAGAATTGTCACTAGGGAGTATATAATCCTGCCAAATATCACTTACAGTATCTAAAAGAAAGTCAGATTCCTGGTTTGGATTATATGTAGTATTACTTCTCCCACTGACTATTTCAAGCACTACAACCCCATAACTGTACACATCTGCTTTAACTGTTATGGCTTTCCCCAATGCATGCTCAGGTGCCATATATACTCTGTAATAGTTTGAGAGATTAATCACTAGTTATAGCTAACGATAAATAAGATTAAAGTGTTTTGATGATGTAATTTGCTGCTTACCGCGATCCCCTTGCTTTGATGGCTGTAAATGGATCTTCCTCGTTGTAAATTGTTGCCAACCCGGAGTCTGATAACTTTGCGGTGTGAGTTTTATCAAGCAAAATGTTCTTGGCATTTATATTCCCATGAACAATCTTGATCTTGATGCTCTTTTCTTCTTCTTCGTGTAGATAATTCAAACCTTTCGCTATTCCTAGGCAGATATCAAATCTAGCACTCCAATTAAGTTCTGTCTCAGTGTTTGTATGTCTTTGTTCTATAAATTCAAGGAATATGTTAGCTTTTGTTTTTCCCGCTTGAAGAAATTTACTTATATTAGCAAACATTATTTCAATATAGCTAGGCTAGGGTAGTGAAAATATTACCAAACAAGGACTTATGAAGGGAGCCAGTTTCCATGTA
The DNA here is from genome assembly GCA_027405865.1 of Salix purpurea. Classification (NCBI taxonomy): domain Eukaryota; kingdom Viridiplantae; phylum Streptophyta; class Magnoliopsida; order Malpighiales; family Salicaceae; genus Salix; species Salix purpurea. The sequence goes on along the minus strand of JAOWLH010000040.1, from coordinate 1,163,186 downwards.
TTCATAAATTAGCAGATGCGGGTCTTTATTGGAATAGCCACCCAACAATTGAACTAGATTTTCATGACTCAAGGATATCAGGTTGCCGATTTCACTTTTTAATTCTTCTTTTTCTCGCTGTTCTGATGGCGGAGAAATCTTCTTCACTGCTAGTTTAATCTGATCGGGTAAATTAGCCTGCAAATTGAAACTCAAAATATAAGATACAGTTGTTTCATGATAACTTCAAAAATTAACTGATTAGCAGTAAATGTCACCTTGTATACTACGCCGAAACGTCCCCTACCAATCTCCATTTTGGAGCTGAAATTTTTAGTACCATCTATTATCTGTTGGAGGGTGAAAGATCTGTTCTGCTGGACTTCTATTTTTATTTCTATTTGCAATGAAAACACCATCAAAGAATTGAATTAACAGACACTCTACCCAATAAGAATCTTTCAAGCAGTAAAATGCAGAATGGAGTTTGATTTCATATAGTCTCACCTCGAAACTCTCTATTCCCTAGCAATCTCATTTTCCATGCGAAAAGAAATAGAAGTAACGGAGCAAATGCACAACCTATGGTGATCCCGGCTATTTGAGAAGCAGAAAGCTTCCCATCATGAACATTGAAGTCTGTATATATCAGAAATCAAAAGGTAATTTCTTTTTTTTTTTGCAGATGTGAAGGGATAAAACATATTCGAGCTTGAACAGAAATAAGAGAAATATGTTTTTTTTTTTTACATGGAGTTACAGAGATGGCAGATACAAGAGGTCCATACAGAGCTGGTGGGTTAAACAGAGATCCTTTGCCGGCCCAGAAAAAATGAATTTCCAAGGGATTGTTGTCATCAACAATCGCAGTGAAATTTGTTTTCCATGCTTCATTTGGACCTTTGGCCATCTCTATTATGTTGAGATCCTTCAGTTTTCTCTCACCCTGAAATGATAATGAGTACCATACATGATGGAAATTGCTAGTACAATTAAGCTGTTGTTCAGAATAATCACCTGAATATACACATCGAAAATACGAGTCCCTGAGCTGCTATAGTCTTCATCCCGAGTATAAATAGTTTCAGCAAAGTGAAGTTCCACTGTATAACTTCCTTTGCGCAGACAGAACCCGTAGTATTTCAAAGACACAGGGCAAAACCGAGCTGTTTTATATAATGATTCTTCTGAAACAGAAACTCCACAGGTCATGTTTTTGACGAAATCGCTTGAATTGCAAGGTGTGAAGATGAGGTCTCCAGAACAAGAATATGCCCACGTTCCCGGAACGCTGAAAAATCTCTCTGTAGAAATATCTTCATCATATGGATTCCCTTCAGCGTTAGTACGTGCGCCTCCGCAGTTTATGAACAAGGAATGATCTGCAAAACATTATTGCCATTAGAAACTGAAGGTCTATAATCTTAATTTAAATTCCATGAATAGACGTTCAATACATACGTTTTGATGTACATTTCTTGCTCAATGCAAGGATAGAATCCCTATAAAGAGCAACAAACATGCTTGTGAGAAAATTAAAACTCATCAGTAATCACTTTTACAGTACAGAAATTAAAATTCATCAGAGTTCAAACAGGTCCAAAGGATATAAGAATACACACTCACAAGTTGAAGTTTTAGAATGAAAGAAAGATTCAAAGGAAACAAAACAAAAACCAAAATCAAAGAACTTACATATTTGGCTTTCCAGGGTCCAGGGTCATGACTTTTGTTGAATTATGGTTTGTTGGATCTGTAATGTTATCTTTGATGAAACCTGTAAAGTTATTATAAGACAAATCCCTGCAACATAATAGTTTTCGTAAGAGAAGGCATTTTCTTTTTTGTTTGTTGGATGAAGATTATTCAATAACGGATTGTAAATGTAAAATAGATGCATCGTCTCAAACTTGAGGTTATGGAAACTTACACTTTATGTCTCTTCAGAATCCAAGGAGGAATTGACCCATTAAGCTTATTGTTCGTGAGTACCCTGTTAAAAAGTAAATTATCCCAATCGCTTAATGAATTCTGAGAAACAACTTATGATGAGTTGAAGAAATTAATACACATACAGTCTTAATGCATTCTTCAAAGATTGTGGGATTGAACCGCTCAAGTTGTTAAAGCTCAAGTCACTGCACCAAGTACATGAAAGCTGATATAACAAAAACTATAAAAAAGCCATAGTAATTGAAAACATCATAAAGAAAAATGAACTCACAGGTAGTTTAATGCTGTCCAATTATTACCAATGTAGTCAGGGATTCCACCAGTAAGTGAACAATTCCTCAGTACCCTGTAAAAACCATTTAATAAGTTTGTAATTTTGGATCTATCTGTTGATTGTGATTTCTGAAAGCAAAATAATTTATTTATCAAATGTCATAACCGTGTCATGATGATACTGGTGGGATTATAAGTTTTCAATCCCTTAATTAAAATTATTATTAGCGACATGGAACAAATCACTCACAGGTATTCTATGTTTGGCAGATTTCCAATTACTGGGAAAGGGAAACTAGTGTTTTTAAGATCACTGACCAACCTGGAAAAAAAATATTCTTAGAAACATTAAGTAAAGAACAAATCTTTATTTGATGTGGGAAATAAAGATAAGTCGAAGACAAAGCATTTACAATATTCTAAGACGGGACAGATTGAAAATTCCAGGAGGCAGCTCCCCTTTAAAATCATTTCCCATGAGGTACCTGTGATCAGTATACTCAATAGCTTAATTGTATATGATTGAACGGTTTTTTTTTTTTTTTTTTATATATATATATATATATATATATATATATATATATAAGTAACATTTAAAAAAAAAATAGGTTTTTTAACAACAAAAGATGGTTTTCTATTTTTTGTGTTTTTTAATGTGTAAATTATAATCATCACCGTAACTATAATAATATTTACCATAATAATACCACCAGTTTATCACCAATATATTTATGAGAGTGTTTGAGATTGCTTTTTAAAGTAATTTTGAATTTAAAAATGTATTAAAATATTTTTTTTTTAAAAATCAATTATGATATCAACACATCAAAATAATCTAAAATACTAAAACAATTTAATTTAAAATATAAAATTAAAAAAATAAAAAAATTTCAAAAATGCCTTTGACACGCTGTGCCAAACAAACACTAAATGTGTCATATAATTAGTTATATATTTTAAGGATTAAATTTTTTTTTTAAATTAAATAAAATCCGTGTAAAAACTTTTCCTACAAAAAAGTAATTTTTAAAACAATTAAGGGTACGTTCGATTTTCTATATATGAGCTTGGAATGATTTACAGTTAAAATTTCTGATGAGAAAAAATGCAGGGCACTTACAGGTGAGTGAGATTGGTGAAATTTGCAATGAACGGTGGTATCTCACCACTCAACTTGTTCCCAGAAACAGTACTGCGAAGACCAGTAACGTTTCTATTAAACAAAATGGACCATCGAGAACAATGAGGCTAAGAAATAACATTAACAGATGCACTTACAAGACAAGCAGTGATTTAAGATTGACAAAACTGTCTGGCAATCTTCCAGTCAACTTGTTGGAAAACAAATGGCTGTAACAAAACAAAAACTCCTGAGTTTTTTATATATCAAAGGATAAGTTGTTGTCTCTAGCAGCTTACAGTTGTTCAAGCTTGGTCAATTTTCCAAGTTCTCGCGGAAGTGGACCAGAGAGTCGATTCTCGCTCAAACTCCTAATTAAATCAAGAAAATTAAGGGATCAATACCGAGCTGAAATGGAATAATACTTGAAATAAATTAAATGGAATCTGGCAGATTGAGGTAAGAATATTTACAGTATATTGAGATTTAAGAGGTTTCCAAATTCTTTAGGAATTCGACCTGATAACATATTATAACTCAAGTACCTGCGACCATAATTGTATTTTTCCAAGGATTGCAAGATCATTAGAATATATTTCAGTAACTAAAACCATCGACATTGATACGTGAGTAACGAAGAGACGATGATGGTTGTTTTACTTACAGAGTGGTAAGGCTCATCAACTTCCCTAAAGATGGAGGTATGGAATCATTAAGGAAGTTCATGGTCAGATAACTACGGTCAGTAAACAGGACAGTTACCATTAGTTCAATATTATTATAAATTATCGTAGAGAAGGTCAAAGACCAACAAAAAAAAGAAGAAAAGTTTACAGTGCTTGCAGAGCCTTCAGATTCCCTAATGTTGGAGGTATTTGCCCAGATAATTGATTATATCCAAGGTTTCTGATAATTATCAGATAAGTTTGTGACGATCACAAGAACGTAAAATAATAAAAAAAAAAAATTAGAAAAGATCAATCTGGATCACTCACAGAGTTTCTAGCCGAGTCAACTTCCCCAAGGACTCTGGAATTGTACCATGGAGTTGGTTTCTGGACAAATCACTGTTCAGGTAATTAAGTCCATCAAATAAATATGTTGCTGAAGAGAACAACTGATTAAGGTGTCATATTCAAACCCTCAGTGGGAGAAACATTTATGAATTTGTCCGAAATAAAATAAAAATCTCTAATTTCATTTCAACAAACAAATCATGAAACCTTTTTCAAATCAGTCAATTAATTAAATGATTGACTTCGAAAGCTAGTTTTACTATTGATTGATGTAAAACCAGACTCCTAAATCAACTTGTTAGAGTTTTTTCCAGGATCTTAAAACAATATTTTTAAAAATCATAGATCAAAAGAGAATAAGAAAAATAAAGGAGAGATAACAACAAACAAATTTATTTTGTTGGGAAAAATCACCTACTCCATGAGCGTATCAAGATTTCACAATAAATATTTTTAGTATAAACACCAAAAAAATCTCACAAATCTCGCATCAACTTCTTAGATTCGATACATTTATAAAATAACGATGAGAGAAACGGTGGTTTTAGATCAACACCACAGCAGCAAATACCTACATGTAGTTCAGGTGGGTGAGGTTACTTAAACTCTCATCGATTTGTCCACTTAATCTTATGCCGTATGAAACTCTGCCAGCCAAAAATTAACTCAGTGAAATTTGGAATCATTAATGACCGAGTGATTTATATTTCAGGAAAATATTTACAGAGAAGTGATGTGGCAAATATTGGTAGGGCTTCCATTGCAGTCACATTCGAAGGAAATACTTCTATCATCGGTCTGTGAGCAGTAATTACGTGAAGTTAATGGTTCTGGTAACCCCAACTTGACGATGATTGTTTTAAGAGCATTCACTGCATGTAAGATATTTTAACAAATAATTAATTCATCGTCTAATTAATTAGTTGAATACATAAAAATATGTACTTGGATTTTTTCTTCGAAAGTTATTACATGAACTGCTTGTTAAAAATAATGAACTGCTCATGCGCGAATACATGATATGTCAACATGCATTTAATAGAATTTCTCAAATTAAAACACCAAAAATATCATTAACTCATTTAATAGAGTTTCTCAAATTAAAACACCGAAAATATCATTAACTCTAAAATAAAATAAAAATAGTATAATGAACTGCTTGTTAACAATGCTATTTACACACACTGTAATTGTATCAACTCTCTGCTTTATTCAATACCTTGAGGCTGCTTATATAATCATTACATACAGTCAAGACTAGCAACCCAGTTCTTCATATACTGAAGATTATTGAAAGCAGGAAAAACAGAAATAACCACCAAGTCAGTATTATTCTAACTGACTACTAGCAACTTTGCTGACTCATAATAGTTTGTTATTTAACAAACTATATCTAACTGCATTAACAAACTATCCCAATCGCCATCTGTAACACTGCTCATGCGCGAATAGACTTAGCAAGCAGTTAAAATCTCGATAATATGTAGTAAAGTTCGAGTATGTAAAGATATAAAATCATTGCTAGTTGCGCACCGTAGAGGTAAAGTCAAAACCCTTGTCTTTTGATGAGTTGACAAGGTTGAAGTATATACTTTTCTTTTCTAGATTTATAAAAAATTAAAGTAACTTTGGAGCTGGACAATATACTCACCTTCAGCACAAGGTAACCTTTCAGCTGTGTAACAATTTGACCCTGCACTACTTGAGGAATCTTCAGCACAAGAGCCATGTTGACAAAGAAGAAGAAGGAGTAGAAGAACGGAGAGAAAGAAAGGAACAACCATTTTTCTGTTTTGTTTCTCAGTTAATCTACAATCTGGGAGTTGTTGGCATATTATATATAGGCAGAAAAATTTATAAAAGACAAATGCAAGACCGATTTTGAACTTTCCTGGCCTTTAAAAAAGCAACCACGGATGTTTATGACGTCGGGGAATAGCATTAATGGCATAGGGATAAAAATTTGAAAACCTTTGGGTATATGTTATTTTTTTAAAAGAAAATATATCAAGATATTACATAATTGTATATCAAAAAAATATCAATAAATATTAAATATATATTGATCCGACTATTAAATTGATATATCGTCATGTTGATTAATGAACTGTGTGTGAGATCACTTTATTTTCAATCAAGTGTATATATACATATACATACACATATACATACATACATACATACATACATACATACATACATACATACATACATACATACATACATACATACATACATACATACATACATACATACATACATACATATATTATTAGAATATGTATAGCATATCTTCTATATATAGCATGTATAATTTTCCTATTTAGCATAGCTAAATTATAGCCGAAGGACTCTCCCAAAACATTGTATAAATCAAGTTGTATTATCAATGAAAAGCAAGCAGATTGTTCTTCTCAATATTATCTTCTATCATGGTATCAGAGCAAAATTAGGTTAATTTCTTTTACTAAACCTAGCTGCCGCATTATCTCCCTCACCATCTATTCTCCTGCACTCTGTTAATTCTAAAAAAATTAACCAACAATGGCAGACCAATCAGAAAACACAGAGATCAATCTCACAGCCTCTCTTGCCTCTACCCCCACCAAACCTCATCACTCTCATCCTGCCCTCACAGTCTCAAATATTGCTACGTTCATCAAAGTCACACTAGACATTGAGAAGGGGCAATATATCACATGGTCTGAACTCTTCAAGATACATGCCAGAGCATATCAAGTCCTCGATCACATAATCCCTACCTCAACAGAAAAGATGAAATTTCAAGACACGGATCCTGACCTTTGGTCCCGTGTTGACGCCATTGTTCTCCAATGGATCTACAGCACCATCTTGGAGGACCTTCTGAATACCATACTAGAAAGGGACTCCACTGCCGAAAATGCATGGAATCGGTTAAAAGACATATTCTCTGATAATAAAAATTCCAGAGCACTTTACCTGGAACAAGAGTTTTCCAAAGTGCAAATGGAAGATTTTGCAGATGCTTCATCCTACTGTCAACACCTCAAATCTCTCTCGGACCAGTTATCAAACGTTGGAGCCCCTGTCTCTAACGAAAGGCTGGTTCTTCAGCTTCTCTTAGGCCTTACCGACGCCTACGCCGGAGTTGGGTCACAAATCCGCCATGGCGATACTCTTCCCTTGTTCTACAAAGCACGATCCATGTTAGTGCTTGAAGAAACAACAAGGATGAAAAGAGCTGCCCAATCCCCTTCTAGCTCTGCCTTCTTTGTCTCTCCGGGTGGACATTTCAGTGGCCACATGACTGGAAACCCACATGGATCGTCACAGTACCATCACAGTACCAGAAGCTCCCCCACTCGCGGTGGAAGAGGTGGTGGGGGAGGCGCTCGTCACAGCAAAGGAAGGGGGAGAGGTGGTCGTGGCAGCCAGTGGAGCTCCTCTGCACAGCCACGAAGAAATTTTGGGAATTCTGGGAATGGTTTTGGAAATGAACATTTTGGGCAGAGAGACACATTTGGGCAGAGAGACACGCGAGACGTGAACGAGAATAAATATGGGCAGCGAAACGGATGGACTTATCCCCCATGGGCCGGGCCTTGGCAAGCATGGGCCACGCCACCATGCCCTTATCCCACAGCCCAAGTGCAGCAACCCACTCAGCCAAGCCTACTTGGGCCTAGGCCCCAACAGGCCCACATGGCAGCAGCCCATTCCACAGCCCAGTCATCATATGCTCCAACCGACATCCAAGCGGCCATGCACACACTCTCCATTGCTCCCCCTGATGATCAATGGTATATGGACACCGTAGCTACATCTCACATGACTGCAAATGGAGGTAATCTCACGTCTTATTTAAATATGAGCAATAATCGTAATATTACTGTCGGTAATGGTCATACTATTCCAATTATTGGTTATGGACATGCATTATTACCTAAGCCCAACCCTCCATTAAATCTGAATAATGTCTTGCATGCTCCCAAATTGATAAAAAATCTCGTTTCTGTGAGAAAATTTACCATTGACAATAATGCCTCTGTTGAATTTGATCCGTTCGGTTTTTCTGTGAAGGATTTTCCGACGGGGATGCCTTTAATGAGATGTAACAGCTCGAGTGACCTCTATCCAGTTACCACAAGACCAACCATTGGCTTTTCAACACCATCTGCTTTTACCGTTGTATCTCCTGATTTATGGCATAATCATCTACGACACCCAGGATTTCCTATTTTAAGTTCTCTTCGTAGAAACAATTTTATCAATTGCAATAAAATTCAAGACAATTTTTTTTGTCATTCTTGTGCTCTTGGGAAACAAGTTAAATTGCCATTTTATGATTCTCTCTCCTCCACTTCTTTTCCCTTTGATATTGTGCATAGCGATATTTGGTCATCACCTACTCTTAGCTCAGGAGGCCATCGTTACTATGTTTTATTCCTGGATGATTTTACGAATTTTTTATGGACTTTTCCAATTGCAAATAAATCTCAAGTTCATTCTCTTTTTTTATCATTTTGTACTCATATTAAAACCCAATTTGAAAGGGACATCAAATGTTTCCAATGTGACAATGGAAAAGAGTACGATAATGGACCCTTCCACAAATTTTGTGAAATAAATGGAATGAGTTTTCGATTTTCATGCCCTTACACCTCCTCTCAAAATGGAAAAACCGAAAGAAAAATTCGCACCATCAATAATATCATCCGGACCCTCCTCGCCCATGCGTCTTTACCAGTCTCATTCTGGCATCATGCCCTTCAAATGGCCACTTATCTCCTCAATATTCTACCCAATAAAAAGCTTGCATATCATTCACCAACAAAAATTCTCTACCAAGAAGACCCATCATACTCACATCTTCGAGTCTTTGGATGCTTATGCTACCCTCTTCTTCCCTCCACTTCTAGAAATAAATTGCAAGCTCGGTCTACACCCTGTGTGTTCTTAGGGTATCCTTGAAATCATAGAGGATATAAATGTTATGATTTATCCAGTCGGAAAATAATTGTTTCAAGGCATGTCAATTTTGATGAACATACTTTCCCTTTTTCTACACTCCATACTACTACATGTCCTACTTACGAGTTTCTAGATGCAGGTCTCTTACCATCTCTCCCATCACCTACTCCCCCCACCTCTCCTGCCGCTCCACTTACTGTGCAAGAACCACCACCCCAAAACCCAATTCTTAATTCTCCACATCCCTCACCACAACCCACATCACCTCTCACTCCCAACCCACCACAAAATCAAAGTCCTACTCCACCAATAGCACCACCACAAACCCTTCCCCTTGCCCATGCTCCTCACTCCCCACAGATGACAACCAGATCCCAACACGGTATTTTTAAGCCCCGAAATATCCTTAACCTTCATACTTCGGCTGAAAATTCCATCTCTCCATTGCCCACAAATCCCCGTAATGCATTATGTTGCTACCCAAATTTTGACCTACTTATTTTTATGTTTCGGAAGAAAAAAGAAAAAATAGAAAAAAGACAAAAATCCAAAAATATCTTGTTACAGGGGCAAAATTGAATAAATTGAGAGTTTAATGGTCGATTGAGGGTTAAATCGCAAAAATCAGAAACCAAAGACCAGAATAAAAAGGGACGCTCAAAGCTAGGGTTGATATTGAAGTTTTGACATAGTATAATTGCACAAAATCATAAATTTAAATCCAATTGGAGGTGCAATTAGAATAATTATAAATTGAGGGACCAAACTACAATTACACTTCCCAAAAGCATGCAACGCACGCCATCTCCTGCAGTGCCGCAGACAAGCCTATGCGCATGCCACCAACGGCTATTTTTTTCAAGCATGCTGCCGCAGGAGGTGACTCACCGTTGCAACGGCTACCTCCTGCGGCTATAAATTCAGCAGCCATGCGCGACCAAAAGGGGGGAAGAGGAGGAGAAAATTCAAAAGAGGGGAGAGAGGGGGAGAGACCAAACAGGGGGGAGAAAATTAAACGGGAAGATGATGAAAAGATAGAGGTTGCAGACGAAGAAAAACAGAGGCACGAAGCAGACGAAGAGAAAAAAACAGAGGAAAAGAGGGAAAACGAGCAAAAAAAACTAGGAGACCTGTGAAGATTTTCACAAACATCACCATCGACTGCCCTTCATCATCACCATTAAACCACACTCAATCCCTCCAGCTCATCCACCCTCTCGGACGAAGACAGAGGCAACACCCATCGTCGGAACAGCAGCCCCCGACGCCTTTCTCTCCTCTTCGGTTCGGTAACTCCAACAGCCGTCGTTCCAGCCACCAAGAACCACCATTTCCACCACCATCAGCTTCCCACAACCCCCAGAAGCTCAGCCATCGTCCCCGTTGAAGGAAAGGTGACAACCCCGACACCTGCAACAACAGCCCCGTGACTTCCAGTCCATTTTCCGGCGAACTCAGGCCACCATTCTCGACACCATCACAACCAAAAGAACCACCTCGATGGCCTCTACACGAAGGTATTAACAAAATCTCCATTCGTCGCACTTGAAAAAACTTCCATTTTTCTACTGTTCGTCTTCTTCCTGTCTGCGAAAATACCCGGTTAAGGGTAACCAGGTCGGGTCGGGTCGGGCATGTGCCCGGCCCAGACCCAAGGCTCTCTGGGCCGGCGGCCCAGGCCCGGGATTGTCTGGGTCGACGGCCCAGGCCCAGAAGTTACCTGGGCCGAGACCCAGACCCAGAAAATTTGTCTGGGCCGACGGCCCAGACCCTCATTTTTGCTGGGCTCCCAGCCCAGCCCGAGACAAGCTGGGCTGGCAGCCCAGACTTCCAATGGGTGGGCTGGCAGCCCAGCCCACCCGTAAATATTAATATTATAAAAATATAAATATAATAATAAAAAAATATAAAAAAAATATTTTTGTTTTTATATAAAAAAAAAACCTAAAAAATGTGTTGTTTTTTCTTGCATAAGGCCAATACACTAGCATATTTTTAAAAGTTGTTGTTCTTTTGAAAAAAATATATTATCTTGGATTTTGAAGAGAAAATGAGTTTTAGCATGGATTTTGCAAAGAAAAATCATTTCTTGCATTTTGAGATTTTACAACATGTTTGTAAAATCCAAAGGGTATTGGCCAATATTCAAAAAAATATAAAAAAACTTTTCGGTGATTCATATTATTCATGGTTCGGAGTTTGGATAAACAAATTCTATTCAAAATATTCGGTTGGAATAATATGCTATTATTCATGGTTCGGTATTTGGATAAATTCTATCCAAAATATTCGGCGGGAATAATATGCTATTATTCACTATCGATGTTTGAGTGGATAAATCCTAAAGGGTTGCTATTCAAAATATTCGGCGGGAATAATATGCTATTGTTCATAGTTCGGTGTTTGGATAAATTCTATCCAAAATATTCGGCGGGAATAATAGGCTCTTATTCACTTTCGGTGTTTGGATAGATAAATTCTAAAGGATTGATATCCAAAATATTCGGCATGGATGATATATCATCAACATGGAAATATATATATATATTTTTTAATATCTTAGCAATCATAAGACAAACAAAAACACCAAGCAGCTTACCTTAGGTAGGGCGTACTAGGGGTGCTAAAACCTTCCCTTTACGCAACCAGTCCCTTACCCTAGAATCTCTGAAAGACCAGTCTTAGGTTTCCTAGTAACCATAATACTAGGTGGCGACTCCCTTTTTACGAAAATAGATAATCCCTTTGACATTTAACCTCCCCGCTCACGGGGACAAGTTGCCACGACGCCGCATACCACCATTTTTGGGGTGCGACAGAATGGCGACTCCGCTGGGGACTATTGGACTAAGCTTGATTATTTTGTTTGTGATATGTTAATTATTTTGTGTGTTCATTTATTCATTTACTCTCACGTTACCATGAATTATTTATTTGTTTAAAAGCTTTAGCATGCATCTTTTCATTCTGTCATCATAATATGTCTCGTCATGCATCACTTTTTATTATTTTGAGAGCACACACTAAACCTTAAGTTAGGTGGGGGACTAGCAGCTTACCTATGACTTGAGTCAAGGTTGAAGTTTGTGTAAACCCCAACTCTTTGCTGAGAGCTTAGATGATAGTGATTGGTATACGTACCATCCCATTATCTGCTAAGACCCCATATTGCCTTTACGAAGGTGATCACTGGGACAGCGAGAGACCCTTTTTAGAGCCCAAGTAGTAAACCTACCCTATGTCTCACGTACAGGAACTAGAACCTATCGTTAAGGTGTATGCTCCATAATATCTTTCTTACATAAAAAAAAAAAACTATAAAACGCATTTTTTATCACAATCACGCATCATATCATACATTTTCTCATACATTTTTGCACGCATCATCAACCGAGAAACATAGGTCTCTCTTTTGGGACCCACGATACTCGACTAAGAAAAAAGGATGAAAGGTCCTAGAAGTTGCTACCAGTACCTTCGATTGGAAGCTAGTCGGAAGTGATAAGTTCTAAAGTTGGGAAACCCAAAAAAAAAAAAAAAAAAAAAAAGAAGCTCCATTGATGCTCAAAATGTAATCAACAATACTTGTTAGATTGTGATGTTTTCTATGTGATTTGTCATTTTGTTTTGTTTTTATTGACAATCATGACTTAAGATATCAATAGGATCTTATCTTTGTTTTCAAGCCAAAATTTTTCTTTTAATGAGATCATGCATTTTCAAAATTTTTCTTTTACTGTGCATTTACATCGCAAAAAAAAAAAAAAAAGAAAAAAATATCTTTCACAATAACATCTGCACTTTACACTAAGAATGAATGATCGAATTTTAAAATACATAACAGATGTAGAGGAGGAACAAGTGGATGAATATAATATTAGAGAATTCACAAAATTAATAAAAGAACATAAACAAGTTTGGAAACCCACTAAAGAGGAACTTGAAACCATAAATATGGGTAATGAAGAAAGCCATAGAGAGCTCAGGATAAGAACTCTAAAGGAAACAGAAGACTTGATTATACTGTTTAGAGATTAGGTAAATGTTTTTGCTTGGTCTTACAAGGATATGCCTGAATTGAATATGGATAGCGTACAAGGTACCGCTGGAAGAAGGATGCAGGCCGATTAACCAAAAAACTAAGAAGCCCCCATCATGAAGTTTTGATCAAAGTAAGGGCAGAAATTGGAAAAACAATGGAACGCTGGTTTTTAAAAAAGCAATCAAATATCCACAATGAGTTATCAATTACATTCCTCAATTTCATCTTTGGGGTTCTCGTAATTAACTGAAGCCATTCTCACTCTCAAAATTCGAGCTGTTAATTAGTACTATTGATTTAAACAGTGAGATGCTTAAAGCTGACAAGAGGAACTCTAGCATGCATTATCCTTGGTGTCTTGTCTAATTTTGAAACCTAGATAGCAGAAAAAGAGATCTTTCATTAACTGAAGCTAAAAACAGGTCTGGAATGAAAAGAAGCAAGAGATCCTTCAACTGAAATGCACTTTATAGTAAACCAACAATGTGTATACGGACAAAAATCACAAACCAAGACTACAACGCCCTGCACATTTAGAAGCTAACCGAATGGAAACAATATCTTAGTCACGGATAGTTGCTGTCAATGAAATGACAACGATTAAAGTCATAGATAAAGGGCAAATCAGATCGTCAATTTTACACGATAACATATCATAGCTTCTTTGACAATGACCAATGATCAAAACCCAAATCCAAGATGTATGGAAAGCAAGAAAGAACATATCTTTAAAACCCATAATCAGATGTAGAAAAGGAAGCAATCCTTTACTTAGCCGGGTTGTTAAAGAAACTTGAATAGATAATTCGACTAAGGACCTAATGCATCAAAATTTATAAAAGTTATCAAGAAATGAAAGTGATTAACTGATGCATATAGCTAGAATCATCAGAATGGAAGCCTTAAGAAAAAGAATACAAGAAATCTAAAAGCCCCAAGAAATTGGAGTATGTGTGGACTTTAGGGAATTAAATCGTGCTAGCTTTAATAATGTTCCCTACATATAAACATGGTGGTTGATAATGCAACTCGTAGTTCCACATATTCCTTTATGGATGGGTAAAAAATAAAAAAAATTACCAAAATTACCTATCTAAACTAGCTGAAGAATATGGGGAAATAGAGTTCATGCATCTAGGAAGGAAAGCAAATCAGTTTGTGGATGTTTTGGTCACACTAGCTTCTATGGTTAGAATAGACTTAAGACAAAACTTGCAGTCGATACACATTGATATCAGAAATAACCCAACTCACTGTTGCTCAGTTAAAGGAGAAATAGATGAAAACCCTTGATACTATGATATCAAGAATTTCATCCGAAACCAAGCCCATCCCTTGGGGGCATCCAAAATCAAAATGAAAACCTTGAGGAGTTTGACAATGGATTTTTATCTTGATAAGGGAAGTTTTGTATAAGAAATCATCTTACGGGACTTTGCTAAGATACCTAGAAGAACCTAAAGCCAAAGACGCGTTACAGGAAATCTATAAAAGGATGTCAGTGGACATATGATGGCTAGAAAATACAAAGAACTGGTTATTTTAGGATGACATTAGATAAGGATTGCATTGACTATGTCCGCAAGTATCAGGTCTACGGTGACAAAATCAATGCCCTTTCGGCTCCTTTATTTAACTCGATATATCCATGGCCTTTTGTGATGTGAGGAATTGGTGTGATTGAGCCTATCAACCCAAAAGCCAACAATGGTCATAGGTTTATTATCGTGGCTATCGACTACTTCACAAGATAGGTAGGATCCGTGTCATTTGCTCATGTGATGCAAAAAAAAAAAAAAAAATGGTGAAGAAATTCGTTGAAAGATATTTGATAGGTCAATACGAGCCATCAGAAAAGATTATAATTGATAATGCACAGAATTTCAAGGAAAAAATAATAATAGAACTCTGCGCTAAATTAAAAAATCAAGCATTCCATTTCCTCGTCGTGTAGACCAAAGATGAATGGTGCGGTAGAAGCTGCTTATTAAAATGCTAAGAAGAGTATTCAAAAGATGGTAGTCACCTACAAGGATTAGCATGAGATGTTGCCTTTCATGTGTACCGTAGTTCGGATCTCAACAGGAGTCACCCCGTATAGGTTGGTGTATGGAATGGAGGTGGTAATACCTTTAAAGTGGAAATCCCATCATTAAGAGTATTGATAGACTCTGAACTAGAAGAAGCAGAATGGACAAAAGTTAGATATGAACAATTGAATTTGATCAGCGAAAAGAGGTTAGCCGCAATCTGTCATCATCAATTATACCAAAGAAGGATGACCAAATCATATGACAAGAAAGTCCGACCTCGAAAATTCCAAGAAGGAAATCTGGTACTGAAAAAGATATTGCTTGTACTGGGACAAGATCAGGGTAAATGGACCCCAAACTAGGAAGGCCCTTATGTGGTAAAAAAATCGTTCTTAGGAGGAGCCTTGCTATTATCTAGAATGGGTGAATAGGATCTAGTTAGGCCTGTGAATTTTTGACTCTGTAAAGAAATATTATGACTGATATTTTGTAGCCTCTCAACCAATAAGATAAAATTCGGTCATGAATTCTCGTTACAAGAAACTTTTTCTTCACAAAGCGCATGGTCTCATAACAATTATTTTTATTATGTGAGCTTGACATGTTGTGTACACCACACTGGGGGCAAAAAAAAAAAAAAAAAAAAAATCTACAATAGTTGTTTAAAAATGGTGATTTGCATTAAAAGTGTCAATTTGCATAAACAAAACCATATCTTGAGTTATTCTTTTGTCTTCATGAAAAGGGTATCGAAAAGTATAATAAAAGGAAAACTTCAATGGAGCAAGAAAGGGCCCCATGTGAAACCAAAAATCCCTTCACCGAGCGTGAAAATATAGTACGGGGAGCATATTTTATCAGTCAAACAAAAGATCAAGAAAGGCTACAATGAACAAGGGACCTATGTTTCTAAAGAGGTAATAAGCATGCATGTTATATTTTCATGACACTAACTTGACAAGAAAGATGTGGTGAAAGTTGATGTGATTCCAAGTTTTGGAGAATATGGAGAAACAGAATCTCAGGTCGACAAAATCAAGGAAGATGAATTGAAGATCAGCGTTGCTTCGTTCCTCGAGATGGGCAGGTCATCTAGTATAATGAAACCATCCTTACCCTCTTCATTTGTCATCTGGGTAGGTCACCCATAATAATGAGACCCTCTCTATTTTCCATCCGGGTCGGTCACCCATAAAAATGAGACCATGATAGCCGGGTCGGTCACCCATAAAAATGAGACCACGCTATCCGGGTCGGTCACCCATAAAAATGAGACCATGATAGCCGGGTCGGTCACCCAGAAAAATGAGACCACGCTATCCGGGTCGGTCACCCATAAAAATGAGACCATGATAGCCGGGTCGGTCACCCAGAAAAATGAGACCACGCTATCCGGGTCGGTCACCCATAAAAATAAGACCATGATAGCCGGGTCGGTCACCCAGAAAAATGAGACCATGCTATCCGGGTCGGTCACCCATAAAAATGAGATCATGATAGCCGGGTCGGTCACCCATAAAAATGAGACCATGATAGCCGGGTCGGTCACCCATAAAAATGAGACCATGATAGCCGGGTCGGTCACCCAGAAAAATGAGACCACGCTAACCGGGTAGGTCACCCAGAAAAATGAGACCGTACTAACTTGGGTAGGTCACCCAGAAAAATGAGACCACGCTAACCGGGTAGGTCACCCAGAAAAATGAGACCATGCTAACTCGGGTAGGTCACCCAGAAAAATGAGACCATACTAACTTGGGTAGGTCACCCAGAAAAATGAGATCATTCTAACCGGGTCGGTCACCCATAAAAATGAGACCATGCTAACTTGGGTAGGTCACCCAGAAAAATGAGACCACGCTAACCGGGTAGGTCACCCAGAAAAATGAGACCACGCTAACCGGGTAGGTCACCCAGAAAAATGAGACCGTAATAACTTGGGTAGGTCACCCAGAAAAATGAGACCACGCTAACCGGGTAGGTCACCCAGAAAAATGAGACCATGCTAACTCGGGTAGGTCACCCAGAAAAATGAGACCATCCTAACTTGGGTAGGTCACCCAGAAAAATGAGACCATTCTAACCGGGTAGGTCACCCAGAAAAATGAGACCACGCTAACCGGGTAGGTCACCCAGAAAAATGAGACCATACTAACTTGGGTAGGTCACCCAGAAAAATGAGACCACGCTAACCGGGTAGGTCACCCAGAAAAATGAGACCGTTATAATTATTCTAACCCGGGCAGGTCACCCGTCATAATCAGACCCGGGTAAGTCATCCGTCACTATCGAGACTCTACTAACTTGGGTAGGTCACCCAGAATAATGAGACCCATATCCATCATTCTATTTTTCTTTACAACACTTACTATTTAAAGTCTTTTACAAGACTTTAGTCGTAAGCATTGTAAAGAGGGGGCATCTGTTGCTACCCAAATTTTGACCTACTTATTTTTATGTTTCGGAAGAAAAAAGAAAAAATAGAAAAAAGACAAAAATCCAAAAATATCTTGTTACAGGGGCAAAATTGAATAAATTGAGAGTTTAATGGTCGATTGAGGGTTAAATCGCAAAAATCAGAAACCAAAGACCAGAATAAAAAGGGACGCTCAAAGCTAGGGTTGATATTGAAGTTTTGACATAGTATAATTGCACAAAATCATAAATTTAAATCCAATTGGAGGTGCAATTAGAATAATTATAAATTGAGGGACCAAACTACAATTACACTTCCCAAAAGCATGCAACGCACGCCATCTCCTGCAGTGCCGCAGACAAGCCTATGCGCATGCCACCAACGGCTATTTTTTTCAAGCATGCTGCCGCAGGAGGTGACTCACCGTTGCAACGGCTACCTCCTGCGGCTATAAATTCAGCAGCCATGCGCGACCAAAAGGGGGGAAGAGGAGGAGAAAATTCAAAAGAGGGGAGAGAGGGGGAGAGACCAAACAGGGGGGAGAAAATTAAACGGGAAGATGATGAAAAGATAGAGGTTGCAGACGAAGAAAAACAGAGGCACGAAGCAGACGAAGAGAAAAAAACAGAGGAAAAGAGGGAAAACGAGCAAAAAAAACTAGGAGACCTGTGAAGATTTTCACAAACATCACCATCGACTGCCCTTCATCATCACCATTAAACCACACTCAATCCCTCCAGCTCATCCACCCTCTCGGACGAAGACAGAGGCAACACCCATCGTCGGAACAGCAGCCCCCGACGCCTTTCTCTCCTCTTCGGTTCGGTAACTCCAACAGCCGTCGTTCCAGCCACCAAGAACCACCATTTCCACCACCATCAGCTTCCCACAACCCCCAGAAGCTCAGCCATCGTCCCCGTTGAAGGAAAGG
This sequence comes from Salix purpurea, assembly GCA_027405865.1. Lineage (NCBI taxonomy): Eukaryota > Viridiplantae > Streptophyta > Magnoliopsida > Malpighiales > Salicaceae > Salix > Salix purpurea. The sequence goes on along the minus strand of JAOWLH010000040.1, from coordinate 1,144,470 downwards.
TGACAACCCCGACACCTGCAACAACAGCCCCGTGACTTCCAGTCCATTTTCCGGCGAACTCAGGCCACCATTCTCGACACCATCACAACCAAAAGAACCACCTCGATGGCCTCTACACGAAGGTATTAACAAAATCTCCATTCGTCGCACTTGAAAAAACTTCCATTTTTCTACTGTTCGTCTTCTTCCTGTCTGCGAAAATACCCGGTTAAGGGTAACCAGGTCGGGTCGGGTCGGGCATGTGCCCGGCCCAGACCCAAGGCTCTCTGGGCCGGCGGCCCAGGCCCGGGATTGTCTGGGTCGACGGCCCAGGCCCAGAAGTTACCTGGGCCGAGACCCAGACCCAGAAAATTTGTCTGGGCCGACGGCCCAGACCCTCATTTTTGCTGGGCTCCCAGCCCAGCCCGAGACAAGCTGGGCTGGCAGCCCAGACTTCCAATGGGTGGGCTGGCAGCCCAGCCCACCCGTAAATATTAATATTATAAAAATATAAATATAATAATAAAAAAATATAAAAAAAATATTTTTGTTTTTATATAAAAAAAAAACCTAAAAAATGTGTTGTTTTTTCTTGCATAAGGCCAATACACTAGCATATTTTTAAAAGTTGTTGTTCTTTTGAAAAAAATATATTATCTTGGATTTTGAAGAGAAAATGAGTTTTAGCATGGATTTTGCAAAGAAAAATCATTTCTTGCATTTTGAGATTTTACAACATGTTTGTAAAATCCAAAGGGTATTGGCCAATATTCAAAAAAATATAAAAAAACTTTTCGGTGATTCATATTATTCATGGTTCGGAGTTTGGATAAACAAATTCTATTCAAAATATTCGGTTGGAATAATATGCTATTATTCATGGTTCGGTATTTGGATAAATTCTATCCAAAATATTCGGCGGGAATAATATGCTATTATTCACTATCGATGTTTGAGTGGATAAATCCTAAAGGGTTGCTATTCAAAATATTCGGCGGGAATAATATGCTATTGTTCATAGTTCGGTGTTTGGATAAATTCTATCCAAAATATTCGGCGGGAATAATAGGCTCTTATTCACTTTCGGTGTTTGGATAGATAAATTCTAAAGGATTGATATCCAAAATATTCGGCATGGATGATATATCATCAACATGGAAATATATATATATATTTTTTAATATCTTAGCAATCATAAGACAAACAAAAACACCAAGCAGCTTACCTTAGGTAGGGCGTACTAGGGGTGCTAAAACCTTCCCTTTACGCAACCAGTCCCTTACCCTAGAATCTCTGAAAGACCAGTCTTAGGTTTCCTAGTAACCATAATACTAGGTGGCGACTCCCTTTTTACGAAAATAGATAATCCCTTTGACATTTAACCTCCCCGCTCACGGGGACAAGTTGCCACGACGCCGCATACCACCATTTTTGGGGTGCGACACATTACATGATCATAATTGGAAAATGGCTATGAAAGATGAATACGATGCTCTTATTGAAAATAAGACGTGGGACTTAGTACCCCATCCATCTAATGCTAATATCATTCGAAGTTTATGGATTTTCAGGCATAAGAAAAATTCTGACGGATCATTTGAGCGGTATAAAGCCCGTCTTGTGGGTGATGGTGCAGGTCAGCAAACGGGTATAGATTGTGGTGAGACTTTTAGTCCGGTGGTCAAACCGGCTACCATTCGGACAGTGCTTAGTATTGCCTTATCAAAATCTTGGTGTCTTCATCAATTGGACGTCAAGAATGCCTTCTTGCATGGCAATCTCGATGAAACTGTTTACATGCATCAACCTCCAGGCTTCCGAAATACAGAACACCCAGATTATGTCTGTTTGCTAAGGAAGTCTCTTTATGGGCTTAAGCAAGCTCCTCGCGCGTGGTATCAACGGTTTGCTGATTATGTGGCTTTATTGGGTTTCTCTCACAGTATTTCAGATCACTCTTTATTTATTTATCGACAGGGAAATGACATGGCCTACATTCTCCTATATGTGGATGACATCATTCTTGCCGCATCATCTACGGCTCTTCGAGAATCCATTATCTCCAAACTCGCATCCGAGTTCGCTATGAAAGATTTGGGCCCCATCAGTTATTTTCTGGGCATCTCTGTCACACGACACTCCGGAGGCCTGTTTCTTTCACAAAAGAAATATGCAGCAGAAATCATTGAGCGGGCAGTAATGTCTTCTTCTAAACCATCTCCTACTCCGGTGGACACAAAATCTAAACTCAGCATTTCTTCAGGAAATTCGTATCATGATCCGACTGAGTATCGTAGTCTTGCTGGAGCCTTACAGTACTTGACTTTTACGCGGCCGGATATTTCTTATGCAGTTCAGCAAATATGTCTCTTTATGCATGACCCCAGAACTCAACATATGTCGGCCTTAAAGCGTATCATTCGCTATATTCAGGGTACTCTGGATTTTGGACTACATCTTTATCCCTCATCCGATCATGCTCTAACTTCCTACACCGACGCAGACTGGGGTGGATGTCCAGACACCAGACGGTCCACTTCTGGGTATTATGTGTATCTTGGAGATAATTTAATCTCATGGTCTGCCAAACGACAACCCACGTTGTCAAGGTCTAGTGCAGAAGCCGAATACCGGGGTGTTGCAAATGTAGTTTCAGAATCCTGCTGGATCCGAAATTTACTCCTGGAATTACATTGTCCTATTTCGAAAGCTACATTGGTATATTGTGACAATATTAGTGCGGTGTATCTTTCCGGGAACCCAGTTCAGCATCAACGCACTAAGCATATTGAGATGGATATACACTTTGTACGCGAGAAAGTTGCTCGTGGTAAAGTTCGTGTTTTACATGTCCCTTCCCGCTATCAGATTGCTGACATTTTCACTAAGGGACTTCCACAACAACTCTTTGATGATTTCCGAGATAGTCTCAACGTGCGACAACATCCCGTTTCAACTACGGGGGTGTATTAGAATATGTATAGCATATCTTCTATATATAGCATGTATAATTTTCCTATTTAGCATAGCTAAATTATAGCCGAAGGACTCTCCCAAAACATTGTATAAATCAAGTTGTATTATCAATGAAAAGCAAGCAGATTGTTCTTCTCAATATTATCTTCTATCATATATATATATATATATATATATATATATATATATATATATATATATATATATATATATATATATATATATTTATTTGAAAACATGTAATTTTATTGTTAGCAAAACTAAAAATATTTGTATTAGGAAACTGATGTTTATGATTCTCCGAATATAATGGTTTCGTGTCAGTGATAGAATCTTAGTATATCATCCTTTCCCCTTGTTTTTCGAGAGAAACTATAATTGTTAAAATCAGCACCCAAATGCTCTGATCATAAAAAAATTAGGCACCTACAAGTCCTCCGAAATCTGAATCCAGAGCCATGTTGACAAAGGAGAAGAAGAAGAACAGAGACACCCTTTCTTTTTTTCCCCAGTTAATCTATGATCTGGGAGATGTTGGCATAGTGCTATGGACAAAAAGATTCCCCATACACAAAAATGTACTATCAAGATTTATAAAAGACTAGTGCGAGACTGCTTTTTAACTTAAATAATATTATTCTTCATTTGTATACTCATGAGCTTTCAATCTGTGTTTCGGTCCCTCAAAAACGTAATTACCACAGCTGTTTATGTCGGGGACTACTAGCATGACGTAAAAATCCGAAAACATATACAATAATTACGATACAATTTGTTTTAATAGTGATGACAAGTATATCTTCCCACTATCTTTGTCTACTAGACAAGAAATGGAAGGGTATGCTGTTTGGAAATGTAGCCACAGCTGATGCGATGCAGCCTATGTTTTCAAATTACATGATATTTTTAATTAGTTTGGAAATATATTTTTATCTTAAATGCTGTGCATGTATTTTCAAACAGGGACTAGATATACAGTGAATATATATTTTTCATCATTGTTTTTAAAATCTGGATTTGAATTACTAATGGTTTTGTGAATGTTATTATATATGAGGGTGTAAAAAGGATATAATCAAAAAGAGAGAAAATGAGATGAAAGAAAGGGGGCTTCCATGATCGAATTTGGATACCATCTGCTACTCAAAAAATTCAAACTTTTATATTGTTGGCAGTTCAGAATCGTCTACGTACAAGAATGTTCTTAAATAGCTGGTACGTAATTCATTCCTCTACACCAGTCAACGTGTCCATTTTCTGTGTAGTTGCAGTGGAAACAACAAAGCATCTTCTTGCAAATAATGTGCAAGTTGGAAATGGACAAGGTTTGCAAATCTCAAAAACTGGGTCTTCCATATTTTCCACTCCGTCTTCTACCTTTGTTCTTAATCAAGTTCTTCTTGTTCCTGAATTACACCAAAGTTACTATCCATAATATGTATTTTGAATTTCACTCTTATCATTTTCTTGTGAAGGATTACTCGGGAAATGTCCTTCATCACGGTTTTCTTCATGATGGACTCTATAAATTCATCAATAATTCCAGCCTTCCTAGAGCCTTTTCTTGTGTTCGTTCCCATGATTGGCATCGCAGGCTTGGCCATGCATCTGCTCCAGTAGTCAATAAAGTCTTGTCCACCCTTCCTTTACCCGTAGAGAAAAATAAAACACACCATGTGTGCCTTGAGTGTCAAATGGAAAAAAGCCATGATTTGCCCTTTAAAAATTCTATGTCTGTTTCGTTAAACCCTTTGGATTTAATTTTCACCGATGTGGGGGGGCCTGCTCCCGTACATTCCACCACTGGTGTCAAATATTACGTTAGCTTTCTTGATGATTATTCCAAATTCCTTTGGTTATTTCCTATTAAACTATATTGACTTCCATTTCGTCCGCAATCAAGTCTGCAATAAAGAGCTCATCGTTCAATATATCTCCAACAAAGATCAGTTAGCCGACGCACTTACCAAACCTCTGCCGCCAATAAAATTCCGTCAAGTTCAACTCAATCTGAATTTCTGTGACCTACCCTCCAGATTGAGGGTGTGTGTAGAAGATCAAGTAACGGTAACTGAACTCAAGCATGAAGACTAGGAATCTGATCCTCCGTGAATGAAGCAGTAGATGAATAACTGAAACATAATTGAGGAAGATACGGTCCTGTAAATTAAATATATACAGTTGTTGCCAGCTAGAATATTTGCGTTAGAATCTAATAATGTAATGCTATAAATATGAGCATATGTACAGAACAACATATCTTATAGGAGGCTACTGCTGCTATAATTTTGTGTTTTGCTAGTGTCACGGAGGAGTTTTTTATGCTGCAAAGGAGAGTTTTAATGCATATATGCTCTCCAATTATCCACACTCTAATTTCAATTGTTGAAAACAAACAATACAGTCTCTTTTTTTTTTTAATATCGAAGCCAACCTCCATTATTATATTTATTGATATTCAACAACTTTTTACACAAAAAATAATAATACATCATCCTTATTTATAAAAAGATTAAAACTCAAACTGTCATAATCTAATAAGAACTGTTAATTAATACGAGCTCATTTAGAATTCTAATTAACTATTAAGTAAAGGTATAAACACAAATTACTTTTTTAAGGATTTCTATTTAGACCAGGATTTCAACTAATACCTTTTCAAGTAATGCCAGCCATGGTAGATAACTAAATAGATTTACTTTACTTGTAATAAAACACGATGATCGTAAGTGAGTACTTTTTATTGTTCTTAGAAAAAGTAGAGTAAGTTACCAGCCTGTGGCCTTCACAGTACTGATGCTTTTTATTAATCTCTCTTCTTGATTAGGAAAAATCTCGACATGATTGAAACAGAAGACGCTGAACATGGACGAAGACTTGACCATAAATTTCTTCTTCATGTTAGGGCCCATTCATTTACATCTGCTGGGCAAAAGAAATGCATCAACTTTGCTTTGGCTTTAATAATTTATCTTTCTGCTTTACAATTGCAAAGTTCGACATAGAAGATGCTGGACGTGAATCAAAGACTTGACCAAAAGCTTTAAGGATGCATTATTGCTTCTTGATGTTCGCATTCCATGTGTCCAATCATTAACATTATTATTTTTCCTTCATTTTTTTAAAATCAATTTAACCAAAAAAACAATTATTTTTTCTTTTATTGCATATATATGTAGACATCAGTCTCACCTCAGTTTTACTCTTCCTTCAATTTCGATAAGCTAAAATCTTGTTACAAGTGGTAACGGAGAAGAAGAAGAACGAAGAGAAATAAAGGAACACCTTCTTTTTTTCCCCCCAGTTAATCTACGATCTGGGAGATATTGGCATAGTGCTATGGACAAAAAGATTCCCCATACACAAAAATGTACAAAAATATGAATTTAACCAAGCTCCACAATTAATTAAAAGAATCGGTTACTCAAAGCCAATAAACGAGTCCAAACATATAGTAATTCAATTTTTGAAGTGGGCTATGTAATATATTTATGGGCAAGCACAAAGATAATATTAATGCTAGATTTTGGTTAACAAGTGTAAAAGCATACCAGGAATAATGATATTCAATAGCTTAATAATTCCTGACAAGATGATGTGGCAGTGTAGGATTATGTGGTAGATGACGTGGCAAACATGTTTATGTGTATGCTGATGCAAATGTTGTTTCGGAGACTAACATTGACATGTGAATCGTTTAATTGTAAGAGCAATTAAAATCCTAGCTGTAATACTAAATTTTATGCGGGACAATAAATAATAAGAATTAAAGCAAGAAAAGAAAGCAGAAAACTAGAGAAGAGAAGAAAGAGGATTGGTGATAAGCAAAGTCTACAATATTTTTATTAATCATCAAAGTGTCTCACAAAATAACAAAGAAACATATAAATAATAAAATTTTAAAACATCTCACTATTGGGCTCAATCCATCAAATCAAACTGTTTAACATAAATAATTCAGATGAATAAAATAACAATGAAACATGTCAAAAAAAAAATAAAAAATAAAATGAGAGATTCAAATGGGCTTAGTCTCTTATCCTAAAAGATGACATGATGAGTCATCCAATGTCTTCTACAATTTCCCTAGCCACTACAGCAAACACAACCGACTCCTCACAAATCTCTTTATCAAACTCCCTAGGACTTATCATGTTAAGCCCTCATTCTTTCACTATATTCTTCTTTTGATGATCATCATTGGACCTTGGAGGTAACCTATAAGTTGGATTTTTTACCTTGAAAGTGAATGAACAAGAATTCGTTTGCCCAAAGATTGTAACATCCAAATCATATAATCAAGGACTATCTAAAATGATGTTCCCTACATCCATGGGAATGACATCACACCAAATTTCTTCATGATAGTCCAAGATTTTTATGGGAAAAGACATCTCTCTTTGATCGTTATAGATCTATCATTAACCTAGGACACACTATAGGGTTTAGGGTGTGGAATATACTATAAACCTAAATGGGATACACTACCCTAGGAAATTGCGTTGATACAACTACCACTGTCTATGATGATCTTATACCCTTTATCTCCACATTTAATATAAGTGTAAAAAATAGCATTCCTTCTCCAATCCTCAATTCCTTTAGGTTGTGTTAAAGTGAATCTTAGTACACTTAACATGGTTGTCTTGATTTGAATGAGTATAGACCTAACACATCCTAGCAAGGTTGAATCATCCTCATCATCATTTAGATCTTGAAATCATCGGGATTGGTTTCAGATACCTTATCATCATAATTATATTCTTCACTCATATTCTCTTGCCCCTTAATGAACATAGTCTTTTTAAGGCAACTAAAGGAAATATGACCAAAACCATGACATTTAAAACATTGAATTCTTGAGGTTATCTTAGGTGCTTCGTGAAAAAATACTCTTACCCTTGTCTTCTCTAGGTATCTAGGAAATAAAAGGATTTAGTTTATAAGATGGGGCACCCAATATGGAGTTATTACTACCAGGTTGGGATCTAGAAGGGTACCATGAGTGTCCTAACATCTCGTCCACAAGCGTTTTGTGACCAAGTTGTAATTTTATAGTAGGGTATAAGCGTTACCAAGGGTGGACACACCTCTAAGCATAAGCTCTCTTATAAGGTCATCGTTTAAGACTTTTTGAAACCTACTTAGGGTCATCACTTCATCCTCCCTATTTCTTTTGCATATTTGTCGTGCCATATATTCTTTTGCAGATTTATCGCCTTGCCTCAAGTTATTCAACCAGTACAAAAGATTTCCTCTATAATTACGAGGCAAGTACTTTTATCCTAAATTAAAAATCTTCATTTCATCTTCATTTCAACTCAATCAGTAATAGGAGGTTGACCTGTTCTAATCAAAGATTCCTCTACATTTTCACAATAGAGCTGAGTCCCACTAAGTTTCATCTTTGCAAATCTTACCCTTCTATTCTCAAATAAATTATACCAACCAAAAAATTGATCCATGTCACGGATCTATCTATCAAAGATCCACAGGTCAAGTTCACCCTCAAAAGTTGGGACTTCTACTTTGATATGTCTCATGACTTGCTCATTGGGGTCATCATCGTCATGATTACCTTGATTGCGGTTATATTAAAGATTCCTAGGATGAGCTGCTCTTTCAAGGTAATCATTGGAATGCTCATTATCTTTAGGGGTTATTAAAGTCATTATGAACCTAGTGTTGGTTAAGTTAGTGGTTCCTATGAGGAACTAGTCTTTGAGGATTCCTATGGTTGTCATTAGAATTCTCACTCTCACTAGATTGTCTTACTTGCAAAGTTTCTATGGACTCCACCTTCCCAGAAAGGTTGTTCATTTGATTGTACATGCTGTTCATTTTCGGTCACATAAGTTGTAATTACTCTTGAATATCTCTAAGAGCATTACTATAGTTTGGGTCCACGGTAGTTATGACTTGTTGATTGCGTACTAGATGACCACTATATAAATGCATACAAAAACTAATCCTAAGACTGTGACGGAGATCACAAACAACACTTGCAAGTAAAAATGCAAAACAAACCTATAGTTAAAAATTTAATTTAATTTAATTTTATTATATATACATATACATATACATATATTTTTCTTTGAGACTAAGTAATGACAAATTAAACTAGGAAAGTTTGCAAGTAATGTAAGTCCTTCAAATGCACATATGTAATCCAAACTCAATGTTTCAGTTTCCCTATGAATTTAACCAAGCTCCACAATTAATTAAAAGAAACGGTTACTCAAAGCCAATAAATGAGTCCAAAAATATAGTAAATCAATATTTGAAGTGGGCTATGTAATATATTTATGGGCAAGCACAAAGATAATATTAATGCTAGATTTTGGTTAACAAGTGTAAAAGCATACCAGGAATAATGATACTCAATAGCTTAATAATTCCTGACAAGATTATGTGGCAGCGTAGGATTATGTGGTAGATGACGTGGCAAACTTGTTTATGTGTATGCTGATGCAAATGTTTTTTCGGAGACTAACATTGACATGTGAATCGTTTAATTGTAAGAGCAATTAAAATCCTAGCCTTGATACTAAATTTTATGCGGGACAATAAATAATAAGAATTAAAGCAAGAAAAGAAAGAAGCTTTAAAGAAAGAAGAAAGCTAGAGAAGAGAAGAAAGGGATTTGGAGATATGCAAAGTCTACAATATTTTCATCAATCATCAAAATGTCTCACAAAATAACAAAGAAACATATAAATAATAAAAATTTAAAACATCTCATTATTAGGCTCAATCTATCAAATCAAACTGTTTAACATAAATAATTCAGATGAATAAAATAACTATGAAACATGTCCAAAAATAAATAAAATAAAAATGAGACAGATTTAAAATGGCTGAGTCTCTTATCCTAAAAGATGACATGATGAGTCATCCAATGTCGTTTCTATACCCATGTAATACGTGGTGTGGGTCTGGTGTCCCCACCACACCTGAAGGGTACTTATTCCTGCCAAAATTCTGCTGATTCAAATGGTCTTTTCAAGAAAGTATGCTCTGCTGGCTGCCAATATATCATCATGAAAGGTGATTTTGATGCGTTTCTATATGCTGCTGCGTTTTGAGGGCTGATTCGTTGGATAAAATACTGATGCGTTTGGGGTCGCTGTTGCTCGATTTTCTGGATAGAGCTGCTGCTCGCTGGAGAATTTCTCTACTGATTAATTGTGCATGCATCTTATCTGCTGCTGTGTTGTAGGCTACTGCTGCTATAATTTTGTGTTTTGCTACTGTCACGGAGTTTTTTATGCTGCAAAGGAGAGTTTTACTGCATATATGCTCTCCCAATTATCCACACTCTAATTTCAATTCTTGAAAACAACAAAACACAGAGTCTTTTTTTTTTTTTTTTTTTTTTTTTTTTTTTAATATAGAAGCCAACCTCCATTATTAAATTTATTGATATTCAACAACTTCTTGCACAGAAAAAATAAGAATACATCATCCTTACACTTATAAAAAGATTAGAACTCAAGCTGTCATAATCTAATAAGAACTGTAATACGAGCTCATTTAGAATACTTTTTATTGTTCTTGGAAAATGTCGAGTAAGTTACCAACCTGTGGCCTTCCCAGTACTGATGCTTTTTATTAATCTCTCTTCTTGATTAGGAAAAATCTCGACATGATTGAAACAGAAGACGCTGAACATGGACGAAGACTTGACCATAAATTTCATCTTCATGTTAGGGCCCATTCATTTACATTTGCTGGGCAAAAGAAATGCATCAACTTTGCTTTGGCTTTAATAATTTATCTTTCTGCCTGACAATGCAAAAGATCGACATAATTGAAACAGAAGATGCTGAACGTGAACAAAAGACTTGACCATAAGCTTTAAGGATGCATTATTGCTTCTTGATGTTCACATTCCATGTGTCCAATCATTAACATTATTATTTTTCTTTCATTTTTTTTTAATCAATTTAACCAAAAACAAACATCAGTCTCACATCACTTTTACTCTTGCTTCAATTTTGATAAGTTAAAATCTTATTACGATACGTTGTACCAAATCAACTTCACTTGCAGTGCTCCGAAATCTGAATCGAGAGCCATGTTGGCAAAGGAGAAGAAGAAGAACGGAGAGAAAGAAAGGTTCACCCTTTTTTCTTTTTTCCAGTTAATCTACGATCTGGGAGATATTGGCATAGTGCTATGGACAAAAAGATTCCCCATACACAAAAATGTACTATCAAGATTTATAAAAGACAAGTGCGAGACTGCTTTTGAACTTCAATAATATTAATCTTCATTTGTATACTCATGAGCTTTCAATCTGTGTTTCGGTCCCTCAAAAAAGTAACCACAGCTGTTTATGTCGGGGACTAGCATGACATATAAATCCAAAAACATATACAATAATTACGATACAATTTGTTTTAATAGTGATGACAAGTATATCTTCCCACTATCTTTGTCCTCAGACTATCGATCATCTGCCGGGAAAGCATGGCTGTTACTTTCATCTGGGATTGGGATTAAACAGAAACATCATAATCTTTAACAATACCTGACCAGATTGGGATTTATGTTATGCTCTAGCTCTACACAGGCTATAAGCATGGTCAAGATTTTGTGAAGATAATTTTTTTTATAGCGGAAATAATCTACTCATAAACTCAGACGGGATAAGAAATTGGTATAACAACTTGCGATATAAACACTAATCCTTTGGTTTATTTTTTTCTATATTTTCTTTCTTCTTTTCTCCCTGAACTTCTTTTGTTATTCTTAGCCACTACTAGCTAGCTAGTTTTCTTCAATAGAACTCTTCGATTATCATAAAATAAAAATAGAAATAGAAATAGAAATTCCTATGAGGATAAGGTCATCATAGAAAACGAACCTGTGAAAAAAATATCAATCAAAATGTTGAACTGAGAAAATACAAAAGATATATGTATTCATCATCCGATCAAGCAGGAAAGATCCAAATCATGTAAAGGGAGTGATCTCGGTCCCAGTCATAAGTGCGCGACTTTGGGTCAGCTCAGTTTCCTAGCCTTCCCTAGGCATGTAAATTACCGGCCTTCAATTGTTTGAACTTAATAAGAAAAATGTCCACAAGGAATATCATTTCTACAAACTAGCAATCCCAGTTAATGTACGACTGGTATTTTTCTTACGATAATAATAGAATCATTTGAGGGTTAGTTCACAAACTTCAGTGATTGTTGTATTGGGAAAAAGAAATTAAAAAATAGATATTTTAGAAAGAATAGCATACTGCCTTAATATAAATGTCCTTTTCTTTTTTAAAAACAACTCCTTTTCTTAAAAAAAAGAAGAAGCTGGGTTTAAACATTTCTTTTGTAATGAAAAACAATTATTATTGTTGGTGGGAGAGACCAATGGTGGTGGCTTTGAAACACTTAAAGGGGATAAAACACATTGTTTTATTTCAACAAAAAATTAAGTTTAAACACTGATAAACTCTCCCTTTTCTCTCTCTATTATCTCCCATATAATTCACATAAACTAAACTTCCTATTTATACACGAAATGAAAGCATGAAAAAAATTGACTTTTAAGTGTGAGCGTAAATGGTAGGTGTGTGTGAAATCAGCTGACAACTACATGCAGTAGCTATAGTTGATGGTGGCTGGTTGCCTTTCTTAATCTCTGTAAATTGAGTTTCACCGACAAATTACCCCTTTAAACTCAATCGGGAGATGTCATGCTAAACATGAACTTCAATTTGATAAATATATCTCCTTTCAATGACTTTGTAAAAATATTTGCAACTTGATTATTTGTTTTGCAAAATATCAATCTAACTTATTTGTTCTTTATACACTCTCGGATAAAGTGATGATGTGTATCGATATGTTTATTTATTTCATAAAAAATTACATTAATAACATGGAGAAAAGATGCTAAGCCACCTCCCGAATTCCCTTAACTCCATTCCCATCCTTATCACTTTTTCTTTCTTTTCTTTAAACGGGAGGTGGTGGGTCTGCGGTATAAACCGTTAAATCTTCTACTTATATTTTTATACTTCAAATTAATATTCGTATATATTTTTTATTTGTTGAGGGAGAACTTATTGAATTTTGGAAGGTACCCTAATATTGAAGAAATATCCTTAAGACCCGTGCTCGTGGTATAAGCCTCATATTTTCTTATTTTGTTTCCGTTCTTTGCCTTCATACTTTACAACAGGATTTTTGCATTGGAAAATTTTAAAAGATAAACCCAGATGAAACATCACTAAGCTATTAATTTGTGGCCTTCATAGCTAGCGATGCTTTAGCTTTATTAATATCTCTTATTGACGAGGAAAAAGATCGACATAATTGAAACTAAAGATGAACCATTACTTTTCAGTATGGATCCACTCATTGGTCCCAAGAAATGTGATACTGATGGCTTTAGCCTTAATCAATCTTTCTCTGCTTCACGATGCAAAAGATCAATAAAAGGTGATGGAAGTGAACAAAGAATTGACCATAAATTTTAAAGATGCCTTATCAATTCTCAATGTTCACAATCATTTAGATTGATTGGACCCCAGTAATATAAAGTAAGGTATCAACTTGTGGCCTTCCTACCTCTCATTCCTTAGCTTGATTCATCTTTGTCTGCTTGACGATGCAAAAAAGACTTTACCATAACACTGATCTCTCATCCTTTATCTTTATATTTTATTTTATTTGTACTTCTTCATTCCTCTAAATGGCTGGAAAATCTTAATAAAACTCTTTCGATTATAATAATAATGTTGTATAACCGAGCCAAGTTTAACAACATGAAACAGTATCTGCAAATGTTAATTACATAGCACAAAAGCGGTCTCCAATCTCCAAAAAAGCGTTGGGTTTAGACATTTCTTTTGTAACGAAAAAAATATATTATTATTGTTGGTTGGAGAGACCAATGGTAGTGGTTTTAAAACACTTAAGGGGGATAAAATACATTGTTTTATTTCAACAAAAGTTCAAGTTTAAACACTGATAAACTCTCCCTCTTTTCTCTCTAGGGTTCCTCTCTACTATCTCCCATATAATTCACATAAACTAAGCTTCCTATTTATACACAAAATAAAAGAGTGAAAAAAACTGACTTTTATAATATGAACATAAACGGTAGGTGTGTGTGAAATCAACTGACAACTACAGTCACTAGCTGTAGTTGATGGTGGCCAATGGTTGTCTTTCTTGATCTTTGTAGATTGAGTTTTACCAACAAATTCCCCTTTAAACTCAATTGGGAGATGTCATACCAAACATGAACTTCAATCTGATAAATATTTCTCCCTTCAATGACTTTGTAAAAATATTTGCAACTTCATCATTTGTTTTACAAGATATCAATCTAACTTATTTGTTTTTTATATGCTCTTGGATAAAGTGATGACGTGTATCGATGTGTTTATTTTTTTCATAATATACTGGATTCTTTGCTAATGCAATTGCCAATCAACTATCAATAAAAATCTCCATAGGATTTTCTTGAGGAAATCCTAAATACTTCAACATATTCCTTAATCTTATTAAATGACATACAACTGAGTTAGTAGCAATATGCTCAACTTCACAACTTAATAATATCACAATTAATTGATTCTTGGATGATCATATGAAAAAAATATCTCCCATAAAAAATACAAACCCTACTGTGCTTTTTATTTCATTCAAATCTTGACCTTAATCACTATATGAGTAGCCAACAAGTGTAAAGTTTCTTACTTGATGCAGAGAACATACCTTTTATTAAATCTTTGATATGATGGAAAATTCTCTAGCTACACTTAAGTGCATTTGATTTGTTGTCTCCATATATCTGCTGATAAGTCTTACTCCATAGAGTATATTCAGTTGTATCACCATATCCCACAAAGATACACACTTAGGTTAATTTTATTAAAATTAAATTAATAAAATGGAGAAAAGATGATAAGCCACCTCCCAAATTCCCTGAACTCCATTCCCATCCTTGTCACTATACCCAAAATAGTAATTTTGACCAAATTATTTAACGTGGTTCACCGTCTTCAGAGTTTTCGAGTTTTCTTTCTCTCTTTTCTTTTAACGGGAGGTGGTGGGTCTGCGGTATAAACCGTTAAATTTCCTCTATCTTCTTCTATTGATATTTTTATACTTCAAATTAATATTTTTTATTTGTTTATATTAAAATATTATTTTTAGGCTTTATCAAATAAAAAAACACTTTAAATCACGGAGTAATATTCTGAGTTATATTAGGCGGGATTGGGATTTTTTCTAATAACTTGGGATTCGACCACAACAAAAATAAAGGAGCCCTCAATGGAGACAAAGTCCATAGTTGCGACACTTAAAAGGGGGCGTTTGGGAGTGTTTTTCAAAAGCAATTTTGAAAAAAAAATTATTTTTATTTTTAAGTTTAATTAACAAATTTTGGTGTTTTTAGATTATTTTGATGTGCTGATGTCAAAAATAATTTTTAAAAAATAAAAAAAAAAACATAATTTTAATGTATTTTTAAACGAAAAATATTTTCAAAAGCAATCGCAACCACTCCCAAACAGGCACTAAATCTTAACAGAACCATTATTAATTGTCAATGATGTGTTCCACATAATACCCTTACTGATATCATTCGAACTCGCCACCTTTTTTTTCTTCCTTATCATTCTCTTTCTTTTCCTTCTTTATTATTTAGATAATAACAACATATTCTTCCACCAATCAACTCCTCTGTTATATTAAAGGTATATATATTACACCATACATCATGAATAACATTCCTATCATAATGTTACAGAGGCCTAATGATAGATGGCATACATTCAAAATCACCACATCACACCAAACATTATCAAAGTATCTCCGGCCCATAGAAAACAAAATAAGATAACACAATGTCTTTATTTGCCCACCTTATTTTGTAGGGTTATAGAAGACTTTCAGTTTTTAGTTAGAGTTTGTTCATTGCCTTCACAGACACAACATTCTCACAAGTGCAATTGTTTATTATCAAGTTGCTGACATTGTCTTTTATTTTGCATATAGAATGAAAAATACTAGTGTGTTATTAATCTTCTTCTAAATCACCTTTGGACATCAATAAAATTCTTTAGATGAAAAGAGTAGTACCACCATCGCCATGCAAAATATATGCACTATTATCTGAGTCATTGCCACACCCTCCGCGAGAGCACGGTGTCGTGGCAACCCTCCCCATGAATGGGGAATTCATGTCAGGGTTTTTTTTCTTTGTTTTGTAAAAAGGGAGTTGTCACCTAGTATTATGGTTACTAGGAAACCTAACTGATCTTTTAGAGATTCTAAGGCAGCGGACTGGTTGCGTAAAAAGAAGGTTTTAGGACCCCTAGTATGCCCTACCTCAGGAATTTGGATGATATATATACCACAAAAAAAGATTGCATTGTATGAAAAAACTAAACTGCACAAGAGAGAAAGAGGAAAGAGAGATGAGAAAAAGATTTGTTGTTAATATCTTTGCCAATCATGTTTAACCTTGAAAGTTGCTGCAGCATCTGCAGAAATGTGGAAATATGGAAGTTGTATATAATCAAAGAGTTTCTTGACATTTGGTGATTCCAGGACATATCTGCAATCAAACCCGACAAAAGAGTGTACGAAGCATTGGCAACACACCATAAATAAATAAATTATGGAAGCTGATAGTTGAGAAAAGCAATTGCAAAACGAAAAAATATAATATGAAATTGATTGTTCTAGATATTGACTTCACATCACACTTTGACATGTTTATGTAAAGATAAATGGAGCACAATTTTTAGTATAATTAAAAGTCTAAACAGATATTTTTTAGGATTTTTAAGGAAAAGATTACGCTCACAGTCAGAGACAGTATTGATAGTCTGATATAAATTAAACCGCACAGTTGATTTGCTCACCTGGCAACAGTCTGGTGACGTATGCACTCCCTCAACATTACACCATAGTGCAAAGCCATATCTGTGTTTTCATTACTAAAGAAGCAAGATACCGTAGTTAGAAGATCCCAAGAAGTATATCACATGACAACCATTTAATAAAGACCCTGTAAACAGCCATCCTCTTACATTATAAAAAATCTAAAAAAAAAAAACAAACACAGAACAGCTGAACGCAATTTCCAGACATCCAAGAAGAAGACAGGCATCACTTGTGAAACACATCATAATGGAATCTTGAAACAGAGAATGGATAGCCAGCCAAAATATATATATGTGATAATTAAGGTACAAAAAATTATCCACAAGATGTTAGATACGATGCAGTAGACAAAAAATTTAACCCAGTAATCATCTTGAAAATATTAGACAGCCTATTGAAAAGAATCATTATATTCACAATCCCAGTATTCCCCAGAAATAATGGCTTACCCTGCTACCAAAATATCCAAAAGATCTGTATTTTTTGTTCAGGTAGTCTGATGCAATCAACCTTGAATTAACTTGTTGCTGAAAGAATTTTAACTCCTTAATGTGTTGTTCATTTCATTGTTTGATTAAATACATAGGAGAGGAATATGAAAAGCCATTTTGGCTATAAATGCCGTTGGCTATGACCAATTAGCCTAGGCTATGAAAACAATACATGATAAAATAAAAGGCATAATTTACATGTTCTAATAATAATTTACATGTTCTAATACACCCCCGTAGTCGAAACTGGAGGTTGTCGAACGTTGAGACTATCCCGAAAATCATCAAAGAGTTGCAGCGGAAGACCCTTAGTGAAGATGTCAGCAATCTGATAACGCGAAGGAACATGTAAAACCCGAACTTGACCACGAGCGACTTTCTCTCGGACAAAGTGAATATCCATTTCAATGTGCTTAGTGCGCTGATGTTGAACCGGGTTGCCCGAGAGATACACTGCACTAACATTGTCACAATAAACTAAAGTGGCTTTCGAAACAGGACAATGTAACTCCAAAAGTAAATTTCGGAGCCAACATGATTCAGAAACAACATTAGCCACTCCGCGGTACTCAGCCTCAGCACTAGACCGGGACAAAGTAGGCTGTCTTTTTGCAGACCAAGATATTAAGTTATCCCCAAGATATACACAATACCCAGACGTCGACCGTCGTGTATCTGGACAACCACCCCAATCGGCATCAGTATAGGAAAGAAGATCATGAATCGAAGAGGGGTATAGATGAAGACCAAATGCACTAGTACCCTTAATGTAGCGAATGATACGCTTCAAGGCAGTCATGTGTTGAGATCGGGGATCATGCATAAAAAGACATATTTGCTGAACCGCATAAGAAATATCTGGTCTGGTAAAAGTCAGATATTGGAGAGCACCAGCAAGACTGCGATACTCAGTGGGATCATGATAAGGATTTCCTGATGACAGACTGAGTTTGGCTTTTGTGTCCACTGGTGTAGAAGACGGTTTACAAGAGGACATACCGGCCCGCTCAATTATTTCTTCTGCATACTTCTGTTGAGACAGAAAAATACCACCTGAATGTCTGGTAACTGAGATTCCTAGAAAATAACTGAGAGGCCCCAAATCTTTCATAGCAAACTCCGAGCCAAGCTTAGACATAATGGATTGGCGAAGAGCAGCTGAAGAAGCAGTAAGAATTATGTCATCCACATAAAGCAGAATATAGGCCATATCATTTCCCTGACGATAAATGAATAATGAATGATCTGAAATACTGTGAGAAAACCCCAAAATAGCAACATAATCCGCAAACCGTTGGTACCAAGCACGAGGGGCTTGCTTAAGTCCATAAAGAGACTTCTTTAGCAAGCAAACATAATCTGGGTGTTCTGGATTTCGGAAGCCTGGAGGTTGATGCATGTAGACTGTTTCATCAAGATTCCCATGCAAAAAAGCATTTTTTACATCTAATTGATGAAGACACCAAGATTTCGATAAAGCAATACTGAGTACCGTGCGGATGGTGGCGGGTTTGACCACCGGACTAAAAGTTTCCCCACAATCAACACCTGTTTGCTGACCGGCACCATCACCGACAAGACGAGCTTTATACCACTCAAAAGATCCATCAGATTTCTTCTTATGCCTGAAAATCCATAAACTGCGAATGATATTAGCATGAGACGGACGGGGGACTAAGTCCCACGTCTTATTTTCAATAAGAGCATCGTATTCGTCTTTCATTGCCATTTTCCAATTATGATCATGTAATGCATTAATAGGATTAGTGGGTAAAGGAGAGATGGAGTTTGCGGCTGAAGTATGGAGGTTGAGAAGCTGACGGGGCTTAAAAATACCATGTTGGGATCTAGTTGTCATTTGTGGAGAGTGAGGTGGAGGAACAATTGGAAGAGTGTGGGATGTTTCCATTTGTGGAGAGGGGTTGGGAGAAGTGGTATGTTCGGTGGTGGAAACGGAGAGGATAGGTAAGGGTGACCGAACTGGAGAAAGGGGACTTGAAATAGTCTGAGAAGATTGGTTGAGGAGAGGGGATTGTTCGGTATGAGAGACTGGAGGATTAGGAGGAGTGTACGGAGCAGGTGAGGGAGGAATGGGTATAAGACCTGTATCCAGAAAATCATAAGAGGAAGGTGTAGGATCATGTAATTTTGAGAAGGGAAAAACAGTTTCATCAAAAATCACATGCCGTGAAACAAGAATTTTACGACTCGATAAATCATAGCATTTATACCCTCTATGATTTGATGGATATCCTAGAAAAATACATGGTGTGGACCGAGCTTGCAATTTATTTCTAGACGTGGAGGGAAGAAGAGGATAACATAAACACCCAAAGACACGAAGATGAGAGTATGACGGTTCTTTTTGGTATAGGATTTTTGTGGGTGTTTGGAAAGCAAGCTTTTTGTTTGGGAGAATGTTAAGGAGATAAGTGGCCATTTGAAGAGCATGATGCCAAAAAGAGGGTGGGAGGGAGGCATGGGCGAGAAGAGTGCGAATGATGTTATTGATGGTACGAATTTTTCTTTCGGCTTTTCCATTTTGAGATGATGTATGAGGGCAAGAGAATCGAAAACTCATTCCATTATGTTGACAAAATTTGTGAAATTGTCCATTGTCATATTCAGTTCCATTGTCACATTGGAAACATTTTATTTTTCTTTCGAATTGAGTTTGAATATGATTGCGAAAGGTGAGAAAAATGGAATGCACTTGAGATTTTGTGGCAATAGGAGAAGTCCATAGAAAATTTGTGAAATCATCAAGAAATAACACATAATATCGATGACCACCAGAACTAAGTGTAGGTGAGGTCCAAAGATCACTATGCACAATATCAAAAGGAAATAAAGTGCAAGATAGAGAATCATAAAATGGTAATTTAACTTGCTTTCCAAGAGTACAGGACTGACATAGAAAATTATCCGGAAATTTGTTGAAAACAATTAAATTGTTCTTACGAAGGGAGCTTAAAACAGGGGCTCCTGGATGTCCTAAACGACTATGCCATAATTCAGGAGAAAAAGCAGTAAAAACAGACTGTGGTGAAAATTCAATAGGAGGACTGGTGATAACTGGATACAGGTCACTGGAGCTGTCACATCTCATTAAAGGCATCCCCGTTGGAAAATCCTTCACAGAAAAACCGAAAGGATCAAATTCAACAGAGGCATTATTGTCAATTGTGAATTTTCGCACAGACACAAGATTTTTAATTAATTTAGGAGCATGCAAGACATTGTTTAAAGTGAGGGAAGAATTAAGGTTAGGTAATAATGCATTTCCACAACCTATAATAGGAATTTCATGGCCACTACCAACAGTAATATTACGATTTTTGCTCATATTGAAATAAGACGTAAGATTACCTCCGTGCGCGGTCATGTGAGAGGTAGCCCCGGTGTCCATGTACCATTGATCATCCGGAGGAGCCATGGAGAGCGTGTGCATAGCTGCTTGAATATCAGTCGGAGCATAAGGGCTTTGGGCCTGAGGTGTTGTGGCCGCCATGTGGGCCTGTGGGGGCCGAGGCCCAAGCAAACCGGGCTGACGCTGATTATTGGGTTGTTGGGCTGCTGTTGGGTATGGGCAGGGAGGCGTGGCCCAAGACTGCCAAGGCCCGGCCCAAGGGGCAGCAGCCCATTGCTGTTGTGGCCCAAGGTTGCCAGCAGCCCATTGCTGCTGCGGCCCAAGCCCGAGATTGCCATTATAAGGCTGTCTCCACGCCGGGGAAGAGGAAGAGTGCCCCGAATGGCCAAATTGCTGATGACTTCCACGGCCAAAATTTCTTCCTCTATTTCTGCCACCACGGGCACCGCCACCACCCCCTCTGCCACTACGTCCACCGGAGTTGCGATTGTGGTTATGGGTATGACGATGGGGAGTGTGATTGGCACTGTGAGCATCCACTGGAGCGACGAAGAAGGCAGAGTTCAAGGGGGTTTGGGCTGCCTTTTTCGTCCTTGCCGTCTCCTCCAGAACAAGCATGGACCGAGCTTTGTAGAAGAGGGGAAGAGTTTCGCCATGACGGATTTGGGAACCCACTCCGGCATAGGCGTCAGTTAAGCCCGAGAGAAGTTGAAGGACCAGTCGCTCGTTGGAGACAGGGGCGCCTACATTGGAGAGCTGATCGGAGAGGGATTTGAGATGTTGACAATAGGATGATGCATCGGCAAAATCATCCATTTGGACCTTTGAGAACTCTTGTTCCAGGTAAAGGGCCCTGGAATTCTTGTTGTCGGAGAAGATGTCCTTCAATCGTTCCCAAGCAAGGGCAGCAGTGGAGTCTTGTTCCAGAATAGTGTTGAGGAGGTCTTCGGAGATGGTTCCATAAATCCATTGGAGCACAATGGCGTCAACTCTGGACCATAGAGCTGGGTCTGTGGTTGATTGAGATGAGTCAAGTTTCATCTGTTCTGCCGAAGGAGGAAGAATATGGTCAAGAACCTGGTAAGCCCTAGCATGAATTTTAAATAATTCTGACCATGTGATATATTGACCTTTTTCAATGTCTAAAGTAATTTTGATGAATGTGTTTATGTTTGATACTGCAAGAGCTGGGTGTGTTGGATGATGTTTGGGAGGAGGAGGAGAAGAAGGTGAGGCTGCTGTATCATTGGATTGGTCTGCCATGGTGGTTATGTGAAAAATAAGAAGATGACAGATGAAGAAGTTGACAGGGGAGATGAAGATTGAGAATAAGGTACGGCTGCTAGGGTTAGAGCTCTGATACCATGAAAGAATTTTAACTCCTTAATGTGTTGTTCATTTCATTGTTTGATTAAATACATAGGAGAGGAATATGAAAAGCCATTTTGGCTATAAATGCCGTTGGCTATGACCAATTAGCCTAGGCTATGAAAACAATACATGATAAAATAAAAGGCATAATTTACATGTTCTAATAATAATTTACATGTTCTAATAGTTGCCTTTGTAGATTTGCAACAATCTGAGTGGCATCTTTCCTGGCCTGCAAAGAGAAACATGTTCATGCTAAATGACAAAGAAGAGAAACTGGCAGTTAAATGAAAATTCTTTCCGGATGGGAATTTAATCCAACAGATTCAACAGGGCAAGTATAAAGTATAAATCATGTCACTAAACCGATCCATATGAAAGAACAATGAATAAGAACAGTATCCCCTCATAAATGTGATAGCAAATTCAATACAGCAATCTACACAGCTCTCAACCAATACTCATGAGCGCTTACCTCTAAGTTCAATTGGGGAAGACAGAAGATCAAAATACAAGTGTGATTTCTCTTAAGAATTCCTGAGTCAATTGCGCACATGCTTCTGACACTGGTTCAGACTCACTATTTCCATAAAGAATTGACTTTAACTCCCTGATATTTTTAGCTAACTCTGTCATCTGAATTAGAAAATACAAATGTCAAATTCGAATACCACAAATAAAATGCTTGACAGAAGCTTAAACTCAGTAGCCCTACTCAAGAAAAAACTTATCAAAACATGCAACACAAGCAAGAAATTATACAGCAGCCGTAATGCATGTTCATCGCAATCCTACATCCACACTCACCAAAATTCAACAGCACTATTCTAATTATTCTATTGTGAACAAACTAGTTGAAACAAATCAATGACACATATAGCACCACAGATAACACCTAATTCACAAACCTACAATCAAAGTTTCTACTTTGACTCTCTTGACAACCAAAGCTACTAAAAAGCTAAAATCTTAACACTCAACCCACTGCCAGTAATATCAGACTCCTCTCGTAACACACCCAACCACATTCAAGTTAAACTTGGCCAGCAGACTAACCTCTTTGCAATCACATTAGCACTCAGCAAATTAACTATTTCTTCCTATCTATGTAAATATTCACAGCATACTCTAATCCAAACCTCAATCAGACATCAAGAATCATCCTAAAAAGGCAAGTTTTTCATGAAGATTGAACCTTTCTCATACAAAGCAAAAAAAAAGTAAAGCAACCCAGATCCCAAACAATCTCAAATCAATCAAACCCCACCTAACTTAAAGATAACAACCGAAAAAGAACACAAGCACACATAAAATATATAGATATGAATAAAAAGATACTGCCAACCTTCTCTTCTCGTTTTGAATCTGATAAAGAAGTTGAACTCTGATCAGCAAAGATTAAAATATCGCGAGTCTGTCTAACTAACAGGACTCCTCGGTTTTGACTTGAAAAGTCCCTTCATCCTCTTTGAATCACCCCCTAACCGTCCCGATTCCGAGCTCAACAGCCCTGAATGTCCCGATTTCGAATTAGTCAACAAATCCATAACCTCAATTTAATGATTTTGCTTTCTATCTACTAAAAGGGTTCACGGTTTACTTGATTTCAGCCACCAATTTTGCTTTTGGATGATTGGGATTTTATGGGATCTTGGTAAAAATGTGTGCTTGATTCGACGGTTATGGATTTTTGGGCTTTGCATAAACATATTGCCAGTCTCTACTGTGGCACTAACCGCTATGTACGTAAAGTACAGACCTATGTTTTCATACACGTACACTACTAAAAAAAGGGGGTGTTTGCAACGGAATTTTGTTTAGCAACGAATTTTCTGTTGCTAAACAAATTCCGGAAAAAAAAAACATGGTTTGCAACGGAAATTCTGTTGCAATCTAAAACCATTTGCAACGGATTATCCGTTGCAAATGAAAATTACTTTACAACGGATCCGTTGCAAATGGTTTTAGATTGCAACGGAATTTCCGTTGCAATCTAAATTTGCAACGGTAATTCCGTTGCAATTTAAAACCATTTGCAACGGATTATCCGTTGCAAATGAATATTACTTTGCAACGGATTTTCCGTTGCAATCTAAAACCATTTGCAACGGATTATCCGTTGCAAATGAAAATTACTTTGCAACGGATTTTCCGTTGCAATCTAAAACCATTTGCAACGGATTATCCGTTGCAAATGAAAATTACTTTGCAACGGAATTTCCGTTGCAATCTATAATTGCAACGGTAATTCCGTTGCAATTTAAAACCATTTGCAACGGATTATCCGTTGCAAATGAAAATTACTTTTCAAAATTTTTTAAAAATACTTGCTGGCGCCCATTCATATACACTGTTTTAAAATATTTAAGCGCCATTGTTCTTCTCTCTCGATTTTTGAGAGGTGAAAGAAATGGGTACCCATTTCTTTTGTTCCTTCACATATAATTTCTCAATATGGGTACTCGATTTAGGGAGCTATTTCTTTTTCAGTTAGCTTCGCTCCTTCCTCCCCAGAAGGAAATGGGTAAGACTTGCAAATTTCTTGCTATTTCCTTCCTTCCCAGAAGGAGATATTATTTTAAATATAGTGCAATTATTTTGTATGTAGTTTAATTATGCAATTAATTATACAATTAATAGGAGTAAGTTATATAATTAAATAATTGCTTTTGAAAAACTCTCCAACAAAAAAATTATTATTTTTATTTATATTTAAATAAAAAAAATGAATTTAATTATAATTAAACAATCTTTTCAGACTCACTTATAAGAAATAAATTGCATGAAATCTGTTGGTGAATGAGTTTGGCAAATTTGAGTCCATCTGCATAAAAAAAAAATTGTGTGATTGCCCCATGTAACATTCTATCTAACTCAAATTCTATCAAAATTACAGTATTAATAAACTTATAAAAACATTTATTTACGAATAAATACACAACAGTTCTAAACACAAAATTTAAACAGTTTATAAATCTAACGGTAAATTTAAAATATGTAATTAAGCTAACTGATCAAGAAATTTCTAATTTACCGATTTCGCATAATTATTTTTTTATGTTAAGTATTATTATTAATTACCCTCTTTTTCTTTTGCTAAATATTATTATTAATTACCCCTTATTCCCCCCCCCCCCCCCCCCCCCCCAATATTATCATTAATTACCCCCTTATTTTTTTCCCTTAATATTATTATTAATTCCACACACACTCACCCGAAACCCTACCCCTTGTATCACTATGGCCGCCCCCTCACTCTCACTTGGCCGCTCCCTCTCTCACTCTCACTGAGCTCCCTCTCCTCCCATGGTCGTCCCTCTCACTCTCCCATCTCGTCTCCGTCCCTCTCACTCTCCCATCTCGCCTCTTCTCCCATGGCGATTCCCTCTCTGTTCCCTCTCCCTTTCTCCCCTTCTTCCTCTCCAAAACAAAATATTTTCAGTTTTCTTGTTCGCTTCGTGTCCTCATCTAATATATGCTGGAGATGCCAAAAAAATCTTGGGGACCCAGATGATGCCCTGTTGCTCTTCCATTTTTGTTTTGCAGATTTAAACAAAGCATCTAGTATAATATTCTTTGTTTTTGGAACTCTGTCATCTAGGAGCAGCCTTCTTCTTGGAAAAGAGAGCAACCTTCTTCTTGGGATTTTGATGAAGGTATATTCTGTTAAATCTTGTTCGGATTTTGATTTGAGTTGTGTTTTTGTATGATTGTTGAGGGTTTTGGTTTTCATTTTTGCTTGGTTTGAATTTGATCGGAGGATTTCGGGGTTGATTACAGGAGTCAGGGAGCTGATAGTGGTTAATTAGTACGTTAATTGGAATTTTGATTTGGGTTTCATGTGGGTTTTTGGTTTGATAAGTTTATATGATTTGGAATGGTTTATTGCTGTTAAAATGATTCGAAGGAATGGGTTTTCTTTGAGAGTTTGTTCCATTTCGAGGTTTTTTTTTGCTGTGTTGTTTGGCACCTTGAGCCTTGGATCTGATGTTTATTTACTTTTTCTTAATTGATTTTGATGTTAGACGCAGCGTTGACTGATTGACCGATTTATTTTGATTTTCAAAGCATTTGTTTGAGGTGAATTGTAGACTTCTTTCGGTTTTGTGTTTCTTGTACTGCCGAAATTTCATCAATCAGATAAGTTATTTGGAAATTCATTTGGCTAGCTAATTGAAGTTATTACTCAATTATGAGCAGACTAGCATTTAAATCTCTCTCATATACTCCTCCTTTGATGTGCTGAAAAGCAACATTCGTGCACATTGAAGGGAAGTCATCTGGTCCCATGTTGTTGAGTTCTGCATGCAAAGCAAACATCTTGCAGTAATTGTAATCATGACTTAGTTTTTGGATCTGAATAACTCCTTTGCTCCTATCCTGGCAGGATTGTAACATAACTGATAGAGAAACCAGCAAGGTGGTCAATAAAACTCCAACAGTTACGAGGGAAGAAATGAAGAATGTTGCTGCAAAGGACGTCATGTAGAACCCTGACTCTGCCAGATAATGGCTTCCCATCTGTGTGTCAAAGAAGATAAAGGTATAAATGCTCAAGCAGAATGAAAAGAGAATAACAAAATGGAACTGGCCATAAAGACCAAAGAGGATCGAAAACAGTGGCGTATTTTTTTAAACACTTCAAAATATGTATTTTTTTATTCTATGTTGATGTACTTATACATGTAAATATAATTGAATCTCTGTTATATTATAAATTTTAATTTATGAAATTTTTATTTCAACTATATTAATTTATTTCGTTCTCAATATTATAATATTTCAATAATATTTATGAAAATATTTATTTATTTACAATATTTAGTTCTCAATATTCATAAATAAATTTGAAATTATTAAAAAAATTAATTTCCATTTGCAACGGATTTTCCGTTGCAACTTTGCAAAGGAACATCCATTACAAAGGTGCAACGGATTTGCTGTTGTAATTTTGCGTTGCAACGGAAAATCCGTTGCAAATAAATTTGCATCACCGGTTTCCAACGGATCAAGTCCGTTGCAAATAAATATTTGCAACGGCCTCCTTACTTGTTTGCAACGGACACGTCCGTTGCAAACCACCTAGGAGGAAGAGGGTTAGTGCTTGACGCAACGGGGAATTTATTGTCTGGAGCACCGGCATGGGGGCCCATACTGGTTCGTTTATTTCCAAATTAATGTGCTATCAATAAATTGCTTCAAATATTGATGCATGTCAATTTAAAATTAAAAACAAATTACGGAGATATTATTGTAGGTGCATATTTAAAGCAATGTGCAACAAAAAGTAATCCAAAAATTGCTTTAAATACACATCCCAATTCTGTACAATAAATTGCTGATCAGTTTTTAATTTTGATCTGATCAAATCTTAATTTAGAAGATGATCTAAATAATAATAATAATAAATAAGAAAAATTATGGAATATGAATTTATTATATTTTCGAACAACGTAATTATGACTAATTAGAGATCAAGATCACCGACAAAGAAATTAAATCCTTATTTTCGAAGAAAAAGTTACCCAAAAAATAAACATAATTGTAAAAGCTCTATAAATCATATTCTTAAACTTCCATACAACTTTGAAGCAAGATGCCATGAAGATGGCTCGCCATTACAAGTTTGAAGCAAGGATTTGGTGGCAAATACACACAGCAATACAAGCATGGCTATTTAAAGACACCATTAAGCATGCTCTAGACATTTCTTATGATACAACTCTTACTAGAATTCATCACTAGCCAATCGACTTATAGTAGACAGTTGATCTACATTATTATTCAAGACACGATTTAGTTTCGTTACAAGAAGAAGCATTCATTTTGGAAACATGATGGGAGAGCACTGGCTTTGGTATCAGGAAGCCTAGCAACAACTTCGGAACTTGATGGGAGAGCACTGGCTTCGGTATCAGAAAGACTAGGAACAACTTCGGAACTTGATTGGAGACCGCTGGCTTTGGAATCAGAAAACTTAGGAACAGCTTCGGAACTTGATTGGAGAGCAATGGCTTTGGTATCAGAAAGCCTAGGAACAACTTCAGAACCTGATGGGAGACCACTGGCTTTGGTATCAGAAAGCTTAGGAACAGCTTCGGAAGCACTGGTTTTGATATCAGAAAGCTTAGGAACAACTTCAAAACGTGATGGGAGAACACTGGCTTTTATATCAGAAAGCCTAGGAACAACTTCAGAACTTGATGGGAGAGCATTGGCTTTGGTATCAGAAAGACTAGGAACACCTTCGGAACTTGATGGGAGACCACTGGCTTTGGTATCAGAAAGCTTAGGAACAACTTCAGAAGCACTGGATTTGATATCAGAAAGCTGAGGAACAACTTCGGAACTTGATGGGAGAGCACTGGCTATGGTATCACAAAGCTGAGGAACAACTTCGGAACTTGACGAGGGAGCACTGGCTTTGATATCAGAAAGTTTAGCAACAACTTCGGACATGCTAGGCCTGAGAGTAGGGGACTGGCTGATGCACTCCATGGCCAAGTGCAAAAGAGTGAGAGCCTGCTTATTATCAAACCTGGATCCTAACTTGTTGTCAACCAAATCCAGAAGCTTCCCCTGTTGGCGTAAAAGACAAGCCTGAAATTGCAAAACAGGGTTGCCTTGCAGCTTTAGAGCAAGAATTGTCACGAGGGAGTATACAATCCTGCCAAAAATAACTTATACAGTATCTAAAAGGAAGTCAGCTTCCTGGTTTGAAGAATATTCAGCATTACTTCTCCCACTAACTATTTCAAGCACTACAATCCCATAACTGTACACATCTGCTTTAACTGTTATGGCTTTCCCCAATGCATGCTCAGGTGCCAAATATACTCTGTAATAGTTTGAGAGATTAATCACTCGCTATAGCTAACGATAAATAAGCTTAAATTTTTTCGATGATGTAATTGTTGAATAATAAGCTTGTTTACTTTTTTTTTTTTTTTTGAACTGATGCAGAATAAGCTTGTTTACTGATCATGTCAAAGAGGGAGAAGAAGACAAGCAATCAGAGCATGCAGCAGAAGGAAGAGATGCTTGTAACAGATTCTTGTTAATACAGTTGAATTTCAGTTAAATGTAACTGTAACTAAGCCTAACATAGGAAGAGAAAGTCAATCTGGACTCTCTTAGGTAGTTACAAAGTAGTTAACACACACAATCCATCCAGTAAACTACACAAGAAAGAAAAGAAAATATCTTTCTTACATTGACAGTATAAATAGACATACTGTCGAGCACTTTGTAAGCAGAACAAATAGATACAAACTTACCTTCTTCTGGAAATTCTCTCTGCCTCAATTTCATTCAAATCCTCCTCTCCCAAACAAAAACCCATACACCTGCAATATAATTGAATCAAGTAAGAACACAATAATTGATCAATTGACAGAAAATCAACAGTAATTTGCTGCTTACCGCGATCCCCTTGCTTTGATGGCTGTAAATGGATCTTCCTCGTTGTAAATTGTTGCCAGCCCGAAGTCTGATAACTTTGCGGCATGAGTTTTATCAAGAAAAATGTTCTTGGCATTTATATTCCCATGAACAATCTTGAACTTGCTGCCCTTTTCTTCATGTAGATAATTCAAACCTTTCGCTATTCCTAGGCAGATATCAAATCTAGCTCTCCAATCAAGTTCTGTCTCAGTGTTTGTATGTTTTTGTTCTACAAATTCAAGGAATATGTTAGCTTTTGTTTTTCCTGCTTGAAGAAATTTACATTGGTTAACAAACATTATTTCAATCTAGCTAGGGTAAGGTAGTGAAAATATTACCAAACAAGGCTTTATGAAGGGAGCCAGTTTCCATGAATTCATTAATTAGCAGATGCAGTCCTTTATTGGAATAGCTACCCAACAATCGAACTAGATTTTCATGACTCAAGGATTTCAGTTTGTCGATATCACTTTTTATTAATTTATCTTTTTCTCGCTGTTTTGATGGCGGGGAAATCTTCCTGTCGATATCACTTTTTAATTCATCTTTTTCTCGCTTTTCTGATGGCGGGGAAATCTTCCTGTCGATATCACTTTTTAATTCATCTTTTTCTGATGGCGGGGAAATCTTCCTCACTGCTAGTTTACTCTGATCGGGCAACTTAGCCTGCAAATTGAAACTCAAAATATAAGATACAGCTGTTTCATGACAACTTCAAAAATTAACTGATTAGCAGTAAATGTAACCTCGTATACTTCGCCGAAACGTCCACTACCATTCTCCATTTTGGAGCTGAAATTTTTAGTACCATCTATTATCTGTTGGAGGGTGAAAGAACTGTCTTGGAGGGTGAAAGAACTTGTGCTCTTGACTTGTATTTTTATTTCTATTTGCAATGAAAACACCATCAAAGAATTGAATTAACAGACACTCTACCCAATAAGAATCTTTCAAGCAGTAAAATGCAAAATGGAATTTGATTTCATATAGTCTCACCTCGCAACTCTGTATTCCAATTCAATCCCATTTGCCATACGAAAAGATATAGAAGTAACGGAGCAAATGCACAACCTATGGTGATCCCGGCTATTTGAGAAGCAGAAAGCTTCCCATTATCAACATCGAAGTCTGTATATATCAGAAATCAAAAGGTAATTTCTGTGTTTTTTTCAGATGTGAAGGGATAAAACATATTCGAGCTTGAACAAAATTAAGAGAAATGTGCTTTTCCTTACTTGGAGTTACAGAGATGGCAGATACAAGAGGTCCATTCAGAATCCTTAGAGATCCTTTGCCGGCCCAGAAAAAATGAATTTCCAAGGGATTGTCGTCATCAACAATCGCAGTGAAATTTGCTTTCCATTCTACATTTGGACCTTTGGCCATCTCTACTATGTTGAGATCCTTCAATTTTCTCTCACCCTGAAATGAGAATGAGTACCATACATGATGGAAATTGCTAGTATAATTAAGCTGTTGTTCGGAATAATCACCTGAATATACACATCGAAAATACGAGTCCCTAATCTGCTATAGTATTCATCCCGAGTATAAATAGTTTCAGCAAAGTGAAGTTCCACTGTGTAATTTCCTTTGCGCAGACAGAACCCGTAGTATTTCAAAGACACAGGGCAAAACCGAGCTGTTTTATATAAAACAGAAACTCCACTGGTCATGTTTTTGACGAACTCGCTTGAATTTCTATTTGTGGCGATGAAGTCTCCAGAACAAGAATATGCCCACGTTCCTGGAACGCTGAAAAAACTCTCTGTAGAAATATCTTCATCATATGGATTCCCTTCAGCGTTCATACGCGCGCCGCCGCAGTTTATGAACAAGGAATGATCTGCAAAACATTATTGCCATTAGAAACTGAAGGACTCAGATTCTATAATCTTAATTTAAATTTCATGAATAGAAGTTTAAAACATACGTTTTGATGTGCATTTCTTACTCAATGCAAGGATAGAATCCCTATAAAGAACAACAAACATGCATGTGAGAAAATTAAAACTCATCAGTAAGCACTGTTACAGTACAGAAGATTACAATTCATCAGAGTACAAACAGGTCCAAAGGATATAATAGGAATACACACTCAGAAGTTGAAGTTTTAGAATGAAGGAGAGATTCAAATGAAACAAAAGAAAAACCAAAATCACAGCACTTACATATTTGGCTTTCCAGGGTCCAGGGTCTTGACTTCTGTTGAATCATGGTGTGCTGGATCTGTAATGTTATCTTTGATGAAATCTGCAAAGTTATTATAAGACAAATCCCTGCAACATAATAGTTTTCGTAAGAGAAGGTATTTTCTTTTAGCTTTGTTGGATGAAGATTATTCAATAACCGACTGTAAATGTAAAATAGATGCATCGTCCCAAACTTGAGGTTATGGAAACTTACGCTTTATCTGTCTCCAGAATCCAAGGAGGAATTGACCCATTAAGCTTATTGTTCGTGAGTGACCTGTTAAAAAGCAAATCATCCCAATCTCTTAATGGATTCTGAGAAACAGCTTATGATGAGTTGAAGAAATCAATTCACATACAGTCTTTCCAAAGATGGCGCATTCTTCAAAGATTGCGGGATCGAACCGCTCAAGTCGTTAAAGCTCAAGTCACTGCACCAAGTACATCAAGGCTGATATAACAAAAACTATATATATAAAAAAAAAAACATAGCAATTGAAAACATCATAAAGAAAAATGAACTTACAGGTAATATAATGATTTCCAATTATTACCAATGTAGTCAGGGATTCCACCAGTAAGTGAACAATTCCTCAGTACCCTGTAAAAACCATTTAATAATTTATCTGCTGTTTGTGATATCTGACAGCAAAATAATTTATTTATCAATCCCTTAATTAAAATTATTATTAGCAACATGGAACAAATCACTCACAGGTAATTTATGCTTGTCAGATTTCCAATTTCTGGGAAACGGAAACTAGTGTTTTTAAGATCACTGACCGTCCTGGAAAAATAAAATAAAAATTTTTAGAAACATTAAGTAAAGAACAAATCTTTATTTGATGTGGGAAATAAAGATAAGTCGAAGACAAAGCAATTACAATTCTTCAAGACCGGACAGATTAAAAATTCTTGGAGGCAGCTCCCCTTCGAAATCATTTCCCATGAGGTACCTTTTTTTTTTTGAAGAATTTGTATAATAAAAGAGAGAAAAAAACCGAACAAGAGAGGGCCTGAAAAGCTTGGGAGAAAACCCGAAGCTTAAGATAGGCGGCCAGGCTTAAAAAAGCCTAAGGAAAAAAAAACACAAGCCCTATAGGAGGCAGAAAGAAAAGAAAACTAGAGTCTGTCCCATTTGAAAAGGGGCTACGATTGGGCTGGGGCCTGGAGCAGACTTCAGCAGAGAGACTTGAGGCCAAGAATTAAACCGAAGGCCCAGATTGACCAAAGGAGGGCCCCCATAAAAATTGTTGGGCCGCCGAGATGGTGTATTGCTTCTTCAGGTTATTTACCTGTCTTCTAATTTGCTAGATAATGTCAGATGCTATAGCATTGTGGGGGCGATGGGCCTGTTGAAAGAACCTCTTGTTTCTCTCCTGCCATAGAAAATAGCAAGTGGAGGACAGGGCTAGCTTGGCTAGAAGGTGGCTGAACTGAAACTTGCTTGTCCATTTTTGGGAGGCCCATGTAAGGAGGTCCTGCCAAGGGAGGTTCGGCCATGTGAGATCAGTCAATCGGTTTACTTGTTCCCAAACAAGCCTTGAGTAAGTACAGTCGAAGAAGAGATGGTCATGCGTTTCAATTTGGGAGTTGCAAAGAGAGCATGTGCCGTTGGACCCATCTGAATGCTGCGGAAGACGATCCTGAGTTCTCAGCCTGTTCTTTGAGGCCAGCCAGAGAATAAAAGATTGGCGAGGAATGTGGTCAGGATACCATAGGAGATGGTAGATGGAGGAGATGGGATTTTTGTTCCTAAGGATTTCCCAAGCACTGGCAATGGTGAAAATTCCAGTTGGGTGACCTGCCCATAGGTAGCGATCTTCTTGGTCTGGTAATGGGGGAGAGTGGATGGAGTCCCAAATGTGATGAAGGGCTGGAACATGAGAGGGGAAGGACCAGCAGCCTCCCGAGATGATTGCACTGACTTTGGCTTTCCAACCGATGCCTGTGGCATAAATGACTCTAGCTGAGTTAGAATCAGAGATACAAAATCCCCCAGGCAGCCAATAATCCATCCATAAATAAGTAGAAGAACCGTTGCCAATAGTTTTCCGGAAAAGCCCTCTACTCCAGTCTCTACTTTGAAGGATTTTGCGCCAAGACCAGGATGGTTTTGAAGGGGTTTTTATCTGCCAAAAACAGTTATCCTTGAGCCGATGAGAGTGCATCCATTGAACCCAAATCGAGTGAGAGTTTGTAAGAAGATTCCAGGTGTGCTTCAATGTGGCTGCTTTATTCCACGATTTAATGCTCTTTAAACCCAGACCTCCTTCCTTTTGAGGGAAGCATAAAGCAGACCATGAAACTTTTGCTCCCGTTGTGAGTAAGGAACATCCCTTCCACAAGAAAGCGGAGAGGATACTCTCAATTCTTTTAACAATGCTGCAGGGAAGGATGAACATA
This sequence comes from Salix purpurea, assembly GCA_027405865.1. NCBI lineage: Eukaryota > Viridiplantae > Streptophyta > Magnoliopsida > Malpighiales > Salicaceae > Salix > Salix purpurea. The sequence continues at coordinate 1,110,329 of JAOWLH010000040.1, read as the reverse complement.
GTCGACCAGTAGACTTGGTACGAGAACAAGACTGATTTGATCAACTGGAGTCTGCCTGCATAGGAGAGGAAAGCTGTTGTCCATAGACGAATTTTTGAAAGAATTCGGTCTATGAGAGGCTTGCAGTTGTGGAATGTTAGCCGCTTGGTTATTAATGGAACTCCAAGGTACGTAACTGGAAGAGTCTTTTGGTTGAACCCAAGAATGCCTTCAATAGTGTCCCTTGTATCTGGATTTACTCCCGATAGGTAAAGAGAGCTTTTCTCTTGATTTATCTTTAGGCCTGAGATCGAAGAGAATGTGGAGAGAGAGGTCTTCACAATTTCAGTTGAAGCTGCATCTGCATGACAAAAAATCATAACATCATCTGCAAAACAGACGTTAGTTATAGAATTCTTTTTACAGTGCAGGTGGTATTTAAAGGAAGGGGAATTGGCATTCTCTTGCAAAATGTGGTGCAGCCCATCCATAGCAACCACAAAAAGGTAGGGGGATAGAGGGTCCCCTTGCCTTAGACCCCTAGTGGCTAGGAAGAAGCCGTGAAGCTCCCCATTTATGCTAACTGAGAAGAAGGGGGTCGTAATGCAAGTCTTGATCCAATTGATGACATGAAGAGGGATGCCAAGATCAAAGAGGCGTTGAAGAATGTATTCCCATCTCACTGTATCAAAGGCTTTTTTGAGGTCAACTTTGAGGGCACACCGTGGGGGGGATCTGTGCAGGTGGTAGCCATTCATCAATTCTTGGGTAAGGAGGATGGCATCAGAAATTTGCCGTCCAGGGAGAAAGGCTATTTGGGATGGGCTGATGACATCTTGCAGGGCTGATTTCAACCGGTTTGCAAGGATCTTGGCTATGCATTTGTAAATTGTGGTGCAACAGGCAATGGGTCTGTAGTCATGAAGAGAAGAGGGGCTCTCGGTTTTTGGGACAAGGGCTAGCTTTGTTGAGTTTACCCTACGAGGAAGAGTGTTGGTGGCAAAGAAGTAGAAAATGGCTTCTGTGAAATCAGCACCAACAATGGACCAGGCGTGCTTGAAGAAGGTGGAGGTGAAGCCATCGGGGCCTGGCGCTTTATCATTGGGGATGGAAAAGAGGGCTGTTTTTATCTCATCTCCAGTGATGGGGCTGGATAGAGCAGCCATGGAGGAGGGGGAAATGGTGGTAGAGGGAGTGTGGTGGTGGTGGTTTGTGACGGGGGAGGTGGTAGTTGAGGTAAGGAGGTTTTTGTAGTGATGTGTTGCAAGTTTGCAAATATCAGAATGGGTGTTAACCATGTTGCCATCATCATCTTTGAGTTTATGGATTGTATTTCGAACTCTCCTATGAGTGATAGAGTTGTGGAAAAATTTCGTGTTTTGGTCCCCTAGTTTGAGCCATTGCACCCGAGATTGCTGCTTTTTTATAGCTTCTTCATCTTTGCTTAATAATGCATAAACTTTGGCTGTTTCTCTTTCCTTTTCTCTAAGCTCAAAAGAGTGGGGGGAGTTATCAAGCATGCATTGGGCAGTTTCCCAATGCTTACGAGCCAGTATCACGCGGTCTGAGATGTTGTTGGTATGAAGGGTGTGGTATTGCTTGAGAAAGGCTTTTGTTTTCTGAAGCTTGGCTAGGAGAATCTGCATTGGGTTTCCATAAACAGGGGGGTGCCAGATGTGGGCTATATGAGAGAGATAGTCTGGACGTGTGGTCCATTGGTTTATAAAATGGAAAGGCTTCTTTTTTGGGGTGGGGGGCTGGTTGGCAAGGTGCAAAATCATGGCACTGTGGTCTGAGATGCTGCGAGGGAGAAAAGTAGAGTGAGCTGTTTGCCAATTTTCATGAAAAGTTTGATTTCCAAAAATCCAGTCAAGTTTTCTCTGGATGGTATGGCCACCATGTTGGCCATTGTGCCAAGTGTACTTCATGCCGGTGTATGGAGGTTGAAGAAGACCTGCGTGAGTGATTGCGTTGCAAAAATCATCCATATGCCCTGCCCAAGAATTGTCACCACCAACTCTGTCATCTGGCGTGAGGATGGCATTGAAATCCCCCATTAAAACCCAAGCTTGGTTGAAGTGAAGGTCTGGCTGCTTTATGTAGTCCCAGAGTAGCTGTCTCCCCCCTGGAGTGTTTAGGCCGTATACAAAAGTGAGGATATATTGGGTGTTGTCCACAAGGTTGCAAGCTTTGCAAGTAATCCACTGGTCTGTTGAGTTTATGCAAGTGAGGCTGAATTGATGGGGGTCCCATCCTAGCAGAATTCTGCAGGAGGAGAGAGGGTTGCAATTTGACAGGAACTCCCATGAGGAAGGATTCAGGTTGCTTTCAATATTTGAAAGGTTTTGGTGGGCTATTCGAGTTTCAAGAAACCCAGCAATAGCAAGATTTTGGGTTCGGATCCAAGATTTGGCCGAAAGATGTTTTTTGGGGGCATTGAGTCCCCAAGTGTTCCAGCATCCAATGTTCACCATGATTAAAAATATCAAGATAGAAAAGGGGAGGAAGAAAAGAAAAAAGGTAGGAAAGGAGATAGGGAGTTTATCTCCCTTTCCTTCCCCCTCGTTTTTTCTTTACCGTTTTGGGGGACGGGGTTTGTTGGTTTAACAGGCCAGTAGTGGTTGGTGAGTTGGCCAATTGGGCTGGTGGTTCAATGTGGCCCATTTGGGTTGGTTGGATTTGTGGGCTGGTATGGCTTGGCCCGTTTGTAGGTGGGCTGGAGTGGCTTAGCCTGGAGCTGACGTTGGCAAGATCAGGGCTGACGTCAGTTTGCCTTTGCAAACAGTATTGGCCTTCCTGGTGAGGAGTGGCCGGCAACACCGTGGTGACTTGGATATCCTGGTCGGAGTGGCCTTTTCCCTTAGCTGATTTAGCTAGTTGATTGTTTTGATCAAGGTGATCTGGCAGAGGGCTGTTAAGAATGGGATGGTGTAGAGGTTCAATGGTCTGTGTAGGATGGTCTGTGGGGGGTGGAGTATGGCTGGTGGAGGCTGGAGTGTTTTGGGGTAGAGAGATGGGGTTGAAAGGAATGGGGGCTTGAAAGGAATGGATTTGGGTGTGCTCATCCGTTGAAACTCGTAGCCAGTTAGTTTGAAGGGGATGGTCTTGTTGGACGGGGTGTTGTACCACTGGAACTTTTGGTTGAGGGCATGAATGGCCATAGACCTTGCATTTCTCACACCGTGAGGGCTTCCATTCATATTCAACACCAATCTGAATGGGGTTCTCAGAGAGAGGGCATTCAATCTCAAATTGTTGGACGTAAGGCATGTTAGCATCCACCTCAACGCAGACTCTTGCATAATCAAGCCTGGTTCCATTGAAGGTCTGTTCATCACAGGAGAGGGGACGGCCCACCATTGTAGCAACCAAACTCAGACCCTGTTTGGTCCAAAGTGGAAATGGTAGTCCCGTGAGTCTAATCCAAACAGGCATTTTGGATATTTTGTTTTTGTCAAAACAAAAATGGGGGTGCCATTGCTGCAAAACAATATTTTTTCCTCCAAACATCCATGGCCCCTTCGCCATTACAGCATGCATTTCATCAGTTGTTTTGAAACGAAAGATTGTGAAACCATTAGAGGTGGCCATCACATGTTCTAAGCCACACTGCCGCCACACGCGCGAGGCTACGGTGTTCACTGTCTGGTATGGCAGTCTGTAGCCGGGGAAGAAGCCAACCATGCACCTTGACCACTTTTCAACATTTGCTAGAGTTATTTCCTCTGAGATTTTCAGCGTTTTGCCTTCAATATTCCGTGGGAGCTGATCCAGAGTGTACCTCGTGCTTGAGTCCGAGATACGAACACGTTCAGCCCAGGAACCTTGTGGTTTCTCATGCTGAACAGTTTTGTTTTTGTTTTTAGTTTCCATGGGATTTGGGTTTCTGTAAAGTAGAATAAAAAAGGGGAAAAGGGGGGGCTCGGTTTGTTTTTTTCCTGGATCGCCGTGAGGGTTCACCAGTGGGATGTGTTTTCGGCGGCTGGAAGGGTTGGGGGCAGAGTGTCTCTCTCTAACATCTCTCTAAGTTTTTTTCTGATTCCATCCAAGTTCCCCCATGAGGTACCTGTGATCAGTATACTGAATAGTTTTTTAAAAATATTTGGATATTAACACATCAAAATAATCTAAAAACACTAAACAATTTAATTTAAAACACAAAATAAAAAATAAAAAATACTTGTAAAAGCATTTTTGACACGCATTCCATTGCCTAGCAGACACCAAATGTGTCATATAATTAGTTTTATATTTCATGGAATCACATATTTTTTAAAAAATAAAATAAAATCCGTGTAAAAGTTTTTCCTACAAAAAGTAATTTAAAAAAAAAATTAATGGTACGTACGAAGCACCCTTTCGATTTTCTATATATGAGCTTGAAATGATTTACAGTTAAATTTCTGAGGAGAAAAAATGCAGGGAACTTACAGGTTAGTGAGATTGGTGAAATTTGCAATGAACGGTGGTATCTTACCACTCAACTTGTTCCCAGAAACAGTACTGCGAAGACCAGTAACGTTTCTATTAAGCAAAATGAACCACGGAGAACAATGAGGCTAAGACATAACATTAACAGATGCACTTACAAGCGATGCAGAGATTTAAGATTGACAAAACTTTGTGGCAATGTTCCAGTCAAGTTGTTGGAATGCAAAGATCTGTAACAAAACAAAAACTCCTGAGTTTTTTATATATCAAAGGATAAGTTGTTGTCTCTAGCAGCTTACAGTTGTTCAAGCTTGCTCAAATTTCCAAGTTCTTGCGGAAGATAACCAGAGAGTCGATTCTCGCTCAAAGTCCTAATTAAATCAAGAAAATTAAGGGATCAATACCGAGCTGAAATGGAATAATACTTCAAATAAATTAAATGGAATCTGGCAGATTGAGGTAAGAATATTTACAGTATATTGAGATTTAAGAGGTTTCCCAATTCTGTAGGAAGTCGACCTGATAACATATTATAACTCGAGGACCTGAAACCATAATTATTTTTTCCAAGGATTGCAAGATCATTAGAATATATTCCAGTAACTAAAACCATCGACATTGATACGTGAGTGAAAGAACCATTGTCATATTCGGTTCCATTGTCACATTGGAAACATTTTATTTTTCTTTCGAATTGAGTTTGAATATGATTGCGAAAGGTGAGAAAAATGGAATGCACTTGAGATTTTGTGGCAATGGGAGAAGTCCATCGAAAATTCGTGAAATCATCAAGAAATAACACATAATATCGATGACCACCAGAACTAAGTGTAGGTGAGGTCCAAAGATCACTATGCACAATATCAAAAGGAAATAAAGTGCAAGATAGAGAATCATAAAATGGTAATTTAACTTGCTTTCCAAGAGTACAGGACTGACATAGAAAATTATCCAGAAATTTGTTGAAAACAATTAAATTGTTCTTACGAAGGGAGCTTAAAACAGGGGCTCCTGGATGTCCTAAACGACTATGCCATAATTCAGGAGAAAAAGCAGTAAAAACAGACTATGATGAAAATTCAATGGGAGGACTGGTGATAACTGGATACAGGTCACTGGAGCTGTCACATCTCATTAAAGGCATCCCCGTTGGAAAATCCTTCACAGAAAAACCGAAAGGATCAAATTCAACAGAGGCATTATTGTCAACTGTGAATTTTCGCACAGACACAAGATTTTTAATTAATTTAGGAGCATGCAAGACATTGTTTAAAGTGAGGGAAGAATTAGGGTTAGGTAATAATGCATTTCCACAACCTATAATAGGAATTTTATGGCCACTACCAACAGTAATATTACGATTTTTGCTCATATTGAAATAAGACGTAAGATTACCTCCGTGCGCGGTCATGTGAGAGGTAGCCCCGGTGTCCATGTACCATTGATCATCTGGAGGAGCCATGGAGAGCGTGTGCATAGCTGCTTGAATATCAGTCGGAGCATAAGGGCTTTGGGCCTGCGGTGTTGTGGCTGCCATGTGGGCCTGTGGGGGCCGAGGCCCAAGCAAACCGGGCTGGCGCTGATTATTGGGCTGCTGGGCTGCTGTTGGGTATGGGCAGGGAGGCGTGGCCCAAGACTGCCAAGGCCCGGCCTAAGGGGAAGCAGCCCATTGCTGCTGTGGCCCAAGGCTGCCAGCAGCCCATTGCTGCTGCGGCCCAAGCCCGAGACTGCCATTATAAGGCTGTCTCCACGCCGGGGAAGAGGAAGAGTGCCCCGAATGGCCAAAATGCTGATGACTTCCACGACCAAAATTTCTTCCTCTATTTCTGCCACCACGGGCACCGCCACCACCCCCTCTACCAATACTTCCACCGGAGCTGCGATTTTGGTTATGGGTGTGACGATGGGGAGTGTGATTGGCACTGTGAGCGTCCACTGGAGCGACGAAGAAGGCAGAGTTCAAGGGGGTTTGGGCTGCCTTTTTCGTCCTTGCCGTCTCCTCCAGAACAAGCATGGACCGAGCTTTGTAGAAGAGGGGAAGAGTTTCGCCATGACGAATTTGGGAACCCACTCCGGCATAGGCGTCAGTTAAGCCCGAGAGAAGTTGAAGGACCAGTCGCTCGTTGGAGACAGGGGCGCCGACATTGGAAAGCTGATCGGAGAGGGATTTGAGATGTTGACAATAGGATGATGCATCGGCAAAATCATCCATCTGGACTTTTGAGAATTCTTGTTCCAGGTAAAGGGCCCTGGAATTTTTGTTGTCGGAGAAGATGTCCCTCAGTCGTTCCCAAGCAAGGGCAGCAGTAGAGTCTCGTTCCAGAATGGTGTTGAGGAGGTCTTCGGAGATGGTTCCATAAATCCATTGGAGCACAATGGCGTCTACTCTGGACCAGAGAGCTGGGTCTGTGGTTGATTGAGATGAGTCAAGTTTCATCTGTTCTGCCGAATGAGGAAGAATATGGTCAAGAACTTGGTAAGCCCTAGCATGAATTTTGAATAATTCTGACCATGTGATATATTGACCTTTTTCAATGTCTAAAGTAATTTTAATGAATGTGTTTATGTTTGATACTGCAAGAGCTGGGTGTGTTGGATGATGTTTGGGAGGAGGAGGAGAAGAAGGTGAGGCTGCTGTATCAAAGGATTGGTCGGCCATGGTGGTTGTGTGAAGAAGAAGAAGATGACAGAGGAAGAAGATGACAGAGGATAAGGTACGGCTGCTAGGGTTAGAGCTCTGATACCATGAAAGAATTTGAACTCCCCTCCTTGTTATTCATTTCATTGTTTGATTAAATACAGAGGAGAGGAATATGAAAAGCCATTTTGGCTATAAATGCCGTTGGCTATGACCAATTAGCCTAGGCTATGAAATCAATACATGATAAAATAAAAGACATAATTTACATGTTCTAATAGTGAGTAACGAAGAGACGATGATGGTTGTTTTACTTACAGAGTGGTAAGGTTCATCAACTTCCCTAAAGATGGAGGTATGGAATCATTAAGGAAGTTCGCTTGCAGATCACTTTGCTCAGTAAACAGGACAGTTACCATTTAGTCCAATATTATTATATATTATCGTACAGAAGGTTAAAGACCAAAAAAAAGGGCAATACAGCTTACAGTGTTTCCAGAGCCTCCAGATTCCCTAATGTTGGAGGTATTTGTCCAGATAATCGATTAAATCCAAGTAGTCTGATAATTATCAGATAAGTTTGTGAGTATCACAAGAGCGTAAAATACAAAAAAAAAAAAAAAAAATAGAAACGATCAAGCTGGATCACTCACAAAGTTTTTAGCCCAGTCAACTTCCCCAAGGACTCTGGAATGGTACCATGAAGTTGGTTGTTGGACAGATCACTGTTCAGGTAATTAAGTCCATCAAATAATTATGTTGCTGAAGAGCACAACTGATTAAGGTGTCATATTTCAACCCTCAGTGGGAGAAAAATTTATGCTTTTGTCCGAAATAAAATAAAAATCTCTAATTTCATCTCAAATCAGTTAATTAATTAAATCGATCATGTGGGATTGACTTGGATAGCTAGTTTTACTGTTGATTGATGTTGTTAAGGAACCATCTCACTTAAAAACTCAAGCTGATAGGTAAGGTCCCAGAATATGATTTATATTATTCTCTAACAGATGTAAAACCAGACTCTTAAAACAATTTGATAGAGTTTTTTCTAGGATCTTAAAACAATATTTTAAAAATCATATATCAAACGACAGATAACAACAAACAAATTTATGGCAAATCTCACACATCAACTTCTTAGATGTGATACACGAAGATAGAACATGGTAAATCTTCCCAAAAAATACTAGCAATCCCCTAAAGCTATCAAAATAAGACGAGAAAAGCATGCGAGAAACACACATATGTCGCTGTTAGACTTAAAAAAAAAAAATTATTTTTGATGTATTTCTTAACAAAATATATTTTGATAAGCTATCTTAACCACTTCCCGAGAAGAGTTATTATAGGACGTCGTCGGCTTACAAAACTAGAGGTTACAAACCATTTTGTGGCAATATTACCTGCTTTCAGACTTTCAAGTGTTACTTAACATATATAAAACCATTTTAAGCAACATTAAAACAATTTACAATACACAGTAAAACGGTGGTTTTAGAACACCACCACAGCAGCATATACCTACATTTTGTTCAGGTGGGTGAGCTCACTTAAACTCTCATCGATTTGTCCATGTAATGGCAAGCGGTGTGTAACTCTGCCAGCGAAAAATTTACTCAGTGAAATTCGGAATCATTTATGACCCAAGTGATATATATTTCAGGAAAATATTTACAGAGAAGTGATGTGGCAAATATTGGTAGTGCTTTCATTGCAGGCGCCACATTCAAAGGAAATACTTTTATCATCGGACGGTGAGCAGTATTTATGTGAAACTGATGGTTTTGGGAGCCCCAAGGTGACGATGATTTTTTCAAGAGCATCCACTGCATGGAAGATATTTTAACAAATAATTAATTCATCGTCTAATTTGCTGAATACATAAAAATATGCTTGCAAAGACAAATTGTTTATTCGAAAGTTATTACATGAACTAGTTGTTAATATTTTTCTTAACCAAAATATTTGGTACTAGGAGTGTTCACGGTCGGATTTAGTTCTGTTCGGGCAAAAAAACCCAACCAAATTATATTTGGCACTAGGAGTATATTTTTAAATATACGTTGTTCGTCCATCTTTCTTTGTAAAAGATAAAAGTAAATATACTCAAATAAGAAAATAAAAGATTTATATACTCTGTTAAAGTATAATGAACTGCTCATGCGCGAATAGATGATATGTCAACATGCATTTAATAGAATTTCTCAAATTAAAACACCAAAAATATCATTAACTCTAGAATAAAAAAAAAATAGTAGATATAGACTTAGCAAGCAGTTAAAATCTCGATAATATGTAGTAAAGTTCTAGTATGTAAAGATATAAAATCATTGCTAGTTGTCTTCCATCACCGACATGGAGAGTCACTCGGGGATCCTCATACCCCACTGCTACTTCAGGGAAGAATTCTTTAGAAACCTGGAAGACAAAGGGGGGATATGTTATAATATAGAGAGGCTGCTTGAAAATTTGGGTCCTAAATGTTATATAATTGTAATTGAGACAGAAAACTCAATCAGAAAATGTCATCTCCACTTCTTTACTGAGATCAAACTCCATGCTGGTAACTATTAAAAATCTGGAAAAATAGCGAAAGTATGAAAGAGGATTCAGGTGTCCTACTCACATCAACAACCATCTTATCTATTTCACATATGTCAATCTGCTCAAAAGAAGAGTGCCGAGCCACTTCCCGTAGGACTCCACCATCTCCTCCACCAATAACCAAAACCTGATGAAGAAAAAAAGAGAAACCAAATTTAGCATCATGCAATTATGTTAAACAATATTACCAAGGAAAAACACTGAAAAGAAGTCCCGTGAATAAAATTAGATCAATCAGCTAAGCATCTTCCAATCCATATTCAACAGCAATGAACTGAATTTTTTATTCTAAACTTCTAAAGATTGGCACTTCTCGCAAGTCAAAATTCTTTTGATTTTCTCTTTCATCTATTAGTTTTAAATTCCATATCCTCTGACTGTAATTCTGAGAGACTCAATTTACATGCTTGCTGCTTTCTAAAAATTGCCACCACACCAAATTGTTGATAAAGGCTCTAGGTAAAAACCAAAAACATGTATTTCATCTCTGATGACACCCATTCTATTAAACTAAATATGAGCATTTGAATGGCCCATTCCCTTCCGACATTCCTAAGCAAAATGCATCAACAACATCAAAGGTGTAAAATTTCAACCAGGAATGAAATTCTAACTAAAATGTGTCATAATACACGCAGCAACGCTCAAATGGCACTCAAGTACGCAAATGCATTTCCATACGATTCTTTGATTCTATACCTTCTTTGGGTTTACAATTGAGCAAAGAGGAAGGTGAGTGATCATTTCTTGATATGCACATTCATCCCTCTCTGTTAGCTGAATCACCCCATCTAAAACTAGAACCTTTCCATATGTTGATGACTGCAAAAGAGCATCATGGTGCATAATTCAGCATCAATATATGTTATAAATAAAATTGGCACAAATAAAGAACAAAAAGAGTAGCACATCTCGAGGGTATTAATAACCTGAAAGACCATGACATTGAAAAATATTATCAAAAAAATCTTGCTTTTTAATTCACAATGTATTAGTTTGCCCCTCCTTCATTCACCGGGGACCAGCTCATCGACGACCACGACTGTTATGGCCATGAAGAGGAGGAAGAGGGTCAGTGCTTGTCGTTTTACATGTTTGGGGGCTGAGGTGGGAGTTATGGATAGTGCCGTCGATGCAACGGGGAATTTATTGTCCGGAGCACCGGCATGGGGGCCCACACTGGTTCGTTTACTCTTCCTAAAATTAGTGCCATTGAAAAACAATTTTCGAAAGTAGCATATGGAGATTATTTTGTTTTGAAAAGTCACGCAGCAAAACTGTGGATTCAATAGCGATTTCTTTTAATATATATTTTTTAATTTTAAAAAAATTAATGTGCTATCAATAAATTGCTTTAAATATTGATGCATATCAATTTAAAATTTAAAACAAATTACGGCGATATTATTGTAGGTGCATATTTAAAGCAATGTGCAATAAAAAGTATTCCAAAAATTGCTTTAAATATTCATCCCTACTATGTAAAATAAATTGATGATCCTATATGTGATCAAATCTTAATTTAGAAGATGATCTAAATAATAATAAATAAGAAAAATTATGGAATATGAATTTGTTATATTTTTGAACAACATAATTATGACTAATTAGAGATCAAGATCACCCACAATGAAGGTAAATCCTTATTTTCAAAGAAAAAGTTACCCAAAAAATAAACATAATTGTAAAAGCTCTATAAATCATATTAATTAACTTACATACAACTTTACAGCTTCATATGCTTGTAGAATTGTAGAGTTCGGTGATTAATTGATGAATGAGAGGTTTCTCTCTCTCTCCAAGAGAATGGAGAAGAAGATAGGGCTATGAGATTTATGCACACATTCTATTCTTCTAGATGCCTGTTAGTGTCTATGTCTTATTTGACTTGGTCATGTTGACTATTAAATAAACCCTAGAAGTTAGGGAAGGGTGGTTTGTTATTGTTTTTTCTGTTATAGTTTCCAGGAGAATCTCATTAGTCTTGACAACATACTTGGGAGGTATTTTCGGCATTAGTTTTTGCATTCCTTTAGTTATTAAGTTCAATTGTAAGGCTATATATGCCCAGTCTTAGTGCTTTAATTAAAGAAGAAAATGAAGCCATTTTGCATCAATTGTTTGATCTCTGAGTCGCAACAATTGATATCAGAGCTTCCCACCGAGGCCTGAGTAGTACAAATTCAAAGGAAATAAGAGAAGCAACAACTTGTATTTTGCAGCAACAAAATCAATATGGCAAGTGACAACATTGGTTTTGTGCAACCAACAATCCCAAGATTAGATGGTCATTATGACCATTGGAGTTTGCTTATGGAAAGTTTCTTGAGGTCTAAAGAGTATTGGAGTTTAGTGGAGAATGACATCACTGAACCTGTTGCGGACATTGTTCTCACTGAGACACAAACAAGGGCACTAGCAGACCAAAAGCTCAGAGACTTGAAAGCCAAAATTTTCTTGTTTCAGGCCATTGATCTTGCCACCCTGGACACCATTTTCAAGAAGGATACATCAAAAGATATTTGGGATTATCTAAAGCAGAAGTATCGAGTGACAACTCATGTGAAACGAGCCCAATTACAAGCTCTCTGTAGAGAGTTTGTGATTCTTACCATGAAGGAAGGGGAGTCTGTTATAGACTATTTTGCACAAACTCTAGCCATTGCTAATAACATGCATATCAATGGAGAACAATTGGATGATGTAACATTGTTGAGAAGATCCTCCGTTTAATGACCTCTAAATTTGCCTATGTCGTATGTTCATTAGAAGAATCCACATATGTTACTAACCTCTTCATTGATGAATTGCAAAGCTCTCTACTCCTTCATGAATAACGAATGATCAGCCAACCCATTGAAGAGAAATTATTGTAAGTTTCATTGGGCGAAACCAATAGTCGTGAAAAGTCATCCACATAGATGAATCATGGAAGAGGTAGAAATCATGGGAGAGGTTGTGGACGTGGGAGAGGACGCTAACATGAACACCATCAGATGTCTGAACATGTTAGACCATGGGACAAGTCAAATGATGAAGGCTATCGCTGCCACAAATATGAACATTATCAGTATGAATGTCCAGAATCTGCTCGAACAAAAGAGGAATCAAATTATGTTGAATCAGAAGAAGTACTCTTGATGACTTACATTGAGGAGCAGAATGCAAAACTTGATGTCTGGTATCTAGATGCTGGGTGCAACAATCACATGAGTGGTAATAAATCTCTATTTTCTGATTTAAATGAAGATTTTAAAGAGCATATCAATGGAGAACAAATGGAGGATGTAACATTTTTGAGAAGATCCTTCGTTCAATGACCTCTAAATTTGCCTATGTCGTATGTTCATTAGAAGCCCTTGCATACCTTGCCTTGTTTGTAGATGTAAAAATAACAATATTGATTTTAGAGAGAATTTTACTGTACTTTTTCTTGTCCATTCTCTGTACATACAACTGAATATATATTGTTACATTGATGAAGAAAATTCTAAAGTAACTATTCTTTAATGTACAATATCAAATCACAGGATCATATCTTCCTCAAATTGGGATCTGAAAGGTTAATTAAGGCTTGCATGATTCTGTCACTACTGCATTGGCTTGTTTCAGCATTAACGTTGATTCTCTCACTGCTGTGTTGGCTTGTTTATGTATTTATGTTGATTCTGTCACTGCGTACATTCTTCTACATTTGTTTCTATCTGCATTTATGCTGTATATATTTTCTTGTGTTTAATTGTTGATCTTCATCCTTGATTTCATTTATTTCTTTTTGCATTTGTGATGCATATATTCTTCTGCATTTAATTGCTAATCTTCATCCTTGATTGTATTTAATTGCTGATCTTCGTCCTTGATTTCAGTCGGCATAATCTTATTCTCTAAAGCAGACAATAATCCCATCTCCTTCCATGATGCTGTTAAAACAAACATTTGGAGAAAGGCTATGGATGCTGAGATCACAACTATTGAGAAGACTGAGACATGAAAGTGAACAGATTTACCTGACGGTGTGAAAACTGTTGGTGTCAAATGGATATATAAAACAAAGTTAAATGAAAAAGGTGAATTTGACAAACACAAAGCATGTTTGGTGGCTAAGGGATACACACAGGAATATGGGATTGATCATGCATAAATTTTTGCACCAGTTGCACGATTAGATGCCATTCGCTTTGTGCTGTCATTGGCTGCTCATAACTCTTGACAAATATTTCAGGTGGGCATGAAATCTGCTTTCTTGCATGTCGAATTGAATGAGCAAGTTTGTGTCGAACAACCTCCAGGTTATCTACAGAAAGGGAATGAATAAAAGGTGTATAGACTGAAGAAGGCACTTTATGGATTGAAACAAGCACCATGGGCTTGGTACAGTCGCATAGAATCATACTTCTCCAAAACTGGCTTCCAGAAATGTCCTTATGAACATACTATGTTCATCAAAATTTGGGTTCAATTGAGAAGCTGGGAATTTTCGGAGACTAAATTGAATTTTTCCAAGCCAATTGTGCGAAATGAGGGGTCCAATTGAAGACAATTGAGAGTTTAATGGTCAATTGAGGGTCAAATAGCATAAATTGGAAGTCAGGGACCAAAATAAAAAAGGCGCGCAAATTTAAGGCTAACATTGAATCTTTCATGGGGATGCAATCGCACAAAATTAAAAGTTTAAAACCAATTAGGGGTGCGATTAAACCAATTAAAACTTGAGGGACCAAAATTGCATTTTCCATCTCCCCGCAATCATCACAGGCGTGACTGCACTGTTCAGTCACCTGAACAGTGCAGGCACGACACCTGCAATCACAAGCGGCAACCCTTCGCTGCACGCCATGGGCAGCCGAAGGGTTGCCTTTCAAACCTATAAATACATGCAGGGTAGGGGAAGAAAACTGGGAAAAACGGGGAGAAGAGGGAAAGAAAACTGCGCAGAAGAGGAAGAAAAAAAGGAGGAGAAAAAAGTAGAGAAAAGAGCAGAGAAAAGGCAAAAAACAAGGGAAGATTTACATGAGAAAGATAACTGGTCTTCATCCCTCTCGGTCCAGCTCTTTCTCTCTCGGTCTCGGCTTCTCTCTCTAGAACCAGAAGCAGCTCTCTCCTTCATCCCTCTCGGCCAGCCAACTTGGACCACCGTTCATCCACCTATATCTACCCTCATCACCTCCGGTAGCCTCCACTCCACGCCAGACATCTCAGCAGCTGCTCAGGCAAAGAAATGATGACAGCCCCGACGACAGCAAGCCAAACCGTGCATCTTCCAAAGTCTTTTCCGGCCACCACAGGCCACCATTTCCAACGCCACCACGACAGGGAGAACCACCTCGGCCTCCTCTACTCGTAGGTGTTAGCAGGTAAGCCTCTCATCGTGGTCGACCATTTTACTGTTCATCGTCTTCTTCCTGCGTTGGGGGAGTGAATCCCCGTTGGGTCATTTGGGCCGGGTTCAGTCCCCGGCCCAGTTGTCAAGGTTGATGGGCCTTTCGGCCCATCAGGAATCGACAGTCCAGTCCAGCCCAAGTGTATCCTAGTTGGGCCCTTGACCCAACATGGCTGAGCCGGGCCATTTAGATGGGCTGGCCCGGCCTGAATTTTTTTTATTTTTTATTTAAAGAATAAAAATTGCATTTAAAAAAAATAAAAAATGTGTTGTTTTCGTGCATACGGCCGGATTCCAAGATTTGTTTTCATCATATTTTTCATAAAAAAATATTTTGCATCTTCCTCATGTTTTAAAACAAAAATTGGATATCGTAACCGGTTTATGATTATCCGTTGGAATTTGACCAAAATATCAAAAATAATTTTTTTTTTGTTTTATCTATTAGGGTGTAAATTTACATTGTAAAGTACATCCATGGATAAAAAAAAGGTTTTTAAACTACGGTGTAAATTTATATTGTAAAGTACATCCGTAGATAAAAAAGATTTTTACTACGGTGTAAAATAACATTGTAAAGTACATCCGTAGATAAAAAAGGTTTGTAACTGCGGTGTAAAATTACATTGTAAAGTACACCCGCAGACAAAAAAAAATATTTTTTTGAAAATGCAGTGCAAAATTTTGAACTTAGAAAAACAATCAAACAACAATGCAGCTTACCTTAGGTAGGGTGCACTGGGGGTAATGCGTCTTCCCCTTGCACAACAAGTCCCCTTACCTAGACTCTCGCAGACCAATAGGTTCCTAGTAACCTTAATACTAGGTGGCGACTCCTTAGAATTATAGTCGTAAATTTTACGGCTATAAACACCCTCCATTTTCACCGCGTGCTGTTGTCACTCTAGAGAGGGATGGCGGGGCGCGAAGCACATAAAAAAATCGTTGTCGCAACAACGGTGTGAAAACTGTTGGTGTCAAATGGATATATAAAACAAAGTTAAATGAAAAAGGTGAATTTGACAAACACCAAGCATGTTTGGTGGCTAAGGGATACACACAGGAATATGGGATTGATCATGCATAAATTTTTGCACCAGTTGCACGATTAGATGCCATTCGCTTTGTGTTGTCATTGGCTGCTCATAACTCTTGACAAATATTTTAGGTGGGCATGAAATCTACTTTCTTGCATGGCGAATTGAATAAGAAAGTTTGTGTCGAACAACCTTCAGGTTATCTACAGAAAGGGAATGAATAAAAGGTGTATAGACTGAAGAAGGCACTTTATGGACTGAAACAAGCTCCATGGGCTTGGTACAGTCGCATAGAATCATACTTCTCCAAAACTAGCTTCCAGAAAAGTCCTTATGAACATACTATGTTCATCAAAATCGGGAAGGGAGGTAAAAATCTGATTGTTTGTTTATACATGGATGATTTGATCTTCATTGGAAATGATGATAACATGTTTCTTGAATTCAAACAATCAATGATGAATGAATTCGATATAAGTGACTTGGGAAGAATGTGTTACTTCCTTGGTATTGAGGTCAAGCAAGCATATGGGGGTGTGTTCATTGGACAAAAGAAATTTACACATTGATAGAGTATAAATACAATATAAAATACATGTGTATATTCTAGAATATATGAGTATATAGGAGTTTGTTAGAGGTTGTATGAAAGGTGTATAGAGGGGGCAGTTGCTCACATGATGTGTATGCAGAAAAATATATTCAAACAGTACAATAATTTGAAATTTGGCTGTCCCTCTCTTTCTTTTCTTTACTCTCGTTTCTCTCTTCATCTTCAGCTCCTCACAAGAAATCTCCTTCTTCCTCCTTGAAAATACTTGATTATTCACAAAATCTTATAGTCTCAACACACATGAGATCTTTGAAAAGTTTCAAATGATTGATTGCAATTCTGTTCATAATCCAATTATCCCAGGCTTCTAGCTCACAAAAGATGTTGGAGGAGAAAGAATTGATAACACGTACTACAAGCAAATTGTAGGAAGTGCGATGTATTTTCTGCATTCCTTTAGATATTTAGTTCAATTGTATGTCTATATATGCCCAGCCTTAGTGCTTTAATAAAACAAGAAAACGAAACCATTTTGCATCAATTGTTTGAGTTGCAACAATGCCTTGTATAGGAAACATGGACAGTTTTATTATTAGGAAGCACGACACTCAAATTTGCTAAGCTAGATGCCATGAAGATGACACGCCATTACAAGTTTGAAGCAAGGATGTGGTGGCAAATACACACAGCTGTACAATCATGGCTATTTAAAGACA
Organism: Salix purpurea; assembly: GCA_027405865.1. NCBI lineage: Eukaryota > Viridiplantae > Streptophyta > Magnoliopsida > Malpighiales > Salicaceae > Salix > Salix purpurea. Next base: position 1,092,988 of record JAOWLH010000040.1, on the reverse strand, counting down.
ACATTAAGCATGCTCTAGACATTTCTTATGATACAACTTTTACTAGAATTCATCACTAGCCAATTGACTTATAGTAGACAATTGATCTAGATTATTATTCAAGACACGATTTACTTGAGAACTACATTAACTCTTAACAACATCAACCCCAGTCTTGATCACACAACTTCGGAACTTGATGAGGGAACACTGGCTTTGATATCAGAAAGCTTAGTAACAACTTCGGACATGCTAGGCCTGAGAGTAGGGGACTGGTTTATGCACTCCATGGCCAAGTGCAAAAGAGTGAGAGCCTGCTTATTATCAAACCTGGATCCTAACTTTTTGTCAACCAAATTCAGAAACCTCCCTTGTTGGTGTAAACGACCAGCCTGAAATTGCAAAACAGGGTTGCGTTGCAGCTTTAGAACAAGAATTGTCACGAGGGAGTATATAATCCTGCCAAAAATAACTTACAGTATCTAAAAGAAAGTCAGCTTCCTGGTTTGGAATATATTCAGTATTACTTCTCCCACTGACTATTTCAAGCACTACAACCCCGTAACTGTACACATCTGCTTTAACTGTTATGGCTTTCCCCAATGCATGCTTAGGTGCCATATATACTCTGTAATAGTTTGAGAGATTAATCACTAGCTATAGATAACGATAAATAAGATTAAATTGTTTTGATGATGTAATTTGCTGCTTACCGCGATCCCCTTGCTTTGATGGCTGTAAATGGATCTTCCTCGTTGTAAATTGTTGCCAACCTGAAGTCTGATAACTTTGCGGTGTGATTTTATCAAGCAAAATGTTCTTGGCATTTATATTCCCATGAACAATCTTGATCTTGATGCTCTTTTCTTCTTCTTCGTGAAGATAATTCAAACCTTTCGTTATTCCTAGGCAGATATCAAATCTGGCACTCCAGCTTAGTTCTGTCTCAGTGCTTGTATGTCTTTGTTCTATAAATTCAAGGAATATGTTAGCTGTTGTTTTTCCTGCTTGAAGAAATTTACTTAGATTAACAAACATTATTTCAATCAAGCTAGGCTAGGGCAGAGAAAATATTACCAAACAAGGCCTTATGAAGGGAGCCAGTTTCCATGTATTCATAAATTAGCAAATGCAGGTCTTTATTTGAATAGCCACCCAACAATTGAACTAGATTTTCATGGCTCAAGGATATGAGGTTGCCGATTTCACTTTTTAATTCATTTTTTTCTCGCTGTTCTGATGGCGGAGAAATCTTCTTCACTGCTAGTTTAATCTGATCAGGCAAATTAGCCTGCAAATTGAAACTCAAAATATAAGATACAGTTGTTTCATGACAACTTCAAAAATTAACTGATTAGCAGTAAGTGTAACCTTGTATACTACGCCGAAACGTCCCCTACCAATCTCCATTTTGGAGCTAAAATTTTTAGTACCATCTATTATCTGTTGGAGGGTGAAAGATCTGTTCTGGACTTCTATTTGTTTTTCTATTTGCAATGAAAAAACCATCAAAGAATTGAATTAACAGACACTCTACCCAATTAGAATCTTTCAAGCAGTAATATGCAGAATGGCTCATATAGTCTCACCTCGCAACTCTCTTTTCCCAAGCAATCTCATTTGCCATGCGAAAAGAAATAGAAGTAACGGAGCAAATGCACAACCTATGGTGATCCCGGCTATTTGAGAAGCAGAAAGCTTCCCATCATTAACATCGAAGTCTGTATATATCAGAAATCGAAAGGTAATTTCTTTTTTTTGCAGATGTGAAGGGTATAGAATTTCAGAAACAATTGCTTTATTATGTTCTGATTGCTTGATTACAATTGTATATACATCCTGTTCTATATATAGCAGATACAAGTGTAACATCTTTGTATTTAAATTACAAAATCAAATCACACAATCAACACAGCATTCCTCTCTGCTGCAATCACGGGATGCCGTGATCTGCTGTGATCTCGGGATCACTCTCTTGGTCTTCATCACTCAGATCAGTGGCCATGACTTGGTCTTCTACACGCCCCCTTAATCTGGAGGGGAGTTCACGTACATGCAGATTGATCAAGACTTGTTTGAATTGTCCAAGTGGTAGAGGCTTTGTAAGGGAATCTGCTAGCTGATCACGGCTGGAGATGAATTTTACCGTGAGCTCTTTGTTGCTGACCTTGTCACGGACAAAATGAAAGTCTAGCTCAATGTGCTTGGTCCTTGCATGAAACTTGGGGTTTGATGTGAGATAAGTAGCCCCAATGTTGTCACACCACAAGGTGGGGCTCTGCTGCGGAGGCAAACCAAGTTCATGAATGGTGGATTGGAACCAAGTAATTTCTGCGGCAATGTTGGCAAGAGCTTTGTACTCAGCCTCAGTACTGCTGCGAGCCACTGTGGGTTGTTGTTTGCAGCTCCAGGAGATGAGATTGGACCCCATGAAGATGCAATAAGCTCCAACCGATCGGTGATCATCTAAGTCTGCAGCCCAATCGGAATCTGAATAGGCTTGTAAGGTGAAATCAGTGCATCTGGTGATGTATAAGCCAGTCGAAATTGAATGCTTGAGATATCGAAGTATGCGTTTCACAGCCATCCAATGGATATCCAGGGGTTTGTGCATATATTTGCTGACTTTGTGCACTGAGAATGCCAAGTCAGGCCTTGTGAAGGACAAGTATTGCAGGCTTCCTACCACGCTGCGATAGAGGTGAATGTCATCAAAAGTTTTCCCACCTGTGGAAGTGAGACGGCAAGTTGACGCCATGGGGCTTGTGCAAGGCTTAGCATTGTCCATCTTTGTTCTTTGCAGCAACTCAGCAATGTACTTACGCTGAGTGAGATAAAGGCCATCTGAACACCATAGTGCTTCCACCCCTAGGAAGAAGTGAAGGTGGCTGAGATCTTTGACAGCAAATGAGGACTTAAGTTGCGTGACAATAGACTGTATGATGGTTGTGCTTGAACCTGTGATTAAAATGTCATCTATATAGATAAGAATGTAGACAATATAGTTGCTATCCTTAAGGATAAATAAAGATGTGTCAGCCTTGCTCTCAATGAACCCCATAGATAATAGTTGTGTGGACAGTTTGAAGAACCATGAGCGAGGTGCTTGGCGTAAGCCATAAAGTGACTTGTGGAGCTTACACACATGGTGAGGATGCTGAGGATGAACATACCCTTGCGGTTGAAGCATAAACACTGTCTCATTGAGATCACCATGCAAGAAAGCATTTTGAACATCTAGCTGTTGAATCTGCCACTTATATGAAACTGCAATTGAAATCACTAACCGAATTGTGGCATGCTTGATGACTGGGCTGAATGTCTCTGAAAAATCGATGCCCTCTTGCTGATGAAACCCTTTCGCAACAAGGCGTGCCTTATACCTTTCAATGGTGCCGTCAGCATTTTTTTTGATCTTGTAAATCCATCGGCATCCCACAATGTTGGCACCTGCAGGGGGAGCAACCATTGACCATGTGCCATTCTGAAGTAGTGCTGTGAATTCCTTATCCATAGCCTCACGCCACTGTGGTGATTTGGAGGCTTGGCTAAAGGAAGTGGGTTCTGCATCTTGGGAAATCACCGCTGCTGTCAAGGCATTTGGCATGGGATATCTCACAAAGTCATCACTTGGCTGGCGTGGGCAGTGGATATTGTTCTTGGACCGTGTGATCATTGAGTGACAATTTGTGGGGGCTGTAGGTAGATCAACAGGTGTAATATCCATCGTGGCAGAGTGCTCAGCCTGATCGGTGTCTGCATCTGATGCCGCTGTTGAAGGTGGATCGGGAGCTGTACCTGCAGAAACCACAACAAGAGGAGCAGATTGTGTACATGTTGAGTTATGATTAGGTTGCAAACTTGGTGACACGGGTGTGATGATTTGCTGTGGAAGAAGAAGAGCTTGAAGAGGCCATTTAGACGTTAGTCTTTTGTAGGCTCTGATACCATATAGAATTTCAGAAACAATTGCTTTATTATGTTCTGATTGCTTGATTACAATTGTATATACATCCTGTTCTATATATAGCAGATACAAGTGTAACGTCTTTGTATTTAAATTACAAAATCAAATCACACAATTAACACAACATTCCTCTCTGCTGCAATCACGGGATGCCGTGATCTGCTGTGATCTCGGGATCACTCTCCTGGTCTTCATCACTCAGATCAGTGGTCGTGACTTGGTCTTCAACAAAGGGAGAAAACATATACTAGCTTGAACAAAATTAAGAGAAATGTGTTTTTTTTTTTTTACTTGGAGTTACAGAGATGGTAGATACAAGAGGTCCATTCAGAGCTGGTGGGTTAGTTAGAGATCCTTTGCCGGCCCAGAAAAAATGAATTTCCAAGGGATTGTTGTCATCAACAATCATAGTGAAACTTGTTTTCCATGCTTCATTTGGACCTTTGGCCATCTCTATTATGTTGAGATCCTTCAGTTTTCTCTCACCCTGAAATGAGAATGAGTACCATACATGATGGAAATTGTTAGTACAAATACGAGTCCCTAAGCTGCTGTAGTCTTCATCCCGAGTATAAATAGTTTTAGCAAAGTGAAGTTCCACTGTATAACTTCCTTTGCGCAGACAGAACCCGTAGTATGTCAAAGACACAGGGCAAAACCGAGCTGTTTTATATAATGATTCTTCTGAAACAGAAACTCCACAGGTCATGTTTTTGACGAAATCGCTTGAATTGCTAGTTGAGGAGATGAAGTCTCCAGAACAAGAATATGCCCACGTTCCCGGAACGCTGAAAAAACCATCTGTAGAAATATCTTCATCATATGGTTTCCCTTCAGCGTTAGTACGTGCGCCGCCGCAGTTTATGAACAAGGAATGATCTGCAAAACATTATTGCCATTAGAAACTGAAGGACTCAGATACTGTAATCTTAATTATAATCCATGAATAGAATTTTAAGACATACGTTTTGATGTACATTTCTTACTCAATGCAAGGATAGAATCCCTATAAAGAAGTTGCATGCTTGTGAGAAAATTAAAACTCATCAGTAAGCACTGTTACAGTACAGAAGATTAAAATTCATCAGAGTACAAACAGGTCCAAAGGATATAATAGGAATACACACTCATAAGTTGAAGTTTTAGAATGAAGGAGAGATTTAAAGGAAACAAAAGAAAAACCAAAATCACAGAACTTACATATTTGGCTTTCCAGGGTCCAGGGTCTTGACTTCTGTTGAATTATGGTGTGAATGATGGTGTGTATAACTGACTGTAAAGTTACCTTTCATATCTGTAAAGTTATTATAAGACAAATCCCTGCAACACAATAATCTTCGTAAGAGATGACATTTTCTTTTTTGTTTGCTGGATGAAGATTATTCAATAACAGACTGTAAATGTAAAATAGATGCATCGTCCCAAACTTGAGGTTATGGAAACTTACACTTTATGTCTCTTCAGAATCAAAGGAGGAATTGACCCATTAAGCTTATTGTTCGTGAGTAACCTGTTAAAAAGCAAATTATCCCAATCTTTTATTGGATTCTGAGAAACAACTTATGATGAGTTGGAGAAATTAATTCACATACAGTGTATACAAAGATGCCTTCTCCAAAGATTGCGGGATCGAACCGCACAAGTCGTTAAAGCTCAAGTCACTGCACCAAGTACATCAAAGCTGATATAACAAAAACTATAAAAAAGCCATAGCAATTGAAAACATCATAAAGAAAAATGAACTTACAGGTACTTTAATGCTGTCCAATTATTACCAATGTAGTCAGGGATTCCACCAGTAAGTGAACAATTCCTCAGTACCCTGTAAAAACCATTTAATAAGTTTGTAATTTTGGATCTATCTGTTGATTGTGATTTCTGAAAGCAAAATAATTTTTTTAGCAAATGTCATAACCGTGTCATGATGATACTGGTGGGATTATAAGTTTTCAATCCCTTAATTAAAATTATTATTAGCAACATGGAACAAATCACTCACAGGGAAGTTATGTTTATCAGATTTCCAATTTCTGGGAAAGAGAAACTAGTGTTAAGATCACTGACCAACCTGGAAAAATAATAATAAAATTCTTAGAAACATTAAGTAAGAACAAATCTTTATTTGATGTGGGAAATAAAGATAACTCGAAGACAAAGCATTTACAATATTTCAAGACGGGACAGATTGAAAATTCTTGGAGGCAGCTCCCCTTCGAAATCATTTCCCATGAGCAACCTGTGATCAGTATACTCAATAGCTTAATTGTATATCAAAATAATCTAAAAATAATAAACAATTTAATTTAAAACACAAAATAAAAAATTCAAATAATTTCAAAAGTATTTTTGATACCATTGCATTGCCTAACAGACACCAAATGTGTCATATAATTAAATAAAATTCGTGTAAAAGTTTTTCCTACAAAAAGTAATTTTTAAAAACAATTAATTTTAAAAATCATTTTTGATATTAATACATCAAAATGATCTAAGACATTAAAATAATTTAATTTAAAATACAAAATAAAAAAAATCACATAATTTCAAAAATAATTTTGACACGCAGTGCCTAACAAACACTAAATATGTCATATAATTAATTTTATATTTTTTGGAATCACATATTTTTTTAAAACATTAAATAAAATCCGTGTAAGAATTTTTCCTACAAAAAAGTAATTTTTAAAAACAATTAATGGTACGTACGAAGCACCCTTTCGATTTTCTATATATGAGCTTGGAATGATTTACAGTTGAAATTTCTGAGGAGAAAATTTGCAGGGAACTTACAGGCGAGTGAGTTTAGTGAAACTTGCAATGAACGGTGGTATCTCACCACTCAACTTGTTCCCAGAAACAGCACTGCGAAGACCAGTAACGTTTCTATTAAGCTTACAAGCGATGAGGCTAATAAATAACATTAACAGATGCACTTACAAGCGATGCAGAGATTTAAGATTATCAAAACTGTCTGGCAATCTTCCAGTCAAGCTGTTGGAACTCAAATAGCTGTAACAAAACAAAAACTCCTGAGTTTTTTATATATCAAAGGATAAGTTGTTGTCTCTAGCAACTTACAGTGTTTCAAGCTTGCTCAATTTTCCAAGTTCTGTCGGAAGATCACCAGAGAGTCGATTCACTCTCAAACTCCTAATTAAATCAAGAAAATTAAGGGATTAATACCGAGCAGAAATGGAATAATAATACAAGATAAATTAAATGGAATCGGGCAGATTGAGCTAAGAATATTTACAGTGAAGTGAGATTTAAGAGGCTCCCCAATTCTATAGGAATTCGACCTGATAACATATTAGAACTCAAGGACCTGAAACCATAATTATTTTTTCCAAGGATCATTAGAATATATTCCAGGAAAAAGAGATACGTGAGTAACTGAAGAGACCATGGTGGCTGTTTTACTTACAGAGTGGTAAGGTTCATCAACTTCCCTAAAGATGGAGGTATGGAATCATGAAGGAAGTTCATGCTCAGATCACTATGATCAGTAGACAGGACAGTTACCATTTAGTCCAATATTATTATATATTAACGTACAGAAGGTTAAAGACCAACAAAAGAAGAAGAAAAGGGCAATACAGCTTAAAGTGTTTGCAGAGCCTCTAGATTCCCTAATGTTGGAGGTATTTGCCTAATGTTGGAAGTATTATTCCGATCACTATGATCAGTAGACAGGACAGTTACCATTTAGTCCAATATTATTGATAATTGATTCAATGCAAGGTTTCTGATAATTATCAGATAAGTTTGTGACGATCACAAGAACGTAAAATAAAAAAATAAAAAAAATAGAAACGATCAAGCTGGATCACTCACAGAGTTTGTAGCCGAGTCAACTTCCCCAAGGACTCTGGAATGGTACCATGGAGTTGGTTTCCAGACAAATCACTGTTCAGGTAATTAAGCCCATCAAATAAATATGTTGCTGAAGAGCACAACTGATTAAGGTGTCATATTCAAACCCTCAGTGGGAGAAACATTTATGAATTTGTCCGAAAGAAAATAAAAATCTCTAATTTCATTTCAACAAACAAATCATGTAACCTTTTTCAAATCAGTCAATTAATTAAATCGATCATGTGGGATTGACTTGGATAGCTAGTTTTACTGTTGATTGATGTAAAATCAGACTCCTAAAACAACTTGATAGAGTTTTTTCTAGGATCTTAAAACAATATTTTTAAAAATCATAGATCAAAGGAGAATAAGAAAAATAAAGGAGAGATAACAACAAACAAATTTATTTTGTTGGGAAAAATCACCTACTCCATGAGCGTATCAAGATTTCACAATAAATATTTTTAGTATAAACACCAAAAAAATCTCACAAATCTCGCATCAACTTCTTAGATTCGATACATTTATAAAATCACGATGAGAGAAACGGTGGTTTTAGATCAACACCACAGCAGCATATACCTACATTTTGTTCAGGTGGGTGAGCTCACTTAAACGCTTATCGATTTGTCCACTTAATCTCATGCCGTTTGAAACTCTGCCAGGCAAAAATTAACACGGTGAAATTTGGAATCATTAATGACCAAGTGATTTATATTTCAGGAAAATATTTACAGAGAAGTGATGTGGCAAATATTGGTAGTGCTTTCATTGCAGGCGCCACATTCAAAGGAAATACTTTTATCATCGTAACCCCAAGTTGACGATGATTTTTTCAAGAGCATCCACTGCATGTAAGATATTTTAACAAATAATTAATTCATCGTCTAATTAGTTGAATACATAAAAATATTTACGTAGAATTTTTCTTCGAAAGTTATTACATGAACTGCCTGTTAAAAATAATGAACTGCTCATGCTCGAATACATGATATGTCAACATGCATTTAATAGAATTTCTCAAATTAAAACACCAAAAATATCATTAACTCTAAAATAAATAAAAAAATAGTATAATGAACTGCTTGTTAACTGTCGCACGTCGCCGCGCGGCGTCCCGGGAGGGATCCTGGCTCTCGCAATGGAGTTGAGGAGGAGTCGCCACCTGGCTGTTGAGGGTCGCTAGGAACACCCGATTTGTACTGGTCTGGTCAGAGATTCAAGGTAGGGGACTGGTTGCGTAAAGGGAAGGTATTAGCACCCCTAATACGCCTTACCTGAGGTAAGCTGCATTGTCTATTTCGATGTGATTTTGAATGCTTCAATAAGTTGTATTTATTCACAAAAAAAAAAATGTTACGATTAAAAAAGAAATCGATCACCGCTTAGAAAAATCCTGTGAATTTTATTGATTGTTATCATCCCCGTCGAATATTTTGGATATTAACCCCTTAGAATTTATTTATCCAAACACCAAAAAGTGAATAATAGCATACTATTCCCGCCGAATATTTTGGATAAGATTTATTTATCCAAACACCGAACAGTGAATAATAGCATACTATTCCCCCGAATATTTTGGTTTTTCATCCCTTAAGATTTATTTATCCGAATATCGATAGTGAATAATAAATTCCCAAAAATACAATTTTTATATTTTTAACCTTATACGAAGAAAACATATTTTTTATTTCATTTCATATTCCTTTTTCTTTATTTGAGATAGTGACCTTATGCAAAGAAAACACACTTTTTTATATTTTCATTTTATATTATTATTACTTTTTTTTAACAAAACAACATAAAGATTAAATAAATAAAACACAACACAAAACACACACACACACATTTTCTTTTTCATCACATTTCATAAATAAAATACAACTCACACACGCATTATCTTTTTTCACTTTTTCTCATTTACACTTCACAAATAACAATTAAACAACAATAAAAATTCCAATAAATACATAAATATAAAGAAAAATACAAAAAGGGCCTCGGGAACAGTGCCGGAACAGTGGCAGAGGCAGGGCACTGGTGGCGCGTCTGTTCATGCGCCACCGTCACTGGCGGCGCGTGGTTCCACGCGCCGCCGGTGAAGGTGCAGCGGGACAGGGGGCAGATCGGCTTCCTCTCCTCTCCTTCTCGCCGGCGGTGACTTCAACGGCGACCTGCAACACAAAACAAAACACAAAAACACGCAAATAGGGCAGCTGGTTCGTTTTTCTCCTCTCGGTCCCTTCTTCTTCTTCTTCTTCTTCTTCTGCTTTCTCTCTTCTTCTTCTCTGTCTTCCTCTTCTTCTTCTCGCCGGCGAGGATGTCTCAAGATGACCTATGGACATAAACAAAACAGCACAGCAAACAAAACAAGCACAAAACCAATTTTTCTCTTCCAATCTTGGCTCTGTTCTTCTCGGGTCAGTTCGTCTTCGATTTGCCCAAAGTGGGGCTGCTCTGTTCGGCTGGAGGAATGGAGGAGAGTGAGGCTGTAGGGGGTCAGTTTGGGGTGGTCTGCGTGGGTCTGACGGTGAGGAGAAGAGAAGGAGGCAGGGGAAGTCTGTAGAGGCTGGAGATCAGGAGAATAAGGGGAGAGTGAGGCTGCAGGGGCTGGAGATCGTGGCTGAGGGATGTGGGCTGGAAGTGGAGAGGAGATGAGAGCAGGGAGGGGGCTGCTGGCCGAAGAGAGGAGAGTGAGGTTGGGAGAGGGAAACGGAAAAATGAAAAGGAAAGTGAGGGCTGATCGGAGGGGCTGGCCGGGAGAGAAAGTGAAGAAAAGAAAACAAAAATGGGGCAAATCTGGGGGGGGGCTAAGGGAGAGTGAGGAAAAAAAAAACTCTTGGGGCTGCAGCGGCTGAGAGAGAAGAAGAAAAAACTAGGGCTCTTTGGTTTTTAGGGTTTTTTGGGTGTCTTTTGCTTAGGGTTTTTTTGGTTGTCTTTTTCTCCCCCCTTTTAACAATGAACCTCCGGCTATTTATAGAGTGTAGAGGTAAGGTGCAGCATGGTGGAGCATGGGCTGGTGGCATGGTGCAACATGGTGCTTAGGAATGGTGTGGCATGGTGGGAAGCATGGGCTTGTATAGGCACGGCATGGTTGAAGTCAAGAGGGCTGCCGAGAGGGAAATAAAGGAGAAGAGGGATGCTGGAAGGTGAAAAATGGGAAGTGAGTGGGGGTATATATTTTTCTTGTCCTTTTCTTTGTGATGGTCCACTCTATTTATAGAGTTTTTTGATACGCAAAATTCAAAACCAGCCTTCAGCTTGCGCGTCTTTTCAATTTGGTCCTTGATTTCTAATTTGTGTGATTTCACCCTGCATTGACTGTTAAATTCTCATTTTGTTCAATTTTGCCCCTGTAACAAGATTTTTTTGGATTTTTGTCTTTTTTGATGTTTTTTTTATATTTTTTATTTCTCTTTCTGAAACATAAAAATAAGTGGGTCAAAAATTGGGTAGCAACAAATGCCCCCTCTTTACAATGCTTACGACTAAAGTCTTGTAAATGACTTTAAATTGTAAGCGTTGTAAAGAAAAATAGAATGGTGACCTGCCCGAGTTAGAGGAGTTAGAAAGGGTCTCATTGTTCTGGGTGACCTACCCGGGTTAGTAGTTAGAAGGGGTCTCATTGTTCTGGGTGACCTACCCATGTTAGAAGGGTCTCATTGTTCTGGGTGACCTACCCAAGTTAGAAGTTAGAAGGGGTCTCATTGTTCTGGGTGACCTACCCAAGTTAGAAGGGTCTCATTGTTCTGGGTGACCTACCCTGTTAGCATGGTCTCATTGTTCCGGATGACCTACCCAAGTTAGAATGGTGTCATTGTTCCGGGTGACCTACCCTGTTAGAATGGTCTCATTGTTCTGGGTGACCTACCCAAGTTAGAATGGTCTCATTATTCCGGGTGACCTACCCTGTTAGCATGGTCTCATTGTTCCGGGTGACCTACCCTGTTAGAAGGGTCTCATTGTTCCGGGTGACCTACCCAAGTTAGAAGGGTCTCATTGTTCTGGGTGACCTACCCGAGTTAGAATGGTCTCATTGTTCCGGGTGACCTACCCTGTTAGCATGGTCTCATTGTTCCAGGTGACCTACCCAATGTTAGAAGGGTCTCATTGTTCTGGGTGACCTACCCAAATGGAGTTGGTGAAAAAAATGGGGTCTCATTATTATGGGTGACCTACCCGGTGGAAGATGGAGGAAGAGGGTCTCATTATAACGGGTGACCGACCCGGTGAAAGATGAAGGTGAAGGTCTCATTATAACGGGTGACCTACCCGGATGTAATTGGTGAAGATGGGGATGCAATGCATGATGATGCATGTACTTACCTGAGAAATATAGGTCCCTCTTGTTCTGATGCTCCATTGTCATAGGATGCCTTTGCCTAATCTTCAGAGCTTTGTTGTCATTCATTCACCCAATCTTAAGAGCATTGCTTATTCCAGGCTATATGCGGTGATCTCTGCTCTCATTGCTTATCAATTTTAACATTGCCCCCAAGTGTGGTGTTGCTTGATTCATCGTGAAGGAGTGTAACAAATCATCCATCTTCTTGAATTCTCTCAATAACAGCTCTTTGGTTTGCATATGTTCTGCTAACAATCATTGCAAGGATTGCTAATGTTGACCTCATCTTCGGTTGTCGATCAATCATGGAGTTTTCATCAATCGAATTGTATTTATTCCAGCATATGTCATCATTACCCTTCATGAAATTGTCAAGTCATCCATAAATACATCCAGAACTCATCGGTGCATGCTCCGTGTTATCATTAATAAATTTCTCTCAGCTTGTGAGAAGAGATGTAATGCTATCATCACCCGCATTCATGCGATGAATTGCACCTTGAATAGCGGCAACTGTTCGGTCATGCAATCTGAAACTCTTCATCGTAGACTAAATTTCTTCTAAACAAATTCTTCTTAGTCCACGCAAAGAATTACAATGTTGTCATTAACAAGTTCTTTCTGTCTCCCATATTCGTGCGGTGAACTGAACCTTAAGTCTATGGGCTTCAAGTAGTGAAGTGAAGCTTGAATCGACGGAATAGATTACCCCACAATCAACTTTTATGGTGTGTATACTCTTCAACATTTATCGAAATGCACCCATGCTACAATATCTTTGGAGACAAACAAATCTGCGAGTAAGCAGACATTTCATAAATCTGAAGGTGCCCTTCAAATGCGATGTTAGTCTAAACCGTTGTTGGAGCTTCTTAAGCCATCATTCTCTACTAAGCAATTGTGCCTTGCGTTGAATCTGTTGGTGCTCATTGATGAATTTCACTACATCATTATTTGCTTGTGCCTCTTTGCCCCCAAGCTGATGTGAAATTATTTGTATTCCTATCAAGATCCACATTCTGGCCTCTGACTGCTGAGCTTTCCAATCAAGAACTATCAATATCAAAGATTCTGCAAAATCCAGTCACTGTCTTCTTTGTTTGTAAATCTTTTGTTCTGAAATTACATCACCAATTTAAAAAATCATGTGCATCCAAAGTCTAATCATTGTAATAAAATCAAAGAGATGTCATTTGTTGAAAACCAAATTCATTTGGTCAAATATCCAATACACGATATTCAATGCATGCAAACCTGCAGTTATTTTGTATTTTTTGCAAACAGTAATTGACCCATTATGAGATTGAAATCGTCTTTTTATGGGTTTTTTTTTTCAATTCTAATTTCAGATTTTGGGGTATGTCCTCTGAGGGTACATGATGAAGTGATAAATTGTGGTTTTCAAACAATTAGAGCTTTCTAAAAACTTGAGGTTCAGTTGAAAAATTTGTCTCATTTTTCAGTACTTACCTTATCAATATGCATAACAACTTGCAACTTTTTCATGAAATTATAACCCTTATGGAAAAACTCTAGCAAATTTGAGAGCGCCACTTATCAGTTAAAATTGCTTGCTTGATCAAGAAAGACTTTCACAAGCATGTAATGAGGCTATGGTTCATGGCTATAAAAGAAATGGATATCCATAGGCTCAAAAAGGTGTTTAAGGGTTTCAAAGACCTAGGATCACCATCATCTAGTCGTTAACTCCTTTTCTCTTGTTGTCTTTGTAGAAGAGACCACAACAAAATACGTTAATTATCTTAACGTGATTTTTCTTATCAATCAACCAATGCACTAATAATTTCTACAACCATGTCATTCCTTTCATTGACAAATTCAAACTTAAAAGGGAAATACTAAAACTCAAATCATCATTTGTCATCTAATGTTATTTCATCTCTTGTGCACTCAATATAGTCTAACAAAACAATTCTGCAAGATCTTCATTTGATGGATAAATTATCTTGAAGACTCGATAATTGTAATAACATTTCTTCCCATGTGAGGTTTGACCATAGATACCAACGGACATGTTACAGTTCAATATTCTCTTTTTTTTTTCAATTTTTTTTTTGAACTTGTCCTTAGCATTGACTCTTGATTTTTGTCATGTCCTATCTCCATTTGATTATTCCCAATGTTGGGTTTTCATTCTTGAGCATCCCCCTTCTGTTGATTCTAATGTTGCCACTGTATCCTCAAACTACAAATCTCTTATTTGCCCCTACTGTATTTGCCCCCAGTGTATTTGCCCCCAGTGTGAGGGTGTGATCCATGTCGGGTGTTTTTTAAAAAAATATATAATATCAGGCTCAAATTGGGGTTAACAAGGGATACATATTTCAAGAATAGTGAAGGAAATAAACAAAGATGGCCTTTTGTCATTTCAAGCAAAGTTGGTTTTAACTGATAAATTTTGACCTCGTCCAGTGTAATGATTTGGACATGCAAGAGTCATGATTCGCGGGTCCATAACTACCGAATCCATTACATGTCAATATGCATACTGATAAAGCTTAGTTCTATGATGTAGTTCAAAAACTCAGTGTATGGGCTCAAAAAATTGTTTGGTCACCTGGTATTGGTCATCATGTCTTTTAACAAAAGTTGGGTCAATTATGCAATCAAAATATTTTTAATTTTCAAAAATGATAAACTTTAAATTTTGCATGTTGGAGATTGATCAAAATATTTTGTCAAAAATAAGCATGTTAAACATCTCTTGATTTCAAAACAACAAAAAGACAAGGAAAACACATGATTCAATGAACTGATGATTTAACCCCCAAAACAAAGTGATAGCCGATGAGATTCCATGAGAAAATTACTGACGATGCGACACTTTTCTCAGACTTTCCAAACAATCATTTATGTATTGTCACTACCCATTGATCTCGTTTATGCTCGCGGTGATTTATTGCTGACACTGCCGACGATAACATCCTCCACAAAACTTGACTTGCCTTTTGCTGATTACTATTCATCTCTCTCATCTGGATTATGTTGCAATTTTTTTTTTTGTTGTGCGCTCCACCGCGCTCCTCATTGGACATAAAAAGTGAATCAAGCTCGGAAGCACTCTTGTAAAAACACCAAAGTGCGCAAATCATACAAAAAATTCTGTCATACGACGAAAAGACTCTTTTGGCGGCAAATTCGCTTCTTCGAGCAATGTAATCTTGCAGTGCACATACTTTGACTTCTCAGACACTGGAACAAATTCAACAGTATCATATTATGTCTCACTCAAGATATTCGTCTTCGCTTTAACAGACAAAATTGTGCGCAAAATAACATGGCCTTCTGTGCGTGGCGGCATAAAACTTTCTGATTTGACAGTGCCGCAATAACTCCTTGATAAATAGTGCCGCAAAAACTTCACATGAAGGAGAGAAATCAATTGATGCTTAAACGGAATGATGACTTCCTTGACTGATGCTTGCTTTCTGAAAATGGACTACTCGCACTCCCTCAAAAGAAAACCTGAATTTTCCACAATCTCCATTGATGATTGCATTAACAACTTGCAGATAATATCTGGGCATATGTCCCACTTGATTTCACTAGAGAGCAGAGAACTTTGTCATTGGCTTGCAGAAGAAACATGAATGATGGCTCTGTGTCGATGTCAGCTCTTCTCAGCAATGTCAAATGTCCAATGACTCTTGACCCTTCGGAGGATAACAAATTGAGGGACCCCTATTTCAAAACTGCGGGAATGCATGTTGAAAAGTATATGCATGTTTTTTTTGGTTTTTTTTTAAATTTTTATTTTTATTTTTGACAAACTCGCCCCTTAAAGAGTGACACGTGGTTGTAACGACTGCATGCTGAACAAAAATTGTGAGAATACATGTTGAAATGTATATGCATGTTTCTTGTTTTTTTTTTTTTTAACGGACTCGCCGTTCGAGGAGTGACACGTGCTCGTAACGACTGCATGCTAAATAAAAACTATGAGAATGCATGTTGAAATGCATATGCATGTTTTTTTTTTTTACGGACTTGACCTTCGAGGAGGGACACATGGTCGTAACAATTGCATGATAAACAAAAACTATGGGAATGCATGTTAAAATAAATTTGCATTTTTTTTTGACAAACTCGTCTTTCGAGGAGTGACACATGCTTGTAACAATTGTATGATACACAAAAACTATGGGAATGCATGTTAAAATGCATATGCAAATTTTTTTTTTTAGACTTGTCTTTCGAGGAAGTGACACACGACTGTAGCAATTGTATGATAAACAAAAATTGGATTTTTACTTAAACCCTGCAATGCAAATTTCCTAAGCGATGGCTACTGTGTCACCCAAAATTCTTGAATTCAAAATGCCCCGAGAAGAGTTTGCCTTAATGCACAACAAATTGGAGGGAGCATACACCCTAATGATTGGTTCTAATCTTTGCACAACAAAATGGTGAGTTTGCTACTTTGGTCTCTGAACAGGGTCTCTTGCTGTCCCAGTGATCACCTTCGTGAAGGCAATATGAGGGCTTAGCAGATAATGGGATGGTACGTATACCAATCACTAGCAGTCTAAGCACTCAGCGAAGAGTTTTTGCTACTTTTGTCTCTAATCAGGGTCCCTTGCTGTCCCAGTGATCACCTTCGTGAAGGCAATATGGGGGCTTAGCAGATAATGGAATGGTACGTATACCAATCACTACCAGTCTAAGCACTCAGCGAAGAGTTGGGGTTTACACAAACTTCAACCTTGACTCAAGTCATAGGTAAGCTGTTAGTCCCCCACTTAACTTAAAAGATGCAAACCACCATGATATAACTCAAAAGATTAACAACGCATGGACATATATACATATACAATAAAAATACAAAAAACTTAACTGAAAAATAAACACACGTAAAATTCAAACACATTAAAACAAATAAATCACATCAAAATATTCAAAGCTTAGTCCAATATTTTTTTCAGAAAAAATACCGTCCCCAGTGGAGTCGCCATTCTGTCGCACGTCGCCGCGCGGCGTCCCGGGAGGGATCCTGGCTCTCGCAATGGAGTTGAGGAGGAGTCGCCACCTGGCTGTTGAGGGTCGCTAGGAACACCCGATTTGTACTGGTCTGGTCAGAGATTCAAGGTAGGGGACTGGTTGCGTAAAGGGAAGGTATTAGCACCCCTAATACGCCTTACCTGAGGTAAGCTGCATTGTCTATTTCGATGTGATTTTGAATGCTTCAATAAGTTGTATTTATTCACAAAAAAAAAATGTTACGATTAAAAAAGAAATCGATCACCGCTTAGAAAAATCCTGTGAATTTTATTGATTGTTATCATCCCCGTCGAATATTTTGGATATTAACCCCTTAGAATTTATTTATCCAAACACCAAAAAGTGAATATTAGCATACTATTCCCGCCGAATATTTTGGATAAGATTTATTTATCCAAACACCGAACAGTGAATAATAGCATACTATTCCCCCGAATATTTTGGTTTTTCATCCCTTAAGATTTATTTATCCGAATATCGATAGTGAATAATAAATTCCCAAAAATACAATTTTTATATTTTTAACCTTATACGAAGAAAACATATTTTTTATTTCATTTCATATTCCTTTTTCTTTATTTGAGATAGTGACCTTATGCAAAGAAAACACACTTTTTTATATTTTCATTTTATATTATTATTACTTTTTTTTAACAAAACAACATAAAGATTAAATAAATAAAACACAACACAAAACACACACACACACATTTTCTTTTTCATCACATTTCATAAATAAAATACAACTCACACACGCATTATCTTTTTTCACTTTTTCTCATTTACACTTCACAAATAACAATTAAACAACAATAAAAATTCCAATAAATACATAAATATAAAGAAAAATACAAAAAGGGCCTCGGGAACAGTGCCGGAACAGTGGCAGAGGCAGGGCACTGGTGGCGCGTCTGTTCATGCGCCACCGTCACTGGCGGCGCGTGGTTCCACGTGCCACCGGTGAAGGTGCAGCGGGACAGGGGGCAGATCGGCTTCCTCTCCTCTCCTTCTCGCCGGCGGTGACTTCAACGGCGACCTGCAACACAAAACAAAACACAAAAACACGCAAATAGGGCAGCTGGTTCGTTTTTCTCCTCTCGGTCCCTTCTTCTTCTTCTTCTTCTTCTTCTTCTGCTTTCTCTCTTCTTCTT
This sequence comes from Salix purpurea, assembly GCA_027405865.1. Classification (NCBI taxonomy): domain Eukaryota; kingdom Viridiplantae; phylum Streptophyta; class Magnoliopsida; order Malpighiales; family Salicaceae; genus Salix; species Salix purpurea. The sequence continues at coordinate 1,074,672 of JAOWLH010000040.1, read as the reverse complement.
CTCTGTCTTCCTCTTCTTCTTCTCGCCGGCGAGGATGTCTCAAGATGACCTATGGACATAAACAAAACAGCACAGCAAACAAAACAAGCACAAAACCAATTTTTCTCTTCCAATCTTGGCTCTGTTCTTCTCGGGTCAGTTCGTCTTCGATTTGCCCAAAGTGGGGCTGCTCTGTTCGGCTGGAGGAATGGAGGAGAGTGAGGCTGTAGGGGGTTGGTTTGGGGTGGTCTGCGTGGGTCTGACGGTGAGGAGAAGAGAAGGAGGCAGGGGAAGTCTGTAGAGGCTGGAGATCGGGAGAATAAGGGGAGAGTGAGGCTGCAGGGGCTGGAGATCGTGGCTGAGGGATGTGGGCTGGAAGTGGAGAGGAGATGAGAGCAGGGAGGGGGCTGCTGACCGGAGAGAGGAGAGTGAGGTTGGGAGAGGGAAACGGAAAAATGAAAAGGAAAGTGAGGGCTGATCGGAGGGGCTGGCCGGGAGAGAAAGTAAAGAAAAGAAAACAAAAATGGGGCAAATCTAGGGGGGGGGGCTAAGGGAGAGTGAGGAAAAAAAAAACTCTTGGGGCTGCAGCGGCTGAGAGAGAAGAAGAAAAAACTAGGGCTCTTTGGTTTTTAGGGTTTTTTGGGTGTCTTTTGCTTAGGGTTTTTTTGGTTGTCTTTTTCTCCCCCCTTTTAACAATGAACCTCCGGCTATTTATAGAGTGTAGAGGTAAGGTGCAGCATGGTGGAGCATGGGCTGGTGGCATGGTGCAACATGGTGCTTAGGAATGGTGTGGCATGGTGGGAAGCATGGGCTTGTATGGGCACGGCATGGCTGAAGTCAAGAGGGCTGCCGAGAGGGAAATAAAGGAGAAGAGGGATGCTGGAAGGTGAAAAATGGGAAGTGAGTGGGGGTATATATTTTTCTTATCCTTTTCTTTGTGATGGTCCACTCTATTTATAGAGTTTTTTGATACGCAAAATTCAAAACCAGCCTTCAGCTTGTGCGTCTTTTCAATTTGGTCCTTGATTTCTAATTTGTGTGATTTCACCCTGCATTGACTGTTAAATTCTCATTTTGTTCAATTTTGCCCCTGTAACAAGATTTTTTTGGATTTTTGTCTTTTTTGATGTTTTTTTTATATTTTTTATTTTTCTTTCCGAAACATAAAAATAAGTGGGTCAAAAATTGGGTAGCAACATTAACAATGCTATTTACAACCCAAGGGGTCCTGGTGTGAGTGGTGATGGCGCTCTCATCCCTTAAGAGAGGTCAGGGGTTCAAACCCTCCTCTTGTATGGAGCCAGTCATTTGGGGAGCACTTTCACCCCTTTGGGGCCCACCCGGTGTGAATGTGGATTAGTCTGGGCCAGCGCTTCGGACACCGCGTGGTTTATACCAAAAAAAAAAAACAATGCTATTTACACACACTGTAATTGTATCAACTCGATCTCTGCTTTATTGAATACCTTTAGGCTGCTTACATAGCCATTACATACTGTCAAGACTAGCGACGTACCCAGTTCTTCATATTCTGAAGATTATTGAAAGCATGCAGGAAAAACAGAAATAACCACCAAGTCAGTATTATTCTAACTCACTCATAATAGTTTGTTATTTAACAAACTATATCTAATTGCATTAACAAACTATCCCAATCGCCATCTGTAACACTGCTCATGCGCGAATAGACTTAGCAAGCAGTTAAAATCTCGATAATATGTAGTAAAGTTCGAGTATGTAAGGATATAAAATCACTGCTAGTTGCGCACCATAGAGGTAAAGTCAAAACCCTTGTCTTTTGATGAGTTGACAAGGTTTAAGGTTGATTTCGAAAAGATAAAAAAACAATTTTATACTTTTCTTTTCTAGATTTTTTAAAAATTAAAGAACCTTTGGAGCCAGACAATATTACTCACCTTCAACACAAGGTAACCCTTCAGCTGTGTAACAATGTGACCCTTCACTACTTGAGGAATCTTCAGCACAAGGGCCATGTTGACAAAGAAGAAGAAGAAGGAGTAGAAGAACGGAGAGAAAGAAAGGAACAACCATTTTTTTTGTTTCTCAGTTAATCTACAATCTGGGAGTTGTTGGCATATTATATATAGGCAGAAAAATTTATAAAAGACAAATGCAAGACTGCTTTCGGACTTTCCTGGCCTTTAAAAAAGCAACCACTTAGAAACTTGCACAGGCCTATAATACCTTGTGCTTAGTTTTTTTTTTATCAAATATAATGAGGGTAGTGAGATTCAAACTCGTGACCGCTGAGTCAACAAGGCTCTGATATCATGTTAAGAAACCATCTCATCTAAAAGCTTAAGCTGTTAGGTGAGGTCTCATAATATAATTTATATTATTCTCTAACATTTATGATGTCGGGGAATAACATTAAGGGCATAGGGATAATTTTTTTGAAAACCTTTGGGTATATGTAATTTTTTTTAAAGAAAATATATCAAAATATTACATAATTGTATAATAAAAAGAATATCAAGAAATATTAAATATATATTGATCCGACTATTAAATTTATATATCGTCATGTTGATTTGTGAACTGTGTGAGAAAGCATTTCACTGTATTTTCAACCAAGTGTATATATACACACATATATTTTTATTTTTTCATTTGGATTCTTGTATTTGAATTCTGAGAAACCTACTATTACTACTCTCAGTTTTGAATTCTACAGTCAAATTTCAATCAAAATAACTAAAGACACCCTTAGAAAGTCTTAATTGAAGGACGTTGTTACCCAATTCTTGAGCCTATTTTGAAGTATTTTTGGTTAAAATATTAAAAAAATAAAAACAAAAAACAAAAACCAAAAAAGCATTTTATTGATATATTTTCTGCTTTCAACGTATTTAAAAATTAGAAAATTTTATCTTTCAGCTCGTACTTTCCTACAATTTGTCCAAACCAGAGCATTCATAAATGGAAAGTGTGTAGATGCCAACATGTCATAATCGTTTGTAAAAAAAAAAAAAAAAAAAAAGAAAAAGAAAAAGAAAAGAAAAACATGCCCTAATTGTTAGCAAAACTAAAAATATTACTATTAGGAAACTAATGTTTATAATTCTCCGAATATAATGGTTTCGTGTCATCCTTTCCCCTTGTTTTTCGAGAGAAACTATGATTGTTAAAATCAGCACCCAAATGGTCTGATCATATAAAAATTAAGCACCTACAAGTCCTCGATAGAATAAAATTCTTGGATCTCTGCCTTCGATTATCCACACTCTAATTTCAATTGTTGAAAACAACAAAACACAGTCTTCTTCTTTTTAATATCGAAGCCAACCTCCATTATTATATTTATTGATATTCAACAACTTTTTACACAGAAAAAATAATACTATTTAAATTAATACGAGCTCATTTAGAATTCTAATTAACTATTAAGTAAAGGTTATAAGCACAAATTACTTTTTGAGGATTTCTATCTTGTTTCGAAGTGCATAAAGATAAAAATCCCGAAACATATATATTTTGGTAATATATCAAATGAAAGGAAATGAAGAAAATAATCAGGAGTTAAAAATAAGATGAAAGAAAGGGGTTTCCATCATCTAATTTCGTTAATTATCTGAAGTCGGGCTAGCTGCATCATTTACTATTGGAACTCTTTGAAAACCATAGGATTTGTTGTAAAAGTTATTGTTATTGTAAAAGTTATTTCAAAAGTCTTTTATCCCACATTGGAAAACATAATTAACCTTTTGAGTACAAAGAAAAAAGGATGACTTTCAAAATTGATTCATGTTATGGATCCATCTATCAAAGATCCACGGGTCAAGTTGACCTTGAAAAGTTGGGGCTTCTACTTTGATATGTCTCATGACTCGCTCTTCAGGGTCATCATAGTCGTGATTACCTTGATTACGGTTATATTGACGATTCATAGGATGAGCTGGTCTTTCACGATAATCATTGGAATGCTCACTATCTTTAGGGTTATTAAAGTCATTGTGAACCTTGTGTTGGTTAAGTCGGTGGTTCTTTCACGATAATCATTGGAGTTGTTGGCATATTATATATAGGCAGAAAAATTTATAAAATACAAATGCAAGATTGCTTTTGAACTTTCCTGGCCTTTAAAAAAGCAACCTCGGATGTTTATGACGTCGGGGAATAGCATTAATGGCATAGGGATAAAAATTTGAAAACCTTTGGGTATATGTTATTTTTTTAAAAGAAAATATATCAAGATATTACATAATTGTATATCAAAAAAATATCAATAAATATTAAATATATATTGATCCGACTATTAAATTGATATATCGTCATGTTGATTAATGAACTGTGTGAGATCACTTTATTTTCATTCAAGTGTATATATACATATACATATACATATACATCCATATATATACATACATACATACATATATATATATATATATATATATATATATATATATATTTGAAAACATGTAATTTTATTGTTAGCAAAACTAAAAATATTTGTATTAGGAAACTGATGTTTATGATTCTCCGAATATAATGGTTTCGTGTCGGTGATAGAATCTTAGTATATCATCCTTTCCCCTTGTTTTTCGAGAGAAACTATAATTGTTAAAATCAGCACCCAAATGGTCTGATCATACAAAAATTAGGCACCTATATACAAGTCCTCCGAAATCTGGGCAAAGGAGAAGAAGAAGAACAGAGAGAAAGAAAGGGACACCCTTTCTTTTTTTCCCCAGTTAATCTACGATCTAGGAGATATTGGCATAGTGCTATGGACAAAAAGATTCCCCATACACAAAAATGTACTATCAAGATTTATAAAAGACTAGTGCGAGACTGCTTTTGAACTTTAATAATATTATTCTTCATTTGTATACTCATGAGCTTTCAATCTGTGTTTCGGTCCCTCAAAAAAGTAACCACAGCTGTTTATGTCTGTAGAGAATCAGCTAAAGATAATGGAAATCAAGGAGGATGATCAGCAATTGAATGTTGGGAGAAAGCAATCAGCGAAGGAGCAAAATCAGCATGATTGGAAAGGGAAAACAGAGTCAGCTAAGGAAAGTCAATTGTGACTTAATTCTGAAGATCAACAATTAAGGAAGACACGATCCTTTACCGTTATTCAATAATTACTTTACCATTGCAATAGATACAGAGAGTTTTAAATGTATGTTTCAATTGTAAACTATATATAGTGGACAGTACTCTTGTAAAGACACACAAGGAAAATAAAGCTTATACATCTTTCTCTCTATCCTCTATACTCTTAAATTTACATGGTATCAGAGCCATAAAAGACCTACGTCTAGCAAATGTCTTCCTCAAACATCTCAAACACTTCAAACAACCTCCCATCCCACCCTTCTGTTATCTCCATGTCAACCATTGTCACGGTAAAATTAAACCATGACAACTTTCTCCTCTGGAAAGCACAATTAGTGCCATATCTCAAAGGTCAAGACCTATTTGGATATCTTGATGGAACCATCCCTAAACCAATGAAATTTATCTCGGTCACTGACTCTACTACAGCTGCTATTTCTGAAAGATTAAATCCAGCCTACACACATTGGATCCGACAAGATAACATTATACTAAGCACACTGATGACTTCTCTCTCTGAGTCAGTGCTTGATCAAGTGGTAAAATATACCACATCTATGGCTGTGTTGAATGCTCTAGAGGAAACATTCTCCTCACGATCCCGTGCACGCATCATCCAAATACGCACGCAACTGGCCACTGCCATGAAAGGCAACAAGACAGTCAGTGAATATTTCCAATTTATAAGAAGACTTACTGATGAGCTCGCTGTTGCTGGATAGCCCTTGACACATGATGATATTATCACCTACATACTCGCAGGTCTCAGTCACGAGTATGACAGCTTTGTTGCCTCATTAACAGCACGAATTGATAGCATTACACTTGAAGAGATTTATTCTCTTCTGCTGACAACTGAAGCCCGAATTTCTCGCCATCAGCTCACTCCCAATATTCAGCAACCCTCTGCAAACATGGCACAAAGGCAGTACAATTATCCAAGGCGTGGTGGTTTTCATGACAGGGGGCGCAATTCGAATCGTAGTGGATTCCATTCCACTAGCAGACACAATCAATTCCCCACCACTTGCCAAATATGTGGCAAAACCGGACACAATGCTAAAAAGTGTTATTTTCGTTTTGATATGTCTTACCAGGAATCAACACCACAGCAGCCAAAACAAGCATTTGCAGCAATACGTCATGGACAAGATGCAGGAGAAACACCATGGACTGCTGACACAGGAGCAGCACATCACCTTGCAAATAACATTGCTGATTTGAACCTGCAGAAAAACGACTACACTGGTTCTGATTGTGTGCACGTTGGTAATGGGCAAGGTTTGCAAATTTCCAAAATAGGGTCTTCCAAAATTACAACTCCTCATTCTACATTTTTACTAAATCAAGTCCTTCTTGTTCCAGAAATACAGCAGAATTTACTTTCAGTACATCAATTTTGTGTTGACAATAACGTGTATTTTGAGTTTCATGGTTTCTATTTTCTTGTGAAGGATTACTTGGGGAAGGTCCTTCATCGAGGCTATCTCCATGATGGTCTCTATCGGTTCACACACCTGTCCACTATCCCTCGTGCTTTTTCCAGTGTTCGGCAGCATGATTGGCATCGTCGACTCGGTCATGCTTCCAGTCCAATCGTGAATCAAGTCCTATCCATCCTCTCATTTCCTGTGGAAAAATCTAAAACACATGCTGTGTGCCCGGAATGTCAAATGGCAAAAAGCCATAATTTGCCTTTTATTTCTTCAAAGTTTATTTCTTCAAACCCTTTGGATTTAATTTTCACCGATGTGTGGGGACCTGCAGCAACAGCATCCACATCCGGTGCTACATACTATGTTAGTTTTCTTGACGATTATTCAAAATTTTTGTGGTTGTTTCTTATTCACTTCAAATCTGACGTTGAACAAGTATTTTTAAATTTTCAGGCGTATGTGGAAAAACAATTTGACCATAAAATTAAAGCAATCCAATCAGACTGGGGTGGTGAGTACCGTCGTCTCAATACCTATTTTCAACGTCATGGTATTCACCATCGCCTAGCCTGTCCACATACCCATCAACAAAATGGGTCAATTGAACGAAAACATCGACATATTGTCGAAGTTGGCCTTAGCCTATTAGCGCATTCAAATATGCCTATGAATTATTGGGAAGATGCCTTTAATACAGCCACTTATATCATCAATCGCCTTCCTACTCCTGTTTTGCACAACAAATCCCCCTTTGAAATTCTTTACAATCGAATCCCTGATTATCATTTTCTAAAAGTTTTTGGTTGCGCTTGTTGGCCAAATTTACGACCATATAACAAAAATAAACTGAATTTTAGATCTAAAACGTGCATTTTTATTGGTTATAGTCTTTGTCATCAAGGGTACAAGTGTTTAGATTTATCTACAGAAAAAATTTACATTTCGCGACATGTTGTTTTCGATGAAACTCTTTTCCCCTATTTAACTCAATCGGTCTCAACTACACAGTCCAACAACTCTTCATTGGTGTCTTTGCCTCGGCAATTAAATGTTCCTATGTCCACATGTCCCCCGAATTTGCAAACTAATCCTGTTATCACATGCACATCACATGCACTATCTGTCTCACTCTCTGCAGATACAGGTCAACAAGCTTCTCAAGCAGCCCCTGTCAGCCCTGAATCTCCTCCACCTGACGCATCAACAAGTGCAATTCCACACCAAACAGCCCAGCTGGTTCCATCCAACACTCACTCCATGGTGACTAGATCCAAGAACAATGTTCTCCGACCAAGGCAAATTAGTGATGTCTTCATTCGCCATCCATTACCAAGGGCACTTCTAGCAGACCTCAGCCCCAACCTCACAGAACCATCATCCTACAGTGAAGCATCAAAATTCCAACACTGGCGAGAGGCCATGAACAAGGAATTTTCAGCCTTGCTGCAAAATGGCACCTGGACTCTTGTATCCACTCCAGCAGTAGCCAACATCGTGGGTTGTAGATGGATCTACAAAATTAAAAAGAAAGCCGATGGGACCATTGAGCGTTATAAAGCTCGTTTGGTTGCCAAAGGCTTCCACCAGCAGGAAGGGGTCGACTTTACTGAAACATTCAGTCCAGTTATTAAACATGCCACCATCCGCCTTGTCATTTCCATTGCTGTCACCTCTAACTGGAACATCAAACAGTTGGATGTGCAAAATGCATTCTTGCATGGCAATTTGCAAGAGACGGTATTCATGACACAACCACAAGGATTTGTGCATCCACAATTTCCAACTCATGTGTGTAAACTACACAAATCCCTGTATGGTTTGCGGCAGGCACCCCGGTCATGGTTTTCTAAACTGTCCACAACACTCAAAATATTGGGTTTTGTTGAGAGTAAGGCAGATCCTTCTTTATTTGTGCTACAGACACCAACTTATAACATCTATATTCTCATTTATGTAGATGATATCCTCATCACGGGATCAAGCAATTCAGCAATTGAAGACATTATCCACTCCTTGCAAACTCAATTCGCTCTCAAGGACCTCGGCAACCTTACCTATTTCCTTGGAATTGAAGCTCTTCGCTGCCCCGAAGGAATGTATTTGACCCAACGCAAATACATCATTGAATTGCTACACAAAAGCAAAATAGAATATGCTAAACCATGCAGCAGCCCTATGTCCTCCACTTGTTAGCTCACCTCTACAGATGGCACTCCTTTTGCTGATATAAGCCTCTATCGAAGTATGGTTGGAAGCCTACAATATCTGGCCTTTACAAGACCAGATTTATCATTTGCTGTGCACAAAGTGAGCAAATTCATGCACAATCCCCTGGACTCTCATTGGCTTGCTGTCAAGCGTATATTACGCTATCTCAAGCATTCCATCTCCACCGGTTTACTCATCACCAGGAATACAGATTTTCAATTGCAAGCCTTCTCCGATTCTGACTGGGCAGCAGATAGGGATGATCGGCGATCAGTAGGGGCGTATTACATCTACATGGGATCCAATTTAATTTCCTGGAGTTGCAAACAACAACCTACGGTAGCTAGAAGCAGCACCGAAGCTGAATACAAAGCCATTGCCAACGCTGCTGCCGAATTAATTTGGTTCAGATCAGTCCTGAAAGAACTTGGGTTTCCTTTACAACGCAGCCCGATATTATGGTGTGATAATATTGGGGCTACATACCTTTCATCAAATCCTATGTTCCATGCCAGAACCAAGCATATCGAACTCGATTTTCACTTTGTTCGGGACCAGGTTTCCAACAAAGAATTGGTGGTCCAATTCATCTCCAGCAAGGATCAACTAGCTGATGCTCTCACAAAACCACTACCACCAATCAAGTTCCGGCAAGTTCAGCTCAATCTGAATGTCCGCGAACTACCCTTCAGATTGAGGGGGTGCGTAGAGAATCAGCTAAAGATAATGGAAATCAAGGAGGATGATCAGCAATTGAATGTTGGGAGAAAGCAATCAGCGAAGGAGCAAAATCAGCATGACTGGAAAGGGAAAACAGAGTCAGCTAAGGAAAGTCAATTGTGACTTAATTCTGAAGATCAACAATTAAGGAAGACACGATCCTTTACCGTTATTCAATAATTACTTTACCGTTGCAATAGATACAGAGAGTTTTAAATGTATGTTTCAATTGTAAACTATATATAGTGGACAGTACTCTTGTAAAGACACACAAGGAAAATAAAGCTTATACATCTTTCTCTCTATCCTCTATACTCTTAAATTTACAATGTCGGGGACTAGCATGACGTATAAATCCTAAAACATATACAATAATTACGATACAATTTGTTTTAATAGTGATGACAAGTATATCTTCCCACTATCTTTGTCTACTAGACAACAAATGGAAGGGCATGCTGTTTGGAAATGTAGCCACAGCTGCTGCATGCGATGCAGCCTATGTTTCCAAATTACATGATATTTTTAATTAGTTTTGAAATATATTTTTATCTTAAATGTCGTGCATGTATTTTCAAACAGGGACTAGATATACAGTGAATATATATTTTTATCATTGTTTTTAAAATCTGGATTTGTGAATTATTATTTATAAGGATGTAAAAAGGATATAATGAAAAAATGAGAAAATGAGATGAGAAAGGGGCTTCCATGATCTAATTTGGATACCATCTGCTACTCAAAAATCAAATTTTATATGGTTGGCAGTTCAGAATCGTCTACGTACAAGAATGTTCTTATATAGCTGGTACATAATTCATTCATCTATATCAGTCAACGTGTCCATTTTCTGTGTAGTTGACAAAGCTTCTTCTTCTGTTGCATGCTTGGAGATTTTGGGCCCTGGTTTCTTCGATAGTCTGATGGTCTTCAGACTATCGATCATCTACCGGGAAAGCATGGCTAAACAAAAACATCTGGGATTGCTTGGGGTATTTGGTTAAACAAAAACATCATAATCTTTAACAATACCTGACAGATATTCCCATGTGGATTCATGTTATGCTCTAGCTCTACACAGGCTATAAGCATGGTTGATATTCCCATGTGGTAGTGTAGTTAGTTCCTAAGTATGATTATCCTGGAGGGCCTTCATTTCATAATAAACAATCAAGTTCCACTATTCATCTAGCATAACCTCTTCAATGTTACGTGGAAGTTGTTTTAAAGATACTTTTCCAATAAAGACCTTTGCTTCATTTGACATGTTATGAGCTGACGTAAAATTTGTAATGGAATATTTGGACTTTCTACTTTCCTTTTGTGGAGAGTACTAGATGCCTGTTAGGTAAACTATATTGTATAACATCAAATCATATATAAGAGTTAGGAGACCTTACCTCAGTTGTAATGTTAGGTTTGTTCTCACGATTCTGAATTTTTGAGTGGTAAAAGTGTGTTTGGATCCATATTAGTAACGACTATTGCATGGCTTTGTTTGGCCTTGTTGGCAAAGGAGAAGAAAGAAGAACGGAGAGAAAGAAAGGAACACCCTTTTTTCTTTTTTCCAGTTAATCTACGATCTAGGAGATATTGGCATAGTGCTATGGACAAAAAGATTCCCTATACACAAAAATGTACAAAAATATGAATTTAACCAAGCTCACAAAGTAACAAAGTAACATATAAATAATAAAATCTTAAAACATCTCACTATTTGGCTCAATCCATCAAATTAAACTGTTTAACATAAATAATTCATATGAATAAAATAACAATGAAACATGTCCAAAAATAAATAAAATAAAAATGAGAGATTCAAATGGACTTAGTCTCTTATCCTAAAAGATGACATGATGAGTCATCCAATGTCGTTTCTATACCCATGTAATACGTGGTGTGGGTCTGTGTCCCTACCACACCTGAAGGGTACTTATTCCTGCCAATATTCTGCTGATTCAAATGGTCTTTTCAAGAAAGTATGCTCTGCTGGCTGCCAATATATCATCATGAAAGGAGATTTTGATGCGTTTCTATATGCTGCTGCGTTTTGAGGGCTGATTCGTTGGATAAAATACTGATGCGTTTGGGGTCGCTGTTGCTGTCATTATTCCAGTTTCTGCAGCGCTCGATTTTCTGGATAGAGCTGCTGCTCGCTGGAGAATTTCTCTACTGATTAATTGTGCATGCATCTTATCTGCTGCTATAATTTTGTGTTTTGCTACTGTCACGGAGTTTTTTTAAGCGGCAAAGGAGAGTTTTACTGCATATATGCTCTCCCAATTATCCGAACTCTAATTTCAATTGTTGAAAACAACAAAACACAGAGTCTTTTATTTTTTTTAATATTGATATTCAACAACTTCTTGCGCAGAAAAAATAATAGTACATCATCCTTATATTTATAAAAAGATTAGAACTCAAGCTGTCATAATCTAATAAGAACTGTAAATTAATACGAGCTCATTTAGAATACTTTTTATTGTTCTTAGAAAATGTAGAGTAAGTTACCAACCTGTGGCCTTCACAGTACTGATGCTTTTTATTAATCTCTCTTGCTTACTAGGAAAAATCTCGACATGATTGAAACAGAAGACGCTGAACATGGACGAAGACTTGACCATAAATTTCCTCTTCAAGTTAGGACCCAATCATTTACATTTGCTGGGTACATTGAAAATGCTGAACGTGACCAAAGACTTGACCATAAGCCTTGAGGATGCATTATTGCTTCTTGATGTTCACATTCCATGTGTCCAATCATTAACATTATTATTTTTCTTTCATTTTTATTTTTAAAAATCAATTTAACCAAAAAAAACAATTATTTTTTCTTTTATTGGATATATATGCAGACATTTGTCTCACATCACTTTTACTCTTCAATTTCGATAAGCTAAAATCTTATTAAAAGTGGTAATGGGCCCATTCATTTACATTTGCTGGGCAAAAGAAATGCATCAACTTTGCTTTGGCTTTAATAATTTATCTTTATGCTTGACAAATGCAAAGATCCACATAGAAGATGCTGAACGTGAACAAAAGACTTGACCATAGCTTTACGGATGCATTATTGCTTCTTGATGTTCACATTCCATGTGTCCAAATATTAACATTATTATTTTTCTTTCATTTAAAAAAAAATCAATTTAACCAAAAAAAACAATGATTTTGGGTCAGGTTTCTTCAATGGTGGGGTGTTGTCCTCAGACTATCGATCATCTGCCGGGAAAGCATGGTTGTTACTTTCATCTGGGATTGCTTGGAGTATTTGATTAAACAGAAACAACTCAATCTTTAACAATACCTGACCGGATTGGGATTCATGTCATGCTCTAGCTCTACACAGGCTATAAGCATGGTTAAGATTTTGTGAAGATAACTTTGTTTATACTGGAAATAATCTACTCATAAGCTCAGACGGGATAAGAAATTGGTATAACAACTTGCGATATAAACACTAATCCTTTGGTTTATTTTTTTCTATATTTTCTTTCTTCTTTTCTCCCTGAACTTCTTTTGTTATTCTTAGCCACTACTAGCTAGCCAGTTTTCTTCAATAGAACTCTTCGATTATCATAAAATAAAAATAGAAATAGAAATTCCTATCGTGTTTCGAAGTGCATAAAGATATATATTTTTGTAATATGAAAGGAAATGAAGAAAATAATCAAGAGTTAAAAATAAGATGAAAGAAAGGGGTTTCCATCATCTAATTTCGTTAATTATCTGAAGTCGGGCTAGCTGCATCATTTACTATTGGAACTCTTTGAAAACCATAACATTTGTTGTAAAAGTTATTGCTATTGTAAAAGCTATTTCAAAAGTCTCTTATTCCACATTGGCAAAATACAATTAACCTTTTGAGTAAAAAGGAAGACTTGTATCAAGTGTTTATATAATAAAACTTCAGATGAGATAATAACCAACAAAGAAAATAGAGTGAGCTCGTGCACATAAGGTTGAGCCGAGTAAGAGAAAAAAACTTTTGATTCGCCCCCTGCGCGTGACACAATGCCTATACTCTCTAAATTTTGTCTCCATATTAAAATAATTTTTGACGACCCTTAAACTGAAATTATTATATTTGCAACAGTTGAACAATTATTTTTAACAATCACAAAATTTACAACCTTTTTCATTTATTGTTTTCAGCAGCTATAACAGTCACAATCACTTAATTTCTTAACAACTATATTTTAAATTATTGCAACAAACATTTTAATTTTATAATAAATTTAAACATGATTGTTACATCATGATTGCCTATAAATATCATGCAGTTTTTCAAATAAAGAACAATTTGAAAATTATTTTTATCTTCTGTGTTGCCCTCTTGTGTTGAGGAAGAACTTATTGAATTTTGGAGGGTATTCTACTATTAAAGAAATATCCTCAAGGACCGTGGCCATGGCGGCTCAAGTTTTCTTATTTTATTTCCGTTCTTTGCCTTCATGCTTTACAACAGGATTTGCATTGGAAAATTTTAAAAGATGAAACATCACTAAGCTATTAATTTGTGGCCTTCATACCTAGCGATGCTTTAGCTTTATTAATATCTCTTATTGACGAGGAAAAAGATCGACATAATTGAAACAAAAGATGCACTATTACTTTTCAGTATGGATCCACTCATTGGTCCCAAGAAATGTGATAAGTTACCAGCTTTTGGCCTCTATACTGATGGCTTTAGCCTTAATCAATCTTTCTCTGCTTCACGATGCAAAAGATCAATAAAATTTGATGAACGTGAACAAAGAATTGACCATAAATTTTAAAGATGCCTTATCAATTCTCAATGTTATCAAGTAATATAAAGTAAGGTATCAACTTGTGGCCTTCCTACCTCTCATTCCTTTATCTTAATCAATCTTTCTCTGCTTTATTAATCTTTGTCTGCTTGACGATGCAAAAGATGGACAAACTTTAAACAAAAAAAGTAATGCTGAATGCGAAAAAGAATTTACCATAACACTGATCTCTCATCCTTTATCTTTGTATTTTATTTTATTTGTACTTCTTCATTCCTCTAAATGGCTGGAAAATCTTAATAAAACTCTTTCGATTATAATAATAATGTTGTATAACCGAACCAAGTTTGACAACGGCATCTGTAGATGTTAATTACGTAGCACAAAAGAGGTCTCCAATCTCTAGGGCCAGAGTTCCATAAAACCCACTACATATTTTTCCTTGAATCTTTATTAGGAAGATTTAGATCAAAAGGAGGATATCGTCATCATAGAAAACGAACCTGTGAAAAAAAAATATCAATCAAAATGTAGAAACTGAGAAAATACAAAAGATATATGTATTCATCCGATCAAGCAGGGTAGATCCAAATCATGTAAAGGGAGTGATCTCGGTCCCATTCATAAGTGCGCGACCTTGGGTCAACTAAGTTCCTAGCCTTCCCTGGGCATGTAAATTACCGGCCTGCAATTTTTTGAACTTCATAAGAAAAATGTCCACCAGTAATCCCAGTTAATGTACTACAGGTATTTTTTTTTTTTTTACAATAATAATACCCAATCATTTGAGGGTTAGTTCACATCTCAAATTTAAATAATACCCAACTTCAGTGATTGTTGTATTGGGAAAAAGAAATTTAAAAATAGGTATTTTAGAAATAATAGCATACTGCCTTCATATAAATATCCTTTTCTTTTCAACCAAAAAAAAAACGTCCTTTTCTTTCAAAAAAACGTTGGGTTTAGACATTTCTTTTGTAACGAAAAAAAATATTATTATTGTTGGTGGGAGAGACCAATGGTGGTGGCTTTTAAAAACTTAAAGATGATAAAACACATTGTTTTATTTCAACAAAAAATCAAGTTTAAACACCGATAAACTCTCCCTCTTTGTAATTCAAGTTTCTTTGTCATTGCTTGTCGTTTCACATGTTTGGGGGATGAGGTGGGAGTTATGGATAGTGCCGTCGACGCAACGGGGAATTTATTGTCCGGAGCACCGGCATGGGGGCCCACACTGGTTCGTTTACTCTTCCTAAAATTAGTGTCATTGAAAAACAATTTTCGAAAGTAGCATATGGAGATTATTTTGTTTTGAAAAGTCACGCAGCAAAACTGTGGATTCAATAGCGATTTCTTTTAATATATATATATATATATATATATATATATATATATATATATATATTAATTTTAAAAAATTAATGTGCTATCAATAAATTGCTTTAAATATTGATGCATATCAATTTAAAATTAAAAACAAATTACGGCGATATTATTGTACGTGCATATTTAAAGCAATGTGCAATAAAAAGTATTCCAAAAATTGCTTTAAATATACATCCCTACTATGTAAAATAAATTGATGATCCTATATGTGATCAATTCTTAATTTAGAAGATGATCTAAATAATAATAAATAAGAAAAATTATGGAAAATGAATTTATTATATTTTCGAACAACGTAATTATGACTAATTAGAGATCAAGATCACCCACAAAGAAGGTAAATCCTTATTTTCAAAGAAAAAGTTACCCAAAAGATAAACATAATTGTAAAAGCTCTATAAATCATATTATTAAACTTCCATACAACTTTACAGCTTCATATGCTTGTAGAATTGTGGAGTTCGGTGATTAATTGATGAATGAGAGGTTTTTCTCTCTCTCCAAGAGAATGGAGAAGAAGATAGGGCTATGAGATTTATGCACACATTCTATTCTTCTAGATGCCTGTTAGTGTATATGTCGATTTTTGACTTGGTCTTAAATAAACCCTAGAAGTTAGGGAAGGGTGGTTTGTTATTGTTTTTTCTGTTATAGTTTCCAGGAGAATCTCGTTAGTCTTGACAACATACTTGGGAGGTATTTTCGGCATTATTTTTTGCATTCCTTTAGTTATTAAGTTCAATTGTAAGGCTATATATGCTCAGTCTTAGTGCTTTAATTAAACAAGAAAATGAAGCCATTTTGCATCAATTGTTTGATCTCTGAGTCGCAACAAATATATCAGAGCTTCCCACTGAGGCCTGAGTAGTACAAATTCAAAGGAATTAAGAGAAACAACAACTTGTATTTTGCAGCAACAAAATCAATATGGCAAGTGACAACATTGGTTTTGTGCAACCAGCAATCTCAAGATTAGATGGTCATTATGACCATTGGAGTTTGCTTATGGAAAGTTTCTTGAGGTCTAAAGAGTACTGGAGTTTAGTGGAGAATGACATCACTGAACCTGTTGCAGACATTGTTCTCATTGAGACACAAACAAGGGAACTAGCAGACCAAAAGCTCAGAGACTTGAAAGCCAAAAATTTCTTGTTTCAGGCCATTGATCTTGTCACTCTGGAGACCATTTTCAAGAAGGATACATCAAAAGATATTTGGGATTATCTAAAGCAGAAGTATCGAGGGACAACTCATGTGAAACGAGCCCAATTACAAGCTCTCTGCAGAGAGTTTGAGATTCTTACCATGAAGGAAGGGGAGTCTGTTATATACTATTTTGCACAAACTCTAGCCATTGCAAATAACATGCATATCAATGGAGAACAATTGGATGATGTAACATTATTGAGAATGTCATCACCCAATTTTTGGGTGACTCCCCAAAATATACTAAAAAATAACAAAAATAAAATAAAAAGGGTCGGCATTGGTAGAAAAATCAATGTGTAAATTTTGGTTGTTTTCGAGAGTCTAATTGTATCTCTTTTATCCCCAAAAATAGAGGAAAATACAGATTTAAGGCAAAAATAATTTATCATCGGATAAATCTGTGTACAAATTAAGTCGAGAGATATAATTATATTTTTATGGGCCAATTTGATTTAATCGTCGGCCAATTTAAAAGTATAATTATGTTTGGGAATTAATTTAGGGTCCAATTAAAGGATTTAATTAAGTGCAAGGACTTAATTATACTTTAAGTTGGTCAAATTAATTTTATTAAGGGCTTAATCAGTGAAAAATCAAGTTAGGGAGCTTAATTCGGGTTCAATTGAGAAGTTGGGAATTTTCGGAGACTGAATTGCATTTTTCCAAGCCAATTGTGCGAAATCAGGGGTCCAATTGGAAATAATTGAGAGTTTAATGGTCAATTGAGGGTCAAATAGCATAAATTGGAAGTCAAGGACCAAAATAAAAAAGGCGCGCAACTTTAAGGCTAACATTGAATTTTTCACGGGGACACAATCGCACAAAATTAAAAGTTTAAAACCAATTACGGGTGCGATTGAATCAATTACAACTTGAGGGATCAAATTGTTTTTTTCTCTCCCTTCCAAAATCATCATGACGTGACTGCACTGTTCAGGTGAACTGAACAGTGCAGCACGCCGCTGCCCATTGCAGGTGCAGGTGAAGAGGCAGCCCATCGCTGCACGCAATGGGCAGACGAAGGGTTGCCTCCTTCACCTATAAATACCCGATCACCATGCATGCAAAAGAGAGGAGAAGAAAACTGGGCAAAAACGTGGAGAAAACGGGAGAGAAAAGAAAGAAACACTGGGCAAAAACTGGGCAGAAACAGAGGAGGAAGAAGACAGGGGAGAAAAGAAAGGAATTCACGCAGAAAGTAGAGAAAAGAGCAGAGAAAAGGCAAAAAAATAAGGGAAGATTTACGTGAGAAAGATAGCTGGTCTTCATCCCTCTCGGTCCAGCCCTTTCTCTCTCGGTCTCGGCTTCTCTCTCTAAAACCAGAGGCGTCGGTCTCTCTCTCCTTCTCGGTCAGCACTCCGGCCACCAGCTCAGGCCACCCAACTTCACCCTTATCACCACCGAACGCCTCCTATACATTCCAGAAGCCCATCCGTGGACCCAGCCGAAGGCAGCAGCAGCAGCAGTGCCCGTCGCAGCCACACAGCCCCGTCACCTTCCGACGCTCACTCCGGCCACCACAAGCCACCATTTCCGAAGACACCACGACCAGGATAATCACACCGACCTCCTCTACTCAAAGGTACTAACCGTTTCTCCATTTGGCATACTCGAAAAATCACTGTTGATTGTCTCCTACCTCTCGTCGTTCGCTGCATGCACATTTGAGTTGGGTCGGGCTTCGTGCCCGGCCCACATGCGTTAGGGAGGTGGGCTTACAGCCCACCCGGACTGGAGGCCCAGTCCGTGAGAGGTGGGCTGACAGCCCACCCAGGTTGTAGGCCAGCCCATTCAGAGATGGGCTGGACAGAATTTTTTTTATTTTTTTTTATTTTAAAAAATAGCAAAAAAATATAAAAATACAAAAATTTCAAAACATAAAAATGTGTTGTTTCCGTGTATACGGCCGGATTCCAAGATTTTTTTTTCCATCATATTTTTCATAAAAAAAAATATTTTGCATCTTCCTCATGTTTTAAAACAAGAATTGGATATCGTAACCGGTTTATGATTATCCGTTGGAATTTGGCCAAAATATCAAAAATAATTTTAAATATTTTTGTTTTATCTATTAGGGTGTAAATTTACATTGTAAAGTACATCCATGGATAAAAAAAAGGGTTTTTAAACTACGATGTAAATTTATATTGTAAAGTACATCCGTAGATAAAAAAGATTTTTACTACGGTGTAAATTTACATTGTAAAGTACATCCGTAGATAAAAAAAGGGTTTGTAATTGTGGTGTAAAATTACATTGTAAAGTACACCCGCAGACAAAAAAAAAGGTTTTTGAAAATGCAATGCAAAATTTTAAACTTAGAAAAACAATCAAACAACAATGCAGCTTACCTTAGGTAGGTGCACTGGGGGTGATGCGTCTTCCCCTTGCACAACAAGTCCCCTTACCTAGACTCTCACAAACCAATAGGTTCCTAGTAACCTTAATACTAGGTGGCGACTCCTAATAATTATAGTTGTAAATTTTACGGCTATAAACAACCTCATTTTCACCGCGCGCTGTTGTCTCCTCCAAATCACGGGGTGATGGCGGGGCACGAATAAAAATCGCCGTCGCGACAGATGGCGACTCCACTGGGGACTTGCTGGACTAAGCTTTGTTTTTTTTATTCTTTATTCTTAAGTCTGTTTTTGCACGCGTTTTTACTGCTTTAACATGCATTTTTACTGCTTTAGCATGCATTTTAATTTTCAAAGTAAACCCAATTTTAAGTTAGGTGGGGATTAGCGGTCTGCCCCATGACTTTCAGTCGGGGTTCAGATTCGTGAAACATCCAACTATGAACTGAGTGTTTACTTGATAATGGCGGTCATACTGTGCCCCAACCATTTCTTGTAAACCCCTATACTACCTTCACGGAAGGTAGTCACTGGGCAGTTCATAGACCTTCGGGACCAGATAGAAAGCTTACCCCTCATGTATTGACTTAGAACTTGTCTTTAGGTACAAACTCCCCAATAATTCACCCGATATGTATATACATACATTTGCATCCACATGTATCCATCATCGTGCATAACATATCATAGCAGATTGAAATATAGGTCCCCGAAGAGCTCCTACCACTTGACTCCAACAAAGAAATATGGAGGACGAAGAGCGTGCCCACCGTGATGCTCATTTTCAAGAAGAACTGGATTCTCTAAAAGCTAGCGTGGCTAGTCTTACCAGCTTACTCGAGCAAGCACTAAGAAACACCTCTGGCGAGGGTCCTTCAACTAGACCTGTAGCGGCTGCTCAAACACAAGGAATTAACCACCATGAAGAGGTGATAGGAGAAAGGGTTCAGGATCTGCAACAGAACCCAGTTTTTGTACAATCAGCAGTGCCGACACCTGCGCCAACCCCAACAGTTATAGAAGCATCAGAGGGTATTGACCAAGATAAGATGGCGACGCTGGAAGCCAGGATAAGGGCCATTGAAGGGGTAAACTTATATGACCTAGTAAAAGCTGCAGAAATGTGTCTAGTCCCGAACGTTGTAATACCAAAGAAGTTTTGTGTCCCTGAATTTATCAAATACACCGGGACACAATGCCCTGTCACTCACCTAAAATCATACTGTAACAAAATGGCAGAAGTAGTTCATGATGAAAAGCTATTGATGCATTTTTTCCAAGACAGTTTAAGTGGGGCAGCATTGAATTGGTACATGAGATTAGACAGCACCAGGATCCGTAGTTGGAAAAATCTGGTAGATGCTTTCATCAAGCAATATAAGTACAACATGGACATTGTTCCTGACAGAACAAGTTTGTCCAACCTGGAGAAGAAAGACAAAGAAAGCATAAGGGAATATGCGCAGAGATGGAGAGACCTTGCTGCACAGGTACATCCCCCGCTTCTAGATAAAGAAATGGTGACATTGTTCGCCAACACGCTGAGAGCGCCCTATTACGAACATGTGATGGGCAGTTCAGCACAACAATTCACAGATGCTATAGCTGTGGCAGAGCGAATAGAACAGGGAATTAAAAGTGGTAGAATTTCTGCACCTGTGGAGAAAAGGGGCTTTGAAGGCAAGAGAAAAGATACCGAGCATTTCGAAGATGACTATAAGGGTAGGAACAACCAATTCCAAAACTAACATAATCCTTAATCTCAAATTGCCAACATTAATTTTCAAGCCAAGGATCCACCTAAAAATTTCCCGAAAAGAAATTACCAGAAAACCCAAGATCAGCTACCTCCATTACCATTACCTTTGAATGAGATGTATCAAAACTTGGTAAGCACTGGAAAAATAGCTCCTAAACCTTATGCACCTTTGCAGCTACCTTATCCTGATTGGTACAAGCCTGATTTAAGCTGTGAATACCATGCCGGTGCTGTAGGGCATAGCATTCACACTTGTGGCGCCTTTAAGAAGATGCTCATGCAATTGATTAAAGCGGGGTGGATAACATCCGAAGTAAATCTAGGTCCGGCACCCAAGTAAGCTTCACAGAAATAGGGTACCAAGTGTCTGCACCATTTAAAGTTAAATCGGCAAAAACTTTTGAAAAGGGAATGGGCCGATATTGGGAGATGAAGTCTGCTTCCGTGATTTCTTTTTGTTTTGGTCATGTCCGCACATTATATCCACATTTTGACTTGTTGACAATTTTGCTTGTAATGCCACAAGACCTTTTTGTTGTTAAGCAAACATTTCCTTGCAGTGATTATGTATTTTCTTGTGTTTATGATGTGTTCTTGCTTTTTTGTCTAAATAACACAAGCACTCCATATACCTTTTCGTCCAAAGTATACATGATCCCATGATTTCATAAAGATTTTTGGCTAATCAAAGTCTAGTACGAAAATGAATGCCAATTTGATGTTTATTTAACAAATATGTTCTGGGAATTCAAAGGATTTCATTTGAAAGGTGATCTCATACCACCAAAACCCACATAATAAAGCTAATCTCTTAGCCAAACAAATAATCCAAAAAATCAGAAACATGTTTCACATGGAAAAGCAAAGCTTATTGATTCAGATTGCATGTTTTTGAAATGAGGAAAGGCCATCTTTGATATGTCATCACAAAGTCTCAAATATCCCTTGTAGTCCTTATTTGAGCCTAATATTTTTTCTTGATAATTAACCCTGACAAGGATCACACCCTACACTAGGGGGCAAGTGCAAAAAATAATAATAATTACAAAACAGTCCTCAATGACAAGTGACGCCCGAACAAAGCCGGGGGGCATAAACATAAAAACAGTTTTAGTACACTATAGCAAATTAATTCAACATTTTGGTAGTACTAAAAACCCAACATAGAAAGCCCAAAAAAAAAATACTGGGGGGCATGTCGCGATAAAAGCCTAAACAACATACTTTGGGGGACATGTCAAGTCAACATAATGTTAGTGCCAAAAATCTAATGAAAAACCCTAAACAAAATACTTGGGGGGCATGTCAAGTCAGCACAACGTTAGTGCCAAATACCAATGAAAAAGCCCAAACAAATACCGGGGGGCATGTCAAGGTCAAAGCCCAAACAAACACTGGGGGCATGCTAGGTCACTATGAAAATCAATCATGAGGGCTAAATGGAGTTCTAAGAGTAAGCACTAAGTGATCCTTAGTCTAAAAAACCCTTAAACACTTTTTGAGCCTACAAATATCTTTTTTTCATAGCCAGTAACCTAAGCCTACGTTACAAGCCTAATAAAGCCCTTTCTGATCAAATACGAGTTATCTGGATCGATAAGCAATGCTTTTCCATTTGAAACAATCCTTACAAATGTTTCACTCGACCTGATTGAAGCCTTCCTGACATACGAGACTTGCAAGTATCATTTCACATTCTTGTCAAAGTCAACATAAAACCTGACAATGAGATCAATTGAATTCTTTCGAGAACAAGTTTGTTAAACAAACATCAAAATAGTTTTTGTGCTTGGAATGACTTTGAAATTCCAAAAGTTTTGCATGAAAATATTTTTTGCAAATAGCCATCCATTTCCTGCAAACACTCCTAGCCTAAAGCACTGGTGTGACATGACCCGACTGTGGCAATCAAAATGGTTTTTGTGCTTGGAATGACTTTGAAATTCCAAAAATCCCACATGAAAACATCATCTTTGCAAATAACCAACCCCTTCCTGCAAACACCTGAAGCCCAAAACACTTTTGGGGCATGACCAAACAGCGGGGCAATCTAAACTGCAATTGAAGTTGGCTCCATTGTTTCTTTTCAAAGAATCCGGATCAAACTCGGGAGGCATGTTGATATGGAAAATCTATCATCTCCAGTGGTGAAAATCACAAGTTGTGGCTTGAGTACGCAGAAGCGAGAAGTCGTCAAAGCCAAAGATCCAAACCCTAGGAAAGGAAGGTCAGGAAGAAGGGGACCTATATCTCTCAGGTAAGTATAAATGCATCATCATGCATTGCATCCCCATTGAAAATCTAAAAAATATTTTGGAGGGATCGTAATTTACGAACCTTCATTCATTTTGTGTGCACGCTTTCAAGCTCTCACCTCTTTCATTTCCTTGAGCATGCTTTTCAACTTTATTTGTTTCTTGATTCTGGGTGTCATCATGCATTGCATCTCCCTAGGAATCCAAGAAATATTTTAGAGGAATTGTAATTCACAAACCTCTACTCATCATTTTTGTGTGCGCCTTCGAGCCCTCACCACTTTCATTTCTCTAAGAGCACTTGCGAGCCTTTCATCAGAACAAATAGGGTGTTTTTCAATCCTATCCCTTTCCTTATTTGAGTGAGCTTTCTAGCCATCAACCAACTCAGATAGCATGCTTTTTGACCCTATCTATTTCCAGAATTTGGGTGAGCTCTCTAGCCATCAATTAAGATAGTGCGCTTTCCAACCCTATCTCTTCCACTCTTGAGTGTGTTTTCCAACCCTCAACCATCAATTAGGATCGTGCGCTTCTTAGCCATTCCTTTCCTCTCGTTTGAGTGAGTTTTCCAACCCTCAACTATCAATTAGGATCGTGTGCTTCTTAGCCATTCCTTTCTTATCATTTGAGTGAGTTTTCCAACCCTCAACTATCAATTAGGATCATGCGCTTCATAGCCATTCATGTTCTGTCATTTGAGTGAGTTTTCCAACCCTCAACCATCAATTAGGATCGTGCGCTTCTTAGCCATTCCTTTTTCTCATTTGAGTGAGTTTTCCAACCCTCAAAACCACCAATTAAGATAGTGTGTTTTCCATCCCTATCCTCCTTGTTTAAGTGCGTTTTCCAACCCTTAACCATAAGCTAAAATAGTGTGTTTTCCAACCCTATTTTTCTTCCTTCTCGTGTGTGTTTTCAAACCACCATTTAAGATTGTGCGTTTGCCATCCCTATCCTTCTTGTTTAAGTGTGTTTTCCGACCCTTAACCATAAGCTAAAATAGCGTGTTTTCCAACCCTATTTTTCTTCCTTTTCGTGTGCGTTTTCCAACCACCAATCAAGATAGTGCGTTTTCCATCCTTATCCTCCTTGTCGAGTGTGTTTTCCAACTTCGACCATCAATTAAGATAGCGCGCCTTTCAGCCCTATGTTCCCTCCTCTTTGAGTGCGTTTCCAACCCTCGACCATCAATCAAGATATTGCATTTTCCATCCTTATTCCCCTTGTTTGAGTGCGTTTTCCAACCCTCGACCATAGATCCTAGATAGCAAGCTTTCTAGCCCTATATTCCATCCCATGAAATCTTCATAACCATTTTTTGCTTCCATCTGGGCAGGTCGCCCATCACAACAAGACCATCTCTTTGTTTTTACCATCTTCACCATTCTCACTTGGTTAGGTCATCCATTACAATGAGACCATTTTCCTGTGAAATTTACAAATACCATCATATTCCATCCTTTAAGTGTCCTCCTTAGGCCTCAATCCTTAGGTAGTGCACTTTCTAGCTCTATCTTACCATTTCCTTCTGAGTGCGCTTTATAGCCCTCATTCTCATTTCTGGATGGATCAACCATTTCTTGGTCTGGTAAATCCACTTTTCTTTTTCTTTACAACGCTTACTATTTAAAGTCTTTTATAAGACTTTAGTCGTAAGCATTGTAAAGAGGGGGGCAACTGTCATCACCCAATTTTTGGGTGACTCCCTAAAATATACCAAAAAATAACAAAAATAAAATAAAAAGGGTCGGCATTGGTAGAAAAATCAATGTGTAAATTTTGGTTGTTTTCGAGAGTCTAATTGTATCTCTTTTATCCCCAAAAATAGAGAAAAATACAGATTTAAGGCAAAAATAATTTATCATCGGATAAATCTGTGTAAAAATTAATTCGAGAGATATAATTATATTTTTATGGGCCAATTTGATTTAATCGTCGGCCAATTTAAAAGTATAATTATGTTTGGGAATTAATTTAGGGTCCAATTAAAGGATTTAATTAAGTGCAAGGACTTAATTATACTTTAAGTTGGTCAAATTAATTTTATTAAGGGCTTAATCAGTGAAAAATCAAGTTAGAGAGCTTAATTCGGGTTCAATTGAGAAGTTGGGAATTTTCGGAGACTGAATTGAATTTTTCCAAGCCAATTGTGCGAAATCAGGGGTCCAATTGGAAATAATTAAGAGTTTAATGGTCAATTGAGGGTCAAATAGCAGAAATTGGAAGCCAAGGACCAAAATAAAAAAGGCGCGCAACTTTAAGGCTAACATTGAATTTTTCACGGGGACACAATCGCACAAAATTAAAAGTTTAAAACCAATTACGGGTGCGATTGAATCAATTACAACTTGAGGGATCAAATTTTTTTTTTTCTCTCCACTCCAAAATCATCATGACGTGACTGCACTGTTCAGGTGAACTGAACAGTGCAGCACGCCGCTGCCCATTGCAGGTGCAGGTGAAGAGGCAGCCCATCGCTGCACGCAATGGGCAGACGAAGGGTTGCCTCCTTCACCTATAAATACCCGATCACCATGCATGCAAAAGAGAGGAGAAGAAAACTGGGCAAAAACGTGGAGAAAACGGGAGAGAAAAGAAAGAAACACTGGGCAAAAACTGGGCAGAAACAGAGGAGGAAGAAGACAGGGGAGAAAAGAAAGGAATTCACGCAGAAAGTAGAGAAAAGAGAAGAGAAAAGGCAAAAAAATAAGGGAAGATTTACGTGAGAAAGATAGCTGGTCTTCATCCCTCTTGGTCCAGCACTTTCTCTCTCGGTCTCGGCTTCTCTCTCTAAAACCAGAGGCGTCGGTCTCTCTCTCCTTCTCGGTCAGCACTCCGGCCACCAGCTCAGGCCACCCAACTTCACCCTTATCACCACCGAACGCCTCCTATACACTCCAGAAGCCCATCCGTGGACCCAGCCGAAGGCAGCAGCAGCAGCAGTGCCCGTCGCAGCCACACAGCCCCGTCACCTTCCGACGCTCACTCCGGCCACCACAAGCCACCATTTCCGAAGACACCACGACCAGGAGAATCACACCGACCTCCTCTACTCAAAGGTACTAACCGTTTCTCCATTTGGCATACTCGAAAAATCACTGTTGATTGTCTCCTCCCTCTCGTCGTTCGCTGCATGCACATTTGAGTTGGGCCGGGCACGAAGCCCACCCGGACTGGAGGCCCAGTCCGTGAGAGGTGGGCTGATAGCCCACCCAGGTTGTAGGACAGCCCATTCAGAGATGGGCTGGACATAATTTTATTTATTTATTTTTTATTTTAAAAAATAGCAAAAAAATATAAAAATACAAAAATTTCAAAACATAAAAATGTGTTGTTTCCGTGCATACGGCCGGATTCCAAGATTTTTTTTCCATCATATTTTTCATAAAAAAAATATTTTGCATCTTCCTCATGTTTTAAAACAAGATTTGGATATCGTAACCGGTTTATGATTATCCGTTGGAATTTGCCCAAAATATCAAAAATAATTTTAAATATTTTTGTTTTATCTATTAGGGTGTAAATTTACATTGTAAAGTACATCCATGGATAAAAAAGGGGTTTTTAAACTACGGTGCAAATTTATATTGTAAAGTACATCCGTAGATAAAAAAGATTTTTACTACGGTGTAAATTTAAATTGTAAAGTACATCCATAGATAAAAAAAGGGTTTGTAACTACGGTGTAAAATTACATTGTAAAGTACACCCGCAGACAAAAAAAAAGGTTTTTGAAAATGCAGTGCAAAATTTTAAACTTAGAAAAACAATCAAACAACAATGCAGCTTACCTTAGGTAGGGTGTACTGGGGGTGATGCGTCTTCCCCTTGCACAACAAGTCCCTTTACCTAGACTCTCGTAGACCAATAGGTTCCTACTAACCTTAATACTAGGTGGCGACTCCTAATAATTATAGTCGTAAATTTTACGGCTGTAAACACCCTCCATTTTAACTGCGCGTCGTTATCCCTCCATAGAGGGATGGCGGGGCGCAAAGCGCCAAAAAATCGCCCTCACGACAGAGAAGATCCTTTGTTTAATGACCTCTAAATTTGCTTATGTCGTATGTTCATTAGAAGAATCCAAATATGTTACTAACCTCTCCATTGATGAATTGCAAAGCTCTCTACTCCTTCATGAATAACGAATGATCAGCCAACTCATTGAAGATAAATTATTGAAAGTTTCATTGGGCAAAACCAACAGTCGTGAAAAGTCATCCACATAGATGAATCATGGAAGAGGTAGAAATCATGGGAGAGGTTGTGGACGTGGGAGAGGACGCTAACATGAACACCATCAGATGTCTGAACATGTTAGACCATGGGACAAGTCAAATGATGAAGGCTATCGCTGCCACAAATATGAACATTATCAGTATGAATGTCCAGAATCTGCTCGAACAAAAGAGGAATCAAATTATGTTGAATCAGAAGAAGTACTCTTGATGACTTACATTGAGGAGCAGAATGCAAAACTTGATGTCTGGTATCTAGATGCTGGGTGCAACAATCACATGAGTGGTAATAAATCTCTATTTTCTGATTTAAATGAAGATTTTAGAGAGCATATCAATGGAGAACAAATGGAGGATGTAACATTTTTGAGAAGATCCTTCGTTCAATGACCTCTAAATTTGCCTATGTCGTATGTTCATTAGAAGCCCTTGCATACCTTGCCTTGTTTGTAGATGTAAAAATAACAATATTGATTTTAGAGAGAATTTTATTGTATTTTTTCCTGTCCATTCTCTGTACATACAACTGAATATATATTGTTACATTGATGAAGAAAATTCTAACGTAACTATTCTTTAATGTACAATATCAAATCACAGGATCATATCTTCCTCAAATTGGGATCTGAAAGGTTAATTAAGGCTTGCATGATTCTGTCACTACTGCATTGGCTTGTTTTAGCATTTACGTTGATTCTCTCACTGTTGTGTTGGCTTGTTTATGCATTTATATTGATTCTGTCACTGCATAAATTCTTCTGCATTTGTTTCTATCTGCATTTATGTTGCACATATTTTCTTGGATTTAATTGTTGATTGTCATCCTTGATTTCATTTATTTCTTTTTGCATTTGTGCTGCATATATTCTTTTGCATTTAATTGTTGATCTTTTTCCTTAATTGTATTTAATTGTTGATCTTCATCCTTGATTCTAGTCAACATAATTTGATTCTCCACCCCCCCTCAATCTGAAGGGTAGGTCACATACATTTAGATTAAATTGAACTTGTCGAACCTTGTTTGGTGACAATGGTTTGGTAAGAGCATCAACTAATTGGTCTATCCTAAAGAGGAACTGAACTATAAGTTCTTTGTTGTAAACTTGGTTATGAACAAAATAAAAATTAATTTCAATGTGTTTGGTTCTTGCATGAAACATAGGGTTGGATGTGAGATAGGTAGCCCCATTATTATCACACCATAAAATCGGGCTACGTTGCAAACGTAAACCAAGTTCATGAAGTATTGATTTGAACCAAGTAAGTTCTGCACCTGCATCGGCAATGACTTTATATTCGACTTTAGTGCTGCTTCTAGCCACCGTAGGTTGTTGTTTGGAGCTCTAGGAAATTAACTTCGACCCCATGTATATACAATAAGCACCAACTAATCTGTGATCATCTCTATCAGTAGCCTAGTTAGAATCAAAGAAGGCTTGCAAATGGAAATATGTAGATCTGGTGATGAACAAACTTGTTGAACACATGACAGTAAGCCAATGAGAGTTAAGAGGATTGTGCATAAATTTGCTAACCTTGTGAACAACAAAGCTAAATCTGGTCCCGTAAATGCCAGATACTGCAGGCTGCCGACTACAATGTGGTAAAGGCTTCTGTCGGCAAAAGGATTACCATCAGTTGAAGTAAGGTGGCAATTGGAGGCCATTGGGCTGGTGCAAGGGCTTGGCGTGTTCCATCTTGCTTCTAAGTAGTAAATCAATAATGTATTTGTGCTGAGTAAAATAGATTCCATCTGAGCACCTAAGTGCTTCGACACCAAGGAAGTACGTGAGGTTGCCTAGGTCTTTGACAACAAATGTTGCTTCCAAAGAAGTTATAATGTCGGTGATGACTGATGGATTTTGATCCCGTTATTAATATATCATCAACATATATAAGGATATAAAGTATAGAGGTTGATGTCTTATGAACAAAAAAGGATGGATATGCCTTACTCTCAAGAAACCTTAGGAATTTGAGTGTTGTTGACAATTTTGAGAACCAAGATCTGGGAGCCTACCGTAAGCCATAAAGAGATTTATGTAATTTGCACACATGATTGGGATCTGAAATGCTGGAGAAGAATGCTGATATGTGTCTGCAGAAAACAAGACAAATAGTGCAGGTGGTGTGCATGTAGTAATATGGTTAAATTACGAATCAGCGGGACATGAGAGAGAGGACACATTTAGTTGTTGGGGAAGGGACACAGATGCCGAAGAAGGGTTGTTATTAATTACAGACTCGTAATTTTCGGAGTAGGGAAAAAGGGTTTCATCAAAAACAACATTTTAGGAAACATAGATTTTATCCATAGAGATATCTAAACACTTGTACCCTTGATGACAAAGACTATAACTAATGAAAATGCAAGTTTTAGATCTGAAATTCAGTTTATTCTTGTTATATGGTCTTAAGTTTGGCCAACAAGCACAACCAAATACCCGTATAAATCGATAATCAGGAAGTCGATTATATAGTGTTTCAAAGGGAGATTTATGGTTAAAAACAAGTGTTGGAAGTTGATTTATGATATAGGTAGCGATTTGAAAAGCATCTTCCCAATAAATCATAAGTAATTTTGAATGTCCTAACAAACTTAAACCAATTTCAACAATGTGTCGATGTTTGCATTCACTGGAGCCATTTTGTTGATGGGTGTGTGGGCAAGTGTTCAGTCGGCAATACTCACCACCCCAGTCTGATTGGATTTCTGTTATTTTGCTTTCAAACTATTTTTCCATAAATGCCTAAAATTTTAAAAAGACTTGCTCAACATTATATTTTATTTTGATAGGAAATAACTAGAGAAATTTGGAATAATCATCAAGAAAGCCAACATAATATTTAGCGCCTGATGTGGAGAGCTTTGATGCAACCCCCCCGCCCCCCACATCAGTGAAAATTAAATCCAAAGGTTTCGAAGAGACAATTGTAGAAGATTTAAAAGGCAAATCATGCCATTTTGCCATTTGACATTCAGGGCACACATCGTGTGTTTTAATTTTCTCTACTGGGAATAGAAGAATGGATAGTATTTGATTGACCATTAAATTAGATCCATGACCGAGTTTAGGATGCCACTCATGGGTACGAACAATGGAAAAAGCTTGAGGAATGTTGGATTTATTTGTGAACCGATAAAGTCCATCATGGAGATAACCTCGATGAAGGGCCTTCCCCGAGTAATCCTTCACAAGAAAATAGAGAGTGAAACTCAAAATAAACATTATTGTCAACACAAAATTGATGAGCAAATAGTAAATTTTGTTGAATTTCAGGAACAAGAAGAACTTGGTTAAGTACAAATGTAGAAGAAGGGGTTAAAATTTTGGAAGACCCAATTTTTGAGATTTGCAAACCTTGCCTATTACCGACTTGCACACTGTCATGACCATTGTAGTCGTTTTCTGCAGATTCAAATCAACAACATTATTTGTAAGATGGTGTGTGTCTCCCGTGTCTGTATGCCATGAGGTCTCCCAAGGGTTGGAACCATGACGCACTGCTACCAATGCTTGTTTTGATTGTATTGATGGTGAATCCTAGTCAGATAAATTGAAACAAAAATAACATTTCTTAGCAGTGTGTCTAGTTTACCATAGATTTGGCAAGGTGGGGGACTGATTATTGTTTCTGTGGGTGGAATTATAGCCACCATGATTGTTGACTCGCCCCCTATCATGAAAGTCACCACATCTTGGATAGTTGTATTGTCGTTCTGCCATATTTGCTACAGGTTGTTGGGGAGTGAGTTGATGTCAAGAAAGCCGAGCTTTAGAGGTTAGTAGAAGAGAATAAATTTCTTCAAGGGTGATGCTGTTAGTGCGTGTTGATATTGAGGCCAAAAATCTATCATATTCATGGCTGAGACCTATAAGAATATAAGTTATGGTATCATCATGGCTTAGAGTTTGTGTAGCAACAACTAATTCCTTAGTGATCCGTTTTATGAATTGGAAATATTTAGTGGCTGATCTGTTGTCTTTCATTGTAGTTGCAAGTTGTGTGCGAATTTGGAGAATGCGAGCACGAGATCATGAGGAGAAGGTATCTTCTAAGGCATTCCAAACAGCCATGGACGTTGTATAATTAACAACTTAAGCAAGAACTGATTCAAATAGTGAAGTCATAAGTATACTTAGGATGAGATTGTCTTGACGAACCCATTGAGAGTAGGTTGGGTTTAATCTTTTAGAAACAACATTTATTTCAGGATGAGGGATGGAAATGATTTTAGGTGGTTTGGGGATGCTCCCTTCAATATATCCAAAGAGATTTTGTCCTTTGAAATATGACACCATTTGTGCTTTCCAGAGAATAAAATTGTCATGGTTCAATTTTACTGTGACAATAGATGGCATGGAGATGACAGAAGGGTGGGTTGGTATTGCGGGGAAATTTGAGGAAGACATTTTCAGACGCTGGTCTTTTGTGGCTCTAATACCATGTAAAAATAACAATACTAATTTTAGAGAGAATTTTACTGTATTTCTTCTTGTCCATTCTCTGTACATACAATTGAATATATATATTTACATTGATGAAGAAAATCTTCATCCTTGATTGTATTTAATTGCTGATCTTCGTCCTTGATTTCAGTCAGCACAATCTGATTCTCTATAGCAGACAATAATCCCATCTCCTTCCATGATGCTGTCAAAACAAACATTTGGAGAAAGGCTATGGATGCTGAGATCATAACTATTGAGAAGAATGGGACATGAGAATTAACAGATTTACCTGACGGTGTGAAAATTGTTGGTGTCAAATGGATATATAAAACAAAGTTAAATGAAAAAGGTGAAATCGACAAACACAAAGCATGTTTGGTGGCTAAGGGATTCACACAAGAATATGGGATTGATCATGCATAAGTTTTTGCACCAGTTGCATGATTAGATACCATTCACTTCATGGTGTCATTCGCTACTCATAACTCTTGACAAATATTTCAGTCGGGCGTGAAATCTGTTTTCTTGCATGGCGAATTGAATGAGCAAGTTTGTGTCGAACAACCTCTAGGTTATATACAGAAAGGGAATGAATAAAAGGTGTATAGACTGAAGAAGGCACTTTATGGACTGAAACAAGCTCTATGGGCTTGGTATAGTCGCATAGAATCATACTTCTCCAAAACTGGCTTCTAGAAATGTCCTTATGAACATACTTTGATGGATGATTTGATCTTCACTGTAAATGATGATAACATATTTCTTGAATTCAAACAATCAATGATGAATGAATTCGATATAAGTGACTGGGGAAGAATGTGTTACTTCCTTGGTATCGAGGTCAAGCAAACATATAGGGGCGTGTTCATTGGACAAAAGAATTGATAACACGTACTACAAGCAAATTGTAGGAAGTGCGTTTGTAAGGCTATATATGCCCAGCCTTAGTGCTTTAATAAAACAAGAAAACGAAACCATTTTGCATCAATTGTTTCATCTCTAAGTTGCAACAATGCCTTGTATAGGAAACACGGACAGTTTTATTATTATGAAGCACGACGCTCAAATTTACTAAGCTAGATGCCATGAAGATGACACGCCATTACAAGTTTGAAGCAAGGATTTGGTGGCAAATACACACAGCTGTACAAGCATGGCTATTTATAGACAACATTAAGCATGCTCTAGACATTTCTTATGATACAACTTTTACTAGAATTCATCACTAGCCAATCGACTTATAGTAGACAGTTGATCTAGATTATTATTCAAGACACGATTTAGTTTCGTTACCAGAAGAAGCATTCACCATACTTGATCACACAACTTCAGAACTTGATGAGGGAGCACTGGCTTTGATATCAGAAAGCTTAGCAACAACTTCGGACATGCTAGGCCTGAGAGTAGGGGACTGGTTTATGCACTCCATGGCCAAGTGCAAAAGAGTGAGAGCCTGCTTATTATCAAACCTGGATCCTAACTTTTTGTCAACCAAATTCAGAAACCTCCCTTGTTGGTGTAAACGACCAGCCTGAAATTGCAAAACAGGGTTGCCTTGTAGCTTTAGAACAAGAATTGTCACTAGGGAGTATACAATCCTGCCAAAAATCACTTACAGTATCTAAAAGGAAGTCAGCTTCCTGGTTTGGAATATATTCAGTATTACTTCTCCCACTGACTATTTCAAGCACGACAATCCCATAACTGTACACATCTGGTTTAACTGTTATGGCTTTCCCCAATGCATGCTTAGGTGCCATATATACTCTGTATTAGTTTGAGAGATTAATCACTAGTTATAGCTAACGATAAATAAGATTAAATTGTTTTGATGATGTAATTTGCTGCTTACCGCGATCCCCTTGCTTTGATGGCTGTAAATGGATCTTCCTCGTTGTAAATTGTTGCCAACTCGAAGTCTGATAACTTTGCGGTAAGAGTTTTATCAAGCAAAATGTTCTTGGCATTTATATTCCCATGAACAATCTTGATCTTGATGCTCTTTTCTTCTTCTTCGTGTAGATAATTCAAACCTTACGCTATTCCTAGGCAGATATCAAATCTAGCACTCCAGCTTAGTTCTGTTTCAGTGTTTGTATGTCTTTGTTCTATAAATTCAAGGAATATGTTAGCTGTTGTTTTTCCTGCTTGAAGAAATTTACTTAGATTAACAAACATTATTTCAATCAAGCTAGGCTAGGGCAGAGAAAATATTACCAAACAAGGCTTTATGAAGGGAGCCAGTTTCCATGTATTCATAAATTAGCAGATGCAGGTCTTTATTGGAATAGCCACCCAACAATTGAACTAGATTTTCATGACTCAAGGATATCAGGTTGCCGATTTCACTTTTTAATTCATCTTTTTCTCGCTGTTCTGATGGCGGAGAAATCTTCTTCACTGCTAGTTGAATCTGATCGGGCAAATTAGCCTGCAAATTGAAACTCAAAATATAAGATACAGTTGTTTCATGACAACTTCAAAAATTGACTGATTAGCAGTAAGTGTAACCTTGTATACTACGCTGAAACGTCCCCTACCAATCTCCATTTTGGAGCTGAAAGTTTTAGTACCATCTATTATCTGTTGGAGGGTGAAAGATCTTTTCTGGACTTCTATTTGTTTTTCTATTTGCAATGAAAAAACCATCAAAGAATTGAATTAACAGACACTCTACCCAATAAGAATCTTTCAAGCAGTAAAATGCAGAATGGAGTTTGATTTCATATAGTCTCACCTCGCAACTCCCTATTCCCTAGCAATCTCATTTGCCATGCGAAAAGAAATAGAAGTAACGGAAGCAAATGCACAACCTATGGTGATCCCGGCTATTTGAGAAGCAGAAAGCTTCCCATCATGAACATCGAAGTCTGTATATATCAGAAATCAAAAGGTAATTTCTTTTTTTTTGCATGTGAAGGGATAAAACATATTCGAGCTTGAACAGAATTAAGAGAAATGTATTTTTTTTTTACTTAGAGTTACAGAGATGGCAGATACAAGAGGTCCATTCAGAGCTGCTGGGTTAAGCAGAGATCCTTTGCCAGCCCAGAAAAAATGAATTTCCAAGGGATTCTCATCAACAATCGCAGTGAAATTTGTTTTCCATGCTTCATTTGGACCTTTGGCCATCTCTATTATGTTGAGATCCTTCAGTTTTCTCTCACCCTGAAATGAGAATGAGTACCATACATGATGGAAATTGCTAGTACAATTAAGCTGTTGTTCAGAATAATCACCTGAATATACACATCAAAAATACGAGTCCCTAAGCTGCTATAGTCTTCATCCCGAGTATAAATAGTTTCAGCAAAGTGAAGTTCCACTGTGTAACTTCCTTTGCGCAGACAGAACCCGTAGTATTTCAAGGACACAGGGCAAAACCGAGCTGTTTTATATAATGATTCTTCTGAAACAGAAACTCCACAGGTCATGTTTTTGACGAAATCGCTAGTTGAGGAGATGAAGTCTCCAGAACAAGAATATGCCTGTTGATTGTTAAGCTGCTTACGTGGACACAAAGCTGACTCAAGCAGAAATGGAAGAAGATTGCAGCAGAGTTAAGTAAGACAGAGAAGTGTATTGTAATGTGTTTCTTTGTTGTTAGTTAATTCAGTTGTAAAGAAGAGGAGATCAATGTAACCTCTTCTTTTAATTGGTTAGTCAGTTAGTCAGTTACAAGCTGTTACAAGTGCAATCAACATGTGAAACGGATGGGTTCTCTGCAGTATATAAGCAGACAATTCATCAAGCAACACATATGTTAAATATAGAGTGAACTGACCTTTTTCTGTATCTCTCATTCTTCTCCAAAAAGCTCTCGGCCAAGTTCTTCTTTTTCACTTCTAAAACACCTAAGTAAACACCTGCAAGTCATTTTCACAGAATCAATTGAAGGTTTCTAAAATCAATAGAACTTCAGTTGAAAAACTTACATGGTATCAGAGCTCTAACCTGATTCAAGGAGGGGCGTAAATCTGTTAAAAAATCTTCAACCAAAGCAGAATTTTTTCAAGCAAAACATGGCTGGATCTTCAGACCTAAGAACACCAAAGTTCAATGGAAGTAATTACGACTTCTGGTCAGTTAAAATGGAAACTGTTCTAATTGCTTATGATCTTTGGGATGTGATTGAATTTGGCACATTGCCTCAATCAAATTCTGAAGAAGAACTGAAAGAAGGAACTGAAGCTGGAAGTTCAAAGGCTGCAACTACTGCTGCAACTGATGTTAAAAAGGAGATGAAGATTAAAAATGCAAAAGCATTAAGCCTCATTCAAGGAGCAATTTCAGACGAATTGTTTCCAAGAATAAGGAATGAGAAGACAGCAAAAGGAGCTTGGGACAATCTGAAGAGAGAGTTCAGAGGAGACAAAAAGGTTAGAGCAGTTAAACTTCAAGCCATTAGAGCTGAGTTTGAGTATATGAAAATGTCAGATGAAGAAGAATTAGATGATTATCTTGCTAAGTTTTTTGACATAATAAACAACCTCAAGTCACTAGGTGAAGATGTGACAGAAATGAGAATTGTTCAAAAATTGCTGATGAGTCTCAGCAGGAGGTATAAATCTATTGTCTCAATTATTGAAGAGACAAGAGATCTTGAAATTCTTAGAACTGAAGAGGTTGTAGCATCTGTCAAGGTATTTGACAGAAGAGAAGGGCTGTATGATGAGAGGGAGAAACAAAGAGGTACTGAGAGAGCATTCAATAGCTTGAAGTTAGGAAGTAATCAGTTTTATGGCAGTAACAAGGGCTCACAATTCAAACCAAGGCAAGGCTGGCAGGTACAAGAGAAAAAACCTGCACACTTGTCATCAAATAGCTGTAACAGCTATGGTTCAAACTGGAATCAAAGAACTGGAGCAAGTTCTAATAATTCCTTCATTTCACAGAATAGACAAGGGAGTAGTAGTCAAAATTCTGTGAAGCCAAAGTGTAATGTTTGTCAGAAACATCACTTTGGAATCTGCAAGTATAAAGGAAAGCAGAGGTGCAGTAAATGCAATTATTTTGGGCATAATGCTAAGGATTGTAAACATCACAGTCAGCTAGCAAACTATGCACAAGAAGAGGAGGATGTCTCAACAGGAACAATGTATTATGCTTGTCATGCAACAAGTGTAAAAGATGAAGATGTATGGTTTGTAGATAGTGCATGTAGTAATCACATGACATCTCAAGAGGCAAAACTGATTGACATTAACAGAAAAGTTACCTGCAAAGTGAAGATGGGTTCGGGTGACTTAGTTCAAGCTACTGGAAAGGGAACACTTGTGGTTGATACAAGTCAAGGAAGGAGGTATATTGAAGAGGTGTTGCTGGCTCCAGGTTTGGACGAAAATCTGCTGAGTGTTGGGCAGATGATGGAGGATGGATATTACATTTTATTTGGGGGTAACAAGGCTGTAATTTTTTATGATGAAAGCCTTACCAATGTGTTAGCAAAGGTAGTGATGAAAGGGAGTAGATGTTTCCCACTCTCTCTTGAGTCAATACTACCTGCAGCAAGAAGAGCTTCAATAGTTGAAGAATCATGGATTTGGCATAGAAGGCTGGGTCATTTGAACTTTGACAGTATGCAGAAAATGCAGCAGAAGAGAATGGTTACTGGATTGCCTATCTTAACAAGCATTGATGCTGTGTGTGAGGGATGTGTTCTCGGGAAGCATAAAAGAGAGAAATTTGCTAAAGAAGGAAGTTGGAGAGCCAACAATCCACTTGAATTGATTCACACTGATTTATGTGGACCAATGCAGCATGAATCAAGTGGAGGTAGCAAATACTTTATCACATTTATTGATGATTTTTCAAGAATGTGTTGGGTGTATTTCTTGAAGAATAAATCAGGAGCATTAAATGTGTTCAAAAAGTTTCAAGCCTTTGTTGAATTGCAAAGTGGTTTCAAAATAAAGAAGTTGAGAAGTGACAGAGGAGGTGAGTATACCTCCATTGAATTCCAGAAATTTTGTGAAGATCAAGGGCTGGAAAGGCAGTTAGCTGTGGCTTATTCTCCTCAGCAAAATGGAGTTGCTGAAAGGAAGAATAGAACCATAGTTGAGATGGCTAGATCAATGATGAAGGAGAAGGATATTCCTGTGGAGTTTTGAGCCGAAGCTGTTAATACAGCAGTGTATTTGCAGAATAGATGTTTTACAACATCAGTAGCAAATCTAACTCCTTTTGAAGCATTTACAGGAAGAAGGCCAGGCATCAAACACCTCAAAGTGTTTGGATGTGTATGCTATACTCATGTCCCAGCATGTCTAAGAAAGAAGTTTGATGACAAAGCTGAGAAAGGAATATTCATGGGTTATGGCAGCTGTGAAAAAGGTTACAGAATTTATGTTCTGCAATCTAATAGAATTGTGCTATCTCGAAGTGTGGTTTTTGATGAAAACAATAAGTTTTCATGGAAGGAAGGGTATGAAGAGGACAAGAATTTCATTCCCTTGCATCTAGTGCTTCAAGGCAATGAAGAAGAAGCACATACTGAAAGCATTCAGTCAAATGATGGTGAATGCTCTCGGGAAATTGCAGAAATCAGAGATGTTGATGAAGACAGCAGCTCAAGGTCAAGGTTCAATGATTCAACTCCAGTAAAGATAAGAACACTGGAGGATATATATGCTAGATGTAATCTAAGCATGGCAGAACCAGAAACCTATTCAGAAGCATCTAAAAAGGAAGTGTGGCAGCAAGCCATGAAGGAAGAATTGGAGATGATTGAGAAGAATGATACATGGGATCTTGTGGACAGGCCTAATGAAAAACCTGTCATTGGGGTCAAATGGGTGTTTAAGACCAAGCTAAACCTAGATGGGACAATCAACAAGTACAAGGCTAGACTTGTAGCCAAGGGGTATGCTCAAAAACCTGGAATTGACTACAATGAGACTTTTGCGCCAGTGGCTAGACTGGACACAATTCGAACTCTAGTAGCACTTGCAAGTCAGAAGAACTGGAAATTATTCCAGTTAGATGTTAAATCAGCATTCCTAAATGGGATGCTTGATGAAGAGGTATTTGTTGAACAACCTGAGGGGTTTGTAGTTCAGAAAGCAGGCCACAAGGTTTATAAGCTGAAGAAGGCATTGTATGGTCTTAAACAGGCTCCTAGGGCTTGGTATAGTGAGATTGATGCATATCTCACTATGTGCAAGTTCAAAAGAAGTGCTAGTGAAGCTACATTGTATACAAGGTCTGATGGTGAAAGAAATCAGATCATTGTATCCATTTACATGGATGATATAGTATTTACAGGTAGCAGTGAGAGCATGATGAATGAATTCAAAAGGGAAATGATGCAGAGGTATGAGATGATTGATCTTGGTCTTCTCCATCATTTTCTGGGAATGGGAGTAATGCAATCTGATAAATGCATATTCATTCACCAAAGTAAATATGCAAGGACCTTACTTGAAAAGTTTGGGCTTGCTGATTGCAAACCAGTTTCAACTCCACTGGTTATGGGAGAGAAACTGAGGAAGGAGGATGGAAGTGAGCTTGCAGATGAAAATGTTTACAGAAGAATTGTGGGTAGCCTGCTGTATTTGACAGCAACAAGGCCTGACCTCATGTATGCTGCTAGTTTGTTGTCTCGGTTTATGAATAAACCAACAAAGAAGCACATGGGAGTTGCTAGAAGAGTCCTTAGATATGTTCAAGGAACTCTTGACTATGGGATAGAATATGTCAAGCAGAAAACAACAACACTTGTGGGGTTTTGTGATGCAGATTGGGGTGGAACTGAAGATGACAGTAGAAGCACTTCTGGCTATGCATTTGGCTTTGGAAGTGGAGTATTTTCATGGGCATCACTAAAGCAAAATACTGTGGCATTATCAACTGCAGAAGTCGAGTATGTCTCAGCTTCTAAGGCAACTACACAAGCTATATGGCTAAGGGGTGTGCTTAATGATCTAGGTGAAGTGCAAGCAAATGCAACATTACTATACTGTGATAACATGTCAGCAATTGCGATGACAAGAAATCCAGTATTTCACCAGAAAACAAGGCACATAAATAGAAAAATCCATTTTGTAAGGGAAGCAGTTCAAGGAGGCATAATTGACATGAAGTTCTGCCGAAGTGAAGATCAAATGGCAGATATATTCACTAAGAGTTTGCCTAAAGATAGATTCAATCTATTGAGGTCTATGCTTGGTGTCAAACCAGTAAGCATCTTAGGAGGGAGTGTTGATTGTTAAGCTGCTTACGTGGACACAAAGCTGACTCAAGCAGAAATGGAAGAAGATTGCAGCAGAGTTAAGTAAGACAGAGAAGTGTATTGTAATGTGTTTCTTTGTTGTTAGTTAATTCAGTTGTAAAGAAGAGGAGATCAATGTAACCTCTTCTTTTAATTGGTTAGTCAGTTAGTCAGTTACAAGCTGTTACAAGTGCAATCAACATGTGAAACGCATGGGTTCTCTGCAGTATATAAGCAGACAATTCATCAAGCAACACATATGCGAAATATAGAGTGAACTGACCTTTTTCTGTGTCTCTCATTCTTCTCCAAAAAGCTCTCGGCCAAGTTCTTCTTTTTCACTTCTAAAACACCAAAGTAAACACCTGCAAGTCATTTTCACAGAATCAATTGAAGGTTTCTAAAATCAATAGAACTTCAGTTGAAAAACTTACAATGCCCACGTTCCCGGAACGCTGAAAAAACTATCTGTAGAAATATCTTCATCATATGGTTTCCCTTCAGCGTTAGTACGTGCGCCACCGCAGTTTATGAACAAGGAATGATCTGCAAAACATTATTGCCATTAGAAACTGAAGGACTTAGATTCTATAATCTTAATTTAAATTTCATGAATAAAAGTTTAAAACATACGTTTTGATGTACATTTCTTACTCAATGCAAGGATAGAATCCCTATAAAGAACAGCAAACTGTTAGGATTGATAGAGTTTGCAGATATTGAAAGAAGAATTAGTTTAGATACAAGAAGAAGGAGAAGAGAGAAAAGAGAGGGAGACTGAAATTTGAATATTTGTTGTATTGATATTCTGTTTTGCATACATTTGTTGTGTGCACCTCTCTATTTATACACATTTCTCATACATTCTTTTATAATCTAGATTACAAATACAATATTCTAGAATATATCTTCTATACTCTAACACAAACATGCTTGTGAGAAAATTAAAACTCATCAGTAAGCAGTGTTACAGTACAGAAGATTAAAATTCATCAGAGTACAAACTGGTCCGAAGGATATAAGAAAACACTCACAAGTTGAAGTTTTAGAATGAAAGAAAGATTTAAAGGAAACAAAAGAAAAACCAAAATCACAGAACTTACATATTTGGCTTTCCAGGGTCCAGGGTCTTGACTTCTGTTGAATTATGGTGTGTTGGATATGTAATGTTACCTTTGATATCTGTAAAGTTATTATAAGACAAATCCCTGCAACATAATAGTTTTCGTAAGAGAAGGCATTTTCTTTTTTGTTTGTTTGATGAAGATTATTCAATAACCGACTGTAAATGTAAAATAGATGCATCGTCCCAAACTTGAGGTTATGGAAACTTACGCTGTAACGTTCTCCAGAATCCAAGGAGGAATTGACCCAGTAAGCTTATTGTTCGTGAGTAACCTGTTAAAAAAGCAAATTATCGCAATCTCTTAATGGATTCTGAGAAACAACCTATGATGAGTTGAAGAAATTAATTCACATACAGTCTATTCAAAAATGGCGCATTCTTCAAAGATTGTGGGATCGAACCGTTCAAGTTGTTAAAGCTCAAGTCCAAGTACATCAAAGCTGATATAACAAAAACTATAAAAAACCCATAGCAATTGATAACATCATAAAGAAAAATGAACTTACAGGTAGTTTAATGCTGTCCAATTATTACCAATGTAGTCAGGGATTCCACCAGTAAGTGAACAATTCCTCAGTACCCTGTAAAAACCATTTAAAAAGTTTGTAATTTTGGATTTATCTGTTGATTGTGATTTCTGAAAGCAAAATTATTTATGTATCAAATGTCATAACCGTGTCATGATGATACTGGTGGGATTATAAGTTTTCAATCCCTTAATTAAAATTATTATTAGCAACATGGAACAAATCACTCACAGGTAATACATGTTTGTCAGTTTTCCAATTTCTGGGAAAGAGAAACTAGTGTTAAGATCACTGACCAACCTGGAAAAATAAAAAAGCATTCTTAGAAACATCAAGTAAAGAACAAATCTTTATTTGATGTGGGAAATAAAGATAAGTCGAAGACAAAGCATTTACAATATTCCAAGACGGGACAGATTGAAAATTCCACGAGGCAGCTCCCCTTCGAAATCATTTCCCATGAGGTACCTGTGATCAGTATACTCAATAGCTTAATTGTATATCAAAATAATCTAAAAATAATAAACAATTTAATTTAAAACACAAAATAAAAAATTCAAATAATTTCAAAAGTATTTTTGATACGCATTGCATTGCCTCACAGACACCAAATGTGTCATATAATTAAATAAAATTCGTGTAAAAGTTTTTCCTACAAAAAGTAATTTTAAAAAAAAATTAATTTTAAAAATCATTTTTGATATTAATACATCAAAATGATCTAAAACATTAAAATAATTTAATTTAAAACACAAAATAAAAAAATTAACATAATTTCAAAAATAATTTTGACACGCAGTGCCTAGGGGTGAGCAAAAAAACCGAACAACCGATTAAACCGAGAAAATCGAAAAAAAATTAACCGAGAAAATCGTAAAAATTAAAAAAACAGATTAAACCGATTATAAATTTTTGAAAAATGTTCGGTTCGGTTCGGTATCGGTTCTGTATGGACAGAACTGATTGACCCGACCCGAACCGAACCGGTTCGATTTAAAATTTTAATATAAATTGAAACTTACGAAACCCTAATTCATTTGTCCCCATCCATTCGCCTCTCGCCCGCCTCCCTCACCTCAGTCCCTCTGCAACGAAAGTTTCGTCCCTCTAAGAAAGCCTCGCAGTTTGGTTTCACTTTGCATCTTAATCTTCGTCCTTCTCGCCTCTTGCCTACCTCTGTCTCTGCAACTTATATCTCCCTCCCTCTCGCCTCTCGGTTCTTGGCTTATCCCTCCCTCTGCAACCAACCAACCAACCATTACCCCTCTGCAATCTGATCTCAGCATTTGTTTGTCTACTTGTAATTAGCGAGTTGATTGTGAATACAATGATGAATTGTTTGATTTCGTTCATTTTCGGTTTTTTCAATTTTTTTAATCTTAAAAACCGAACCGAACCGAACCGAAAGTGGTCGGTTTTTTATGGGTTCGGTTCGGTTTTGGTTTTTTTATAAAAAAAATATAATTTTCGGTTTGGTTACTTTTTTTGATAAAACCGAACCGAACCGAAAATGCTCACCCCTAGCAGTGCCTAACAAACACCAAATATGTCATATAATTAATTTTATATTTTTTGGAATCACATATTTTTTTAAAACATTAAATAAAATCCGTGTAAAAGTTTTTCCTACAAAAATGTAATTTTTAAAAACAATTAATGGTACGTACGAAGCACCCTTTCGATTTTCTATATATGAGCTTGGAATGATTTACAGTTAAAATTTCTTAGGAGAAAAAATGCAGGGAACTTACAGGTCAGTGAGATTGGTGAAATTTGCAATGAACGGTGGTATCTCACCACTCAACTTGTTCCCAGAAACAGAACTGCGAAGACCAGTAACGTTTCTATTAAGCAAAATGGACCACCGAGAACAATGAGGCTAGGAAATAACATTAACAGATGCACTTACAAGCTAAGCAGAGATTTAAGATTGACAAAACTGTCTGGCAATCTTCCAGTCAAGCTGTTGGAACTCAAATAGCTGTAACAAAACAAAAACTCCTGAGTTTTTTATACAAGAATTAACTGAAGGATAAGTTGTTGTCTCAATTAACTGAATCATTATGCAACTTACAGATATTTAAGCTTCCTCAATTTTCCAAGTTCTGTCGGAAGATCACCAGAGAGTCGATTCTCTCTCAAACTCCTAATTAAATTAAGAAAATTAAGGGATTAATACCGAGCAGAAATGGAATAATAATTAAGGGATAAATTAATTGGAATCGGGGAGGTTGAGCTAAGAATATTTACAGTTTTTTGAGATTTAAGAGGTTCCCCAATTCTTTAGGAATTGGACCTGATAACATATTAGAGCTCAAGGACCTGCAACCATAATTTTTTTTTCCCAAGGATTGCAAGATCATTAGAATGGTAACTAAAGCCATCAACTTTGATAAGTGAGTAACTGAAGAGACGATGATGGTTGTTTTACTTACAGAGCGGTAAGGTTCATCAAATTCCCTAAAGATGGAGGTATGGAATCTTTAAGGAAGTTCATGCGCAGATTACTACGGTCAGTAAACAGGACAGTTACCATTTAGTCCAATATTATTATAAATTATCGTAGAGAAGGTTAAAGACCAAAAAAAGAAAAGAAAAGGGCAATACAGTGTTTCCAGAGCCTCCAGATTCCCTAATGTTGGAGGTATTTTCCCAGATAATTGATTATATCCAAGGTTTCTGATAATTATCAGATAAGTTTGTGACGATCACAAGAACGTAAAATAAAAAAAAAAAAATAGAAAAGATCAATCTGGATCACTCACAGAATTTCTAGCCGAGTCAACTTCCCCAAGGACTCTGGAATGGTACCATGGAGTTGGTTTTCGGACAAATCACTGTTCAGGTAATTAAGTCCATCAAATAAATATGTTGCTGAAGAGCATAACTGATTAAGGTGTCATATTCAAACCCTCAGTGGGAGAAACATTTATGAATTTGTCCGAAAGAAAAAAAAAATCTCTAATTTCATTTCAACAAACAAATCATGTGGGATTGACTTGGATAGCTAGTTTTACTGTTGATTGATGGAAAACCAGACTCCTAAAACAACTTGTTAGAGTTTTTTCTAGGATCTTAAAACAATATTTTAAAAAATCATAGATCAAAACAGAATAAGAAAAATAAAGGAGAGATAACAACAAACAAATTTATTTAGTGGGAAAATCACCTACTCCATGAGCGTATCAAGATTTCACAATAATTGTTTTTAGTATAAACACCAAAAAAATCTCACAAATCTCGCATCAACTTC
Organism: Salix purpurea; assembly: GCA_027405865.1. Lineage (NCBI taxonomy): Eukaryota > Viridiplantae > Streptophyta > Magnoliopsida > Malpighiales > Salicaceae > Salix > Salix purpurea. The sequence continues at coordinate 1,029,711 of JAOWLH010000040.1, read as the reverse complement.
TTAGATGTGCAACATTTATAAAATCACGATGAGAGAACAGGTTAATTTTCCCCAAAACTATCAAAATTAGACGAGAAAAGCATGCTAGAAGCACGCCTATGTCGCTGTTAGACTAAAAAAAAAATATTATTTTAATATTTTTTTTTAACAAAAATTACTTTGAAAATTTACCCAAACTACACCTGAGAAGAGTTTTTGTACAGGTGCGGCTTATAAACTAGAAGTTACAAACCATTTTGTGGCAATATTACCTGCTTTCAGACTTTCAAGTGTTACTTAACATATATAAAACCATTTTAAGCAACATTAAAACAATTTACAATACACAGTAAAACGGTGGTTTTAGATCAACACCACAGCAGCATATACCTACATTTTGTTCAGGTGGGTGAGCTCACTTAAACGCTCATCGATTTGTCCACTTAATCTCATGCCGTTTGAAACTCTGCCAGCCAAAAATTAACTCAGTGAAATTTGGAATCATTTATGACCCACGTGATTTATATTTCAGGAAAATATTTACAGAGAAGTGATGTGGCAAATATTGGTAGTGCTTCCATTGCAGTCATCACATTCGAAGGAAATACTTCTATCATCGGTCTTTGAGCAGTAATTACGTGAAGTTAATGGTTCTGGTAACCCCAACTTGACGATGATTGTTTTAAGAGCATCCACTGCATGGAAGATATTTTAACAAATAATTAATTCATCGTCTAATTAGTTGATTACATAAAAATATTTACGTTGAAATTTTCTTCGAAAGTTATTTACATGAACTGCCTGTTAAAAATAATGAACTGCTCATGCTCGAATACATGATATGTCAACATGCATTTAATAGAATTTCTCAAATTAAAACACCAAAAATATCATTAACTCTAAAATAAATAGTATAAAGAACTGCTTGTTAACAATGCTATCTTACACACACTATAATTGTATCAACTCTCTGCTTTATTGAATACCTTTAGGCTGCTTATATAGCCATTACATACTGTCAAGATTATTGAAAGCAGGAAAAACAGAAATAACCACCGAGTCAGTATTATTCTAACTGACTACTAACAACTTTGCTGACTCATAATAGTTTGTTATTTAACAAACTATATCTAACTGCATTAACAAACTATCCCAATCGCCATCTAACACTGCTCATGCGCGAATAGACTTAGCAAGCAGTTAAAATCTCGATAATATGTAGTAAAGTTCGAGTATGTAAAGAAATAAAATCATTGCTAGTTGCGCACCGTAGAGGTAAAGTCAAAACCCTTGTCTTTTGATGAGTTGACAAGGTTTAACGTTAATTTCGAAAAGAGAAAAAGAAGAATAAAAACAATTTTATACTTTTCTTTTCTAGATTTTTTAAAAATTAAAGGACCTTTGGAGTCAGACAATATTACTCACCTTCAGCACAAGGTAACCCTTCATCTGTGTAAGGATTTTCTGGAGAACAAGGTGACCCAGAGCCATGTTGACAAAGAAGAAGGAGAAGAGGAACGGAGAGAAAGAAAGGAACAGCCATTTTTTTTTTTTTTTTGTTTCTCAGTTTATCTACAATCTGGGAGGTGTTGGCATATTATAGGCAGAAAAATTTATAAAAGACAAATATATCAAGATATTACATAATTGTAAATTAAAAAAAAATATCAAGAAATATTAAATATATATTGATCCGACTATTAAATTGATATATCGTCATGTTGATTTGTGAACTATGTGTGAGAAGCATTTCACTTTATTTTCAACCAAGTGTATACACACACACATATATTTTTATTTGAGTACATGTAATTTTATTTTTTCATTTGGATTCTTGTATTTGAATTCTGAGAAACCTACTATTACTACTCTCAGTTTTCAATTCTACAATCAAATTTCAATCAAAATAATTAAAGACACCCTTGGAAAGTCTTAGTTGAAGGATATTGTTACCCCATTCTTGAGCATATTTTGAGTTATTTTTGGTCAAAATATTAAAAAAATAGAAACAAAAACAAAAACAAAAACAAAAACCAAAAAAACATTTTCTTGAACCTGACATTGGTTAAGTCGGTGGTTCATACGAGAAACTGGTCTTTAAGGATTCTTATGGTATTCATTAGAATGAAAGGGGTTGTGGTGTCGCTACTGGAAGGGTGCCCGTTGATGCATGGATCCTTTGTCGCTATTCAAGGTGATGGAATTGTGGACGGTGGCAGATGAAGATCTATTATGCAACCTTTGCTACGGTGAGTCACCAGTCGGTATTGGTTGTAATGGGTTTGTGGGTGGCTATTGTTGGTGATTTTGTGTTACTGGTTTTGTTGCTGACGCTAGTGATCTACTTATGTCTCCTACAGTGTCGATCTAGTGGTTGCCGTTGGCTTGTGTCAAAGGTGCTAAATTAGCATGGATCTGTGGACTGATGTGGTGGTCTTCTCGGTGGTGGGTCTGCTATGGATTGGGATTCATGTTATGCTCTAGCTCTACACAGGCTATAAGCATGGTCAAGATTTTGTGAAGATAACTTTGTTTATACCGGAAATAATCTACTCATAAACTCAGACGGGATAAGAAATTGGTATAACAACTTGCGATATAAACACTAATCCTTTGGTTTATTTTTTTCTATATTTTCTTTCTTCTTTTCTCCCTGATGAACTTCTTTTGTTATTATTAGCCACTACTAGCTATCTAGTTTTCTTCAATAGAACTCTTCGATTATCATACAATAAAAATAAAAATAGAAATAGAAATTCCTATCTTGTTTCGAAGTGCAGAAAGATATATATTTTTGTAATATGTCAAATGAAAGGAAATGAAGAAAATAATCAAGAGTTAAAAATAAGATGAAAGAAAGGGGTTTCCATCATTTAATTTCGTTAATTATCTGAAGTCGGGCTAGCTGTATCATTTACTATTGGAACTCTTTGAAAACCATAACATTTGGTGTAAAAGTTATTGTTATTGTCAAAGCTATTTCAAAAGTCTTTTATTCCACATTGGAAAAATACAATTAACTTTTTTAGTACAAAAGAAGACTTTCATCAAGTGTTTATATAATAAGACTTTTGATGAGATAGTAATCAACAAAGAAAATAGAGTGAGATCATGCACATATGGTTGAACCGGGTAAGAAAAAAAAAATCGATTTGTTTCCTACACTCTCGAAATTTTTCGTCTCCATATTAAAATAATTTTTGACGACCCTTAAACTGAAATTATAATATTTGTAACAGTTGAAAAATTATTTTTAACAATCACAAAATTTACAACCTTTTCCGTTTATTTTTTTCAGCAGCCATAACAGTCACAGTCACTTAATTTTTTAACAACTATATTTTAAATTATTATAACAAACATTTTAATTTCATAATAAATTTAAACATGACTGTTATATCATGACTGCCTACAAATATCATGCAGTTTTTCAAATTAAAGAAAATCCAAAAATTACATTTATCTTCTGTGTTGCCTCTTGTGTTGAGGAAGAACTTATTGATTTTGGAGGGTATCCTCCTATTAAAGAAATATCCTTAAGGACCGTGCCCATGGACGGCTCAAGTTTTCTTATTTTGTTTCCGTTCTTTGCCTTCATGCTTTACAGCAGGATTTGCTTTGGAAAATTTTAAAAGATGAAATATCACTAAGCTATTAATTTGTGGCCTTCATAGCTAGCGATGCTTTAGCTTTATTAATATCTCTTATTGACGAGGAAAAAGATCGACATCATTGAAACAAAAGATGCACTATTACTTTTCAGTATTGATCCACTCATTGGTCCCAAGATATGTAAGTTACCAGCTTTTGGCCTCTATACTATGGCTTTAGCCTTGATCAATCTTTCTCTGCTTCACGATGCAAAAGAACAATAAAATGTGATGAACGTAAACAAAGAATTGACCATAAATTTTAAAGATGCCTTATCAATTCTCAATGTTCACAATCATTTACATTGATTGGACCCAAGTAATATAAAGTGAGGTATCAACTTGTGGCCTTCCTACCTCTCATTCCTTAGCTTGATTCATCTTTGTCTGCTTGACGATGCAAAAGATGGACAAACTTTAAGCAAAAAAAGTAATGCTGAATGCTAAAAAGATGCGCTACTTTTCAATAAAAGGCTACCAGCTTTTGGCCTCGATACTGATGGCTTTAGCCTTAATCAATCTTTCTCTGCTTCACGATGCAAAAGAACAATAAAATGTGATGAACGTGAACAAAGAATTGACCATAAATTGTAAAGATGTCTTATCAATTCTCAATGTTCACAATCATTTACATTGATTGGACCCAAGTAATATAAAGTAAGGTATCAACTTGTGGCCTTCCTACCTCTCATTCCTTAGCTTGACGATGCAAAAGAGTAATGCTGAATGCGAAAAAGACTTTACCATAACACTGGTCCCATTCATAAGTGCGCGACCTTGGGTCAACTAAGTTCCTAGCCTTCCCTGGGCATGTAAATTACCGGCCTGCAATTTTTTGAACTTAATAAGAAAAATGTCCACCAGGAATATCATTTCTACAAACTAGTAATCCCAGTTAATGTACGACTGGTATTTTTTTTACGATAGTAATACCAATCATTTGAGGGTTATTTCACATCCCAAATTTAAATAATACCCAACTTCAGTGATTGTAGTATTGGGAAAAAGAAATTTAAAAATAGATATTTTAGAAAGAATAGCATACTGCCTTAATATAAATGTCCTTTTCTTTTCAACAAAAAAAAAAGTCCTTTTCTTTCAAACAAACGTTGGGTTTAGACATTTATTTTGAAACGAAAAAAATATATTATTATTGTTGGTGGGAGAGATCAATGGTGGTGGCTTTGAAACACTTAAAGGGGATAAAAAACATTGTTTTATTTCAACAAAAAATCAAGTTTAAACACCCATAAACTCTCCCTCTTTTCTCTCTAGGGTTTCTCTCTACTATCTCCCATATAATTCACATAAACTAAGCTTTTTATTTATACAAAAAACAAAAGCGTGAAAAAAACTGACTTTTAAAATATGAACATAAACGGTAGGTGTGTGTGAAATCAACTAACAACTATAGTCAGTGGCTGTAGTTGGTGGTGGCCAGTGGTTGTCTTTCTTAATCTATGTAGATTGAGTTTCACCAACAAATTTCCTCTTTAAACTCAATCAGGAGATAGTCATGTCAAACATGAACTTCAATATGATATATATATCTCCCTCCAATGACTTTGTAAAGATATTTGCAACTTGATCATTTGTTTTGCAAGATATCAATCTAACTTATTTATTCTTTATATGCTATCGGATAAAGTGATGACGTGTATCAATGTGTTTATTTCTTTCATGATACACGGGATTCTTTGCTAATACAATTGCCAATCGATTATCAATATAAATCTCCATAGGATTTTCTTGAGGAAATCCCAAATACTTCAACATATGTAATTGACATACAACTGAGTTGGCAGCAATATGCTCAACTACACAACTTGATAATAATGTCACTATTAATTGCTTCTTGGATGATCATGTGAAAGATGTATCTCCCATACAAAATACAAACTCTATTGTCCTTTTTATTTCATCCAAATCTTGACCCTAATCACTATTTGAGTAGCCAACAAGTTTAAAGTTCTTACTTGATGTATAGAACATACCTTCACTTATTATTTCTTTGATATAATGGAAAATTCTCTAGCTGCACTCAAGTGTATCTGATCTATTATCTCCATATATCCATAGAGTTTATTCGATTGTATCACCATATCCCACAAAGATATGCACTTAGGGTAATTTTATTAAAATTAAATTAATAAAATGGAGAAAACATGATAAGCCACCTCCCAAATTCCCTCAACTCCATTACTATACCCAAAATACTAATTTTGACCAAATTATTTAACGCAATTCACCGTCTTCAGAGTTTTCGAGCTTTCTTTTTCTTTCTTTTCTTTTAACGGGAGGTGGTGGGTCTGCGGTATAAACCGGTAAATTTCCTCTATCTTCTTCTACTAATATTTCTATACTTCAAATTAATATTTGTATATATTTTTTTATTTGTTTATATTAAAAATATTATTTTTATGCTTTTTCAAATAAAAAACACTTTAAATCACAGAGTAATATTCTGAGTTGGATTAGGCGTGATTGAGATTTTTTTCTAATAACTTGGGTTCGACCGAGACAAAAATCAAGGAGCCCTCAATGGAGACAAAGTCCATAATTGCGACACTTAAATCTTAACAGAACCATTATAAAAGACATTCATAATCACCACATCACACCAAACATTATTAAAGTATCTCAGTTTAACACAATGTCTTTATTCACCCACTTTATTTTGTAGGGTTATAGAAGACTCTCAGTTTCTAGTTAGAGTTTTGTCATTGCATTCACAGACACAACATTCTCACAAGTGCAATTGTTTATTATCAAGTTGCTAACATTGTCTTTTATTTTGCATATAGAATGAAAAATACTAGTGTGTTATTAATCTTCTTCTAAATCACCTTTGGACATCAATAAAATTCTTTAGATGAAAAGAGTAGTACCACCATCTCCATGCAAAATATATGCACTATAATCGAAGAGTTTCTTGACATTTGGTGATTCGAGGACATATCTGCAATCAAACCCGACAAAAGAGTGTACGAAGCATTGGCAGCACACCATAAATAAATAAATTATGGAAGCTGATAGTTGAGAAAAGCAATTGCAAAACAAAAAAAATATAATAAATTGATTGTTCTAGATATTGACTTCACATCACACTTTGACAAGTTTATGTAAAGATAAATGGAGCACACTTTTTAGTATAATTAAAAGTCTAAACAGATTTTTTTTAGGATTTTTAAGGAAAAGATTACTCTCACAGTCAGAGACAGTATTGATAGTCTGATATAAATTAAACCGCACAGTTGATTTGCTCACCTGGCAACAGTCTGGTGACGTATGCACTCCCTCAACATTACACCATAGTGCAAAGCCATATCTGTGTTGGCATAACTAAAGAAGCAAGATACCGTAGTTTGAGGATCCCAAGAAGTATAGTTCACATGAAAACCATTTAAAGACTCTGTAAACAGCCATCCTCTTACATTATAGAGAATCTAAAAAATATAAACACAGAACAGCGGAACACAACTTCCAGACATCAAAGAAGAAGAAAGGCATCACTTGTGAAACAGATCATAATGGAATCTTGAAACAGAGAATGGATAGTCAACCAAAATATATATGTGATAATAAAGGTATAAAAAATTATCCAAAAGATGTCAGATACGATGCATCAAACAAATAATTTAACCCAGTAATCATCTTGAAAATATTAGACAGCCTATTGAAAGGAATCAAGTATTCCCCAAAAATAATGGCTTACCCTGCTATCAAAATATCCAAAAGATCTGTATTTTTCTCTAGGTAGTCTGATGCAATCAACCTTGAATTAACTTGTTGCCTTTGTAGATTTGCAACAATCTGAGTGGTATCTTTTCTGGCCTGCAAAAAGAAACATGTTGATGCTAAATGACAGAAGAGAAACTGGCAGTTAAATGAAAATTCTTTCCAAATGGGAATCTAATCCAACAGATTCAACAGGGCAAGTATAAAGTATAAATCATGTCACTAAACCGATCAATTATGAAAGAACAATGAATAAGAACAGTATCTCCTCATAAATGTGATAGCAAATTCAATACAGCAATCTACACAGCTCTCAATCAATACTCATGAGTGCTTACCTCCAAGTTCAATTGGGGAAGACAGACGATCAAAAGACAAGTATGTTTTCTCTGAAGAATTCCTGAGTCAATTGCGCACATGCTTCTGACACTGGTTCAGACTCACTATTTCCATAAAGAATTGACTTTAACTCCCTGATATTTTTAGCTAACTCTGCCATCTGCATTAGAAAATACAACTGTCAAATTCAAATACCACAAATAAAATGCTTGACAGAAGCTTAAATGCCCCAGTAGTCATACTCAAGAAAAAACTTATCAAAACATGCAACACAAGCAATAAATTATACAGCAACCGTAATGCATGTTCATCGCAATCCTACATCCACACTCACCAAAATTCAACAGCACGATTCTAATTATTCTATTGTGAACAAACTAGTTGAAACAAATCAATGGCAAATATAGCACCACAGATCACACCTAATTAACAAACCTACAATCAAAGTTTCCACTTTGACTCCCTTGACAACTAAAGCTATCAAAAGCTAAAATCTTAACACTCAACCCACTGCCAGTAATATCAGACTCCTCTCGTAACACACCCAACCACATTCACGTTAAACTTGGCCAGCAGTTGCAATCACATTAGCACTCAGCAAATTAACTATGTCTTCCTATCTATGTAAATATCACAGCATATTATGGCATACACAATCAGAAATCAAGAATCATCCTAAAAGGGCAAGTTTTTCATGAAGATTGAACCTTTCTCATACAAAGCAAAAAAAGTAAAGCAACCCAGATCCCAAACAATCTCAAATCAATCAAACCCCACCTAATTTAAAGAAAACAACAGAAAAAGAACACAAGCACACATAAAGTATATAGATATGAATAAAAAGAGACTGCCAACCTTCTCTTCTCGTTTTGAATCTGATAAAGAAGTAGAACTCTGATCAGCAAAGATTAAAATATCGCGAGTCTGTCTAACTATATCGACTGGAGTCCTCGGTTTTGACTTGAAAAGGCCCTTCATCCTCTTTGAATCACCGCCTAACTGTCCCGATTTCGAATTAGTCAACAATCCAGAATGTCCCTTTGTCGCTGCTGCCGCTGCCGGCACCGGTGATTGTGGCAGTGGCGATAATCTCCTCACCACTACCTCCTCCCGGGGTGCTGCGGCAGCTGGTTTTGACACGCAGACTCCTATCTTTCCTCTCTTTATAAAACCCACAAAAACACAAGAAAGTGATTTTGCTTTCTATCTACTAAAAGGGTTCACGGTTTACTTGATTTCAGCCACCAAATTTTGCTTTTGGATGATTGGGATTTTATGGGATCTTGGTAAAAATGTGTGCTTGATTCGACGGTTACGGATTTTTGGGCTTTGCATAAACATATTGTCAGTCTTTACTTACTGAGTCACTAACCGCTAAATACGTAAAGTACAGACCTATTTTTTCATACACGTACATGTACTCATGTTCTTTTTTATTTTATTTTATATAATTATCAACAATAATTAAAAAATATTAATATTACCGTCCTCACAAAACACTCTACAATAATAGAAAATTTAAACGTTGTTTGATTCCAACAATTTGGATTCATTGGTGACTCATGTTTTTAATAAGTATAGGACGATTGGATCTGTCTGTTAATTTTAGAGCTTTATATTCGATTTTTCTTGGAAATTATTCATTTAATTAATACTCAATTATTCATGCCTGACTAAGTAAGAAAATTCTATTTTCTGATGTATCATTGAATCGATTGACTATGAAATCCGGCTTTTGGAATGGCATGCATTGGTAACCTCGAAGGGTACAATTGAAAAAAATTATCAAAAAAATCTTGCTTTTTAATTCACAATGTATTAGTTTGCCCCTCCTTCATTCACCGGGGACCAGCTCATCGACGACCACGACTGTTATGGCCATGAAGAGGAGGAAGAGGGTCAGTGCTTGTCGTTTTACATGTTTGGGGGCTGAGGTGGGAGTTATGGATAGTGCCGTCGACGCAACGGGGAATTTATTGTCCGGAGCACCGGCATGGGGGCCCACACTGGTTCGTTTACTCTTCCTAAAATTAGTGCCATTGAAAAACAATTTTCGAAAGTAGCATATGGAGATTATTTTGTTTTGAAAAGTCACGCAGCAAAACTGTGGATTCAATAGCGATTTCTTTTAATATATATTTTTTAATTTTAAAAAAATTAATGTGCTATCAATAAATTGCTTTAAATATTGATGCATATCAATTTGAAATTAAAAACAAATTACGGCGATATTATTGTAGGTGCATATTTAAAGCAATGTGCAATAAAAAGTATTCCAAAAATTGCTTTAAATATACATCCCTACTATGTAAAATATATTGATGATCCTATATGTGATCAAATCTTAATTTAGAAGATGATCTAAATAATAATAAGTAAGAAAAATTATGGAATATGAATTTATTATATTTTCAAACAACGTAATTATGACTAATTAGAGATCAAGATCACCCACAAAGAAGGTAAATCCTTATTTTCAAAGAAAAAGTTACCCAAAAGATAAACATAATTGTAAAAGCTCTATAAATCATATTATTAAGCTTTCACACAACTTTACAGCTTCATATGCTTGTAGAATTGTTCAGTTCGGTGATTAATAGATGAATGAGAGGTTTTTTTCTCTCTCTCCAAGAGAATGGAGAAGAAGATAGGGCTATGAGATTTATGCATACATTCTATTCTTCTAGATTCATGGTAGTGTCTATTTCTTATTTGACTTGGTCATGTTGACTATTAAATAAACCCTAGAAATTAGGGAAGGGTGGTTTTGTTATTGGTTTTTCTGTTATAGTTTCCAGGAGAATCCTGTTAGTCTTGGGAGGTATTTTTTGTATTATTTTTTGCATTCCTTTAGTTATTCATTTCAATTGTAAGGCTATATATGCCCAACCTTAGTGCTTTAATAAAACAAGAAAACGAAGCTATTTTGCATCAATTGATTGATCTCTGAGTTGCAACAATTGGTATCAGAGCTTCCCACCAAGGCCCGAGTAGTACAAATTCAAAGGAAAATAAGAAAAGCATCAACTTGTATTTTGCAACAACAAAATCAATATGGCAAGTGACAACATTGGTTTTGTGCAACCAACAATCCCAAGATTAGATGGACATTATGATCATTGGAGTTTGCTTATGGAAAATTTCTTGAGGTCTAAAGAGTACCGGAGTATAGTGGAGAATGACATCACTAAACCTGTTGTAGACATTGTTCTCACTAAGGCACAAACAAGGGCATTGGCAGACCAAAAGCTTAGAGACTTGAAAGCCAATAATTTCTTGTTTCAGGCCATTGATTGTGTCACTCTAGAGACCATTTTCAAGAAGGATACATCAAAAGATATTTGGGATTATCTAAAGAAGAAGTATCGAGGGACAACTCATGTGAAACGAGCCCAATTACAAGCTCTCCGTAGAGAGTTTGAGATTTTTACCATGAAGGAAGGGTAGTCTGTTACAGACTATTTTGCACGAACTCTGGCCATTTCAAATAAGATGCATATTAATGGAAAACAAATGAAGGATGTAACATTGTTGAGAAGATCCTTCGTTCAATGACCTCTAAATTTGCCTATGCCGTATGTTCATTAGAAGAATCCAAAGATGTTATTAACCTCTCCATTGATGAATTGCAAAGCTCTCTACTCCTTCATGAACAACGACTGATCAACCAGCCCGTTGAAGAGAAATTATTTAAAATTTCATTGGGTGATACAAACAACCGTGAAAATTCATCCACATGGATGAATCATGGAAGAGGTAGAAATCATGAGAGAGGTCATGGACGTGGGAGAGGACGCTAGCATGAACTCCATCAGATGTTTGAACATGCTAGACCATGGGACAAGTCAAATGATGAATGCTATCACTGCCACAAATATGAACATTATCATTATGAATGTCCAGAATCTGCTTGAAAAGAAGAACAATCAAATTATGTTGAATCAGAAGAAGTACTCTTGATGACTTACATTGAGGAGAAGAATGTGAAACTTGATGTTTGGCATCTATATGCTGGGTGCAACAATCACATGAGTGGTAACAAATCTCTATTTTTTTTATTAAATGAAGATTTTAGAGAGCATGTGAAACTTGGAGATAATTCAAGCATATCTGTGATGGACAAGGGAAATATTCAAGTGCATATTGATGATAATAATGTGTATATGATTGCCAATGTATTCTATGTTCCAACAATAAAAAATGATCTTATCAGCATTGGACAATTGCAAAAAAATGGGCATACAATTAAAATTCAATCAGGTTACTTAATTACTGAGTCAAAATGACACAAAATTGTATGTTTCCACTGCATACACACAATAGTTTCCCAAGCTGTTTCTCAACAAAAGTGTAAGACCCTACTTGGTTGTGGCATTTTTGTTTTGGACACTTGAGCTTTAATGGTTTAAAGACCCTTCAACAGAAAAACATGGTAACTAGTTTACCTCAAATTCACTTTCCATCTCAGTTATATATAGAGTGCACAAAGGGGAAACTACATTGTGATTCTTTTCCACACACTTAAGCATGAAGAGCTGAACAAATCTTACAACTAGTGCACTCAGATTTGTGCGTACCCATCAATCCAACTTTAAATAGTGGCAAAAGGTATTTCATCACCTTTACTGATGATTATAGTCGCAAAATTTGGATGTATTTCTTACGTGAAAAATCTAAAGCCCTTAATACATTTCAAAGTTTTAAAGCCAAAGTAGAGAAGATGATTGAATACTTTATTAAAAGTATTCGTATAGATCATGGAGGAGAATTCAATTCCAATAACTTCGCAAAGTTCTATGAAGATAATGTAATTCAAAGACAACTCACTGCACCACACACACCTCAACAAAATGGCGTATTAGAGAGGAAGAATTGCATGATTCTGAATACGAAGTATGATGGTAGGGATTGGTCTTCCAAAGAATTTCTAGCTTGAAGCTGTATATTGGACTGTTCATCTACTGAATCAAAGTCCCACATTTTCAGTCAAGAAAATGACACCAAAAGAAGCATGATTTTCTTATAAACCATCATTTGATTATTTTAAAGTGTTTAGGTGTATATTATACACATACCGCACAAAACAAGAACAAAATTGGATGAAAAAAGCATGAATTGCATTTTTCGTGGAGTCAGTGAGGAATCCGAAGTCTATAGACTTTACAATCCTGTCACAAAAAAGATTATTATTAGCCATGATGTTTAATTTGATGAAGGCAAGACGTGGGAATGGAGCAGTACCAATCAACCAAAATTCTTGAATGACATTAAAGAAATTACAAAAACAGGTGAGTAACATAGAGAAGTCGATCATCTCAATGATGAGCAAAATCATGGTCCATTTTGTGACACAATTATGACACAACTACCTAATCATATTGCAGCACAACCACCAAGTTGACTGTTAGTCAGTTCAACAATATCACAACCATTAAGCTCACTGCCACCTCAACGCCTCAAAAGACCAGTAATGAAGCCAACTAGATTAATGGATTATGTTAGTGGTGATGAGCTATCAGATGATGAAGCCCTTGCACGCCTTGCCTTGTTTGCAGATGTAAAAATAACAACACTGATTTTAGAGAGAATTTTACTCTATGTTCATCAAAATCGGGAAGGGAGGTAAAAATCTGATTGTTTGTTTATACATGGATGATTTGATCTTCATTGGAAATAATGATAACATGTTTCTTGAATTCAAACAATCAATGATGAATGAATTCGATATAAGAGACTTGGGAAGAATGTGTTACTTCCTTGGTATTGAGGTCAAGCAAGCATATGGGGGTGTGTTCATTGGACAAAAGAAATTTACACATTGATAGGGTATAAATACAATATAAAATACATATGTATATTCTAGAATATATGTGTATGTTCTAGAGTATATAGGAGTTTGTTAGAGGCTGTATGAAAGGTGTATAAAGGGGACTGTTGCTCATATGATGTGTATGCAGAAAAATATATTCAAACTGTACAATAAATTGAAATTTGGCTTTCCCTCTCTTTCTTTTCTTTACTCTCGTTTCGCTCTTCATCTTCAGCTCCTCACGAGAAATCCCCTTCTTCCTCCTTGAAAATACTTGATTATTCAGAATCTTATAGTCTCAACACACATGAGATCTTTGAAAAGTTTCAAATGATTGATTGCAATTCTGTTCATAATCCAATTATCCCAGGCTTCTAGCTCACAAAAGATGTTGGAGGAGAAAGAATTGATAACACGTACTACAAGCAAATTGTAGGAAGTGCGATGTATTTTCTGCATTCCTTTAGATATTTAGTTCAATTGTAAGGCTATATATGCCCAACCTTAGTGCTTTAATAAAACAAGAAAACAAAACCATAACTCGTCCCTTCAAAGTGATTTTATGATCCGATTTTAGAATTGGCTTCTGTGTCGTGTCAAAATCACGATTGTGACAACCTTGGAGCCAATAACTCGTCCCTTCTAAGTGACGATTTGGTATTGCAGTTTTTGTCATATTTGAAAAAAAAACTAGTAATTTATTATTTGATTATCTATTAAGTTTCTCATTGCTTTTCATTGGGTCACGAAAAGATTTCTTATATCATCTTTTCTATTTTCAAAATGAGTGTGCTCTAGAGGAAGCCTTCTTCATCATTATTTTTATCCTGCTGACACTATAATTCAAAAAATAAAAATAAAAATATACTAACATCAAACTCTCATTATAATAAAAAAATATGAATGACCGAACCATACTTCCAGCAGCAGGAAAGAGAAACAGGCGGGGGGAGAAAGCCGTCCATCGACGCTCACACGTCCCGATTAACCGGACACGCGCCGCTCTAGGAGGCAGAGGACAAGGAGGAGCACCAGGTGACATGGTGGAAGCTCAGTTTCCAACGCCTAATGACTTCACAAAAGCCTCCCGTAAGGCGCGTGCGGGTGGAACACTACTGGCGCATCCATACGAAGCGCCTGTAGTATTCTGGAAAAAGAAATAATAAAAAATTAATCAATTACCCATACACCCCTGGACCCTGTGATATTTATGAAAAAGCCAAAGGTGAAAGTAATGGAGTACCCCCGCTTCCAGGTGTTACATTTTGTCGTTTAGGGGGGCTAGCTTCGTAGTTTTACTGTACCATCTATATCCCCTGAAAAATTCGAAAACACCCCTGGTTTCGGGGGTTAGAATTTTTCGATCCTGGGGCAAGATGGTAATTTTATGTTCAAATCCACAATAATCTGTGTTTGTGTGAATAGTAAAAATTTGAAAAGTGAAATGCCGACTCCTTACATATATATATATATATATATATATAACTATAATTGTTTAATTTTTTTAAAAATAATGTGCAAAATCAATATTTCAAATTAATGTGTTATCAATAAATTGCTTTAAATATTGATGCATATCAATTTAAAATTAAAAACAAATTATGGCCATATTATTGTAGGTGCATATTAAAAGCAATGTGCAATAAAAAGTATTCCAAGAATTGCTTTAAATATACATCCCTATTACATATGTAATATAAATTGATGGTCCTATATGTGATCAAATCTTAATTTAGAAGATGATCTAAATAATAATAATAATGAATAAGAAAAATTATGGAATAAGAATTTATTATATTTTCGAACAACGTAATTATGACAAATTAGAGATCAAGATCACCCACAAAGAAATTAAATCCTTATTTTCAAAGATGCCATGAATATGGCACGCCATTACAAGTTTGAAGCAAGGATTTGGTGGCAAATACACACAGCTGTACAAGCATGGCTACTTATAGACAACATTAAGCATGCTCTGGACATTTCTTATGATACAACTTTTACTAGAATTCGACTTATAGTAGACAATTGATCTAGATTATTATTCAAGACACGATTTAGTTTCGTTACCAGGAGAAGCATTCACCATACTTGAGAACTGTATTAACTCTTAACTGCATCAACCCCAGTCTTGATCACACAACCTCGGAACTTGATGAGGGAGCACTGGCTTTGATATCAGAAAGCTTAGTAACAACTTCGGACATGCTAGGCCTGAGAGTAGGCCAAGTGCAAAAGAGTGAGAGCCTGCTTATTATCAAACCTGGATCCTAACTTTTTGTCAACCAAATCCAGAAACTTCCCTTGCTGGTGTAAACGACCAGCCTGAAATTGCAAAACAGGGTTTCGTTGCAGCTTTAGAACAAGAATTGTCACTAGGGAGTATACAATCCTGCCAAAAATCACTTACAGTATCTAAAAGGAAGTCAACTTCCTGGTTTGGAATATATTCAGTATTACTTCTCCCACTGACTATTTCAAGCACTACAATCCCATAACTGTACACATCTGCTTTAACTGTTATTGCTTTCCCCAATGCATGCTCAGGTGCCATATATACTCTGTAATAGTTTGAGAGATTAATCACTGGCTATAGCTAACGATAAATAAGCTTAAATTGTTTTGATGATGTAATTTGCTGCTTACCGTGATCCCCTTGCTTTGATGGCGGCTGTAAATGGATCTTCCTCGTTGTAAATTGTTGCCAACCCGAAGTCTGATAACTTTGCGGTGTGAGTTTTATCAAGCAAAATGTTCTTGGCATTTATATTCCCAAGAACAATCTTGATCTTGATGCTCTTTTCTTCTTCTTCGTGTAGATAATTCAAACCTTTCGCTATTCCTAGGCAGATATCAAATCTAGCACTCCAATTAAGTTCTGTCTCAGTGTTTGTATGTCTTTGTTCTATAAATTCAAGGAATATGTTAGCTGTTGTTTTTCCTGCTTGAAGAAATTTACTTAGATTAACAAACATTATTTCAATCTAGCTAGGCTAGGGTAGTGAAAATATTACCAAACAAGGCTTTTTGAAGGGAGCCAGTTTCTGTTGAAATTCTGAAAGAATTCTGGAAATTTTGAAAAACAACTACTATAGCGATTTGTACGGACAAAAGTGGATCAAAGAACAACAAACACGCACTGTAGCGATCAAATTCTGGGAATGAACAATTTTTCCAGAATTTGATGGAAATTTTCCAAAAAAGAAAGAACTTAAGAATTATGTAATTTTGAGAATCAAAGC
Source organism: Salix purpurea (assembly GCA_027405865.1). Classification (NCBI taxonomy): domain Eukaryota; kingdom Viridiplantae; phylum Streptophyta; class Magnoliopsida; order Malpighiales; family Salicaceae; genus Salix; species Salix purpurea. The sequence continues at coordinate 1,012,954 of JAOWLH010000040.1, read as the reverse complement.
AACAAGAACATGGGCATAATCTTTCGTTGTGGTTACTGCCATCCCATCAAATTTTTTATTTATATAAGAATCAGAAATTACAACGACTATAATATTCAAAATTCGGTTACAATTTCCTATTTAACAATGAGTTGACCATAAACTGAAATTAACTAAAAACATTGACTCAGAACACTTAAACATACTTATTACAATGTGAATTCAATCATAACAATCGATTCTTCAATCTTCGATTCTTCAATCTTCAGTTGTCCTGCGTCAGCTCCCTGTCAGCTTACTTGGCAGAACTGGAATCAATTCCAGATTTCAACACTCCCCCTTGATTCCTGGACTGCACATTCCCACCATTCTTCTGAGTTCTTCAAATCTTTCTTTTGCTAAAGTCTTTGTGAACAAGTCAGCCAGCTGTTCTTTTGAACAGACATATTTCAGCTCTAGTTCTCCTTCTTGCTGGAATTGCCTTATTGCATGAAACTTAATTTTCATGTGTTTGGTTCTGTCATGGAATACTGAGTTCTTCGAGATAGCAATTGCAACCATGTTGTCACATAGTAGTTCAGTGGGTTCCATTTGTTCACAATTCAAATCCTTCAATATCTTTCTCAACCAAACCAATTGATTGGATGCAACAAATGCAGAAATATATTCTGCTTCAGCAGTTGAGTGAGCAACTACAGATTGCTTCTTTGAATTCCAACAAAATATGCACTCCCCCATTGAGAAACAATATCCTGAAGTGCTCATCATTTCCTCATCACTTCCAGCCCAATCACTATCACAAAACCCCTTCAATTTGACTGAATTCTTCTTCCCGAAAAATATGCCAAGGTCTAGTGTGCCCTTTAGATATCTTAGTACTCTTTTAGCTGCAACATAGTGCTCTTGGCTGGGGTTTTGCATAAATCTAGATAGGTAGTTTACAGTGAATACTATATCAGGTCTAGTAGAAGATAAATAGAGTAAACTTCCAATTAGACTTCTGTAAATGCTACCATCTGCTGTGGGGGCTTCATTACTTTTTGACAGTTTCATTCCTAGCACCATAGGGGTGCTGACTGGTTTGCAATTTTCCATTGCAAACTTGCTCAACATCTTGGTTGTGAATTGTTTTTGGCATACAAAGCAACCTTCTTTAGATTGAGTGATTTCCATTCCAAGAAAGTATGCTAAAAGTCCAAGTTCATTCATCTCAAACTTGTTCTTCATGTTCATCTTAAATTCATCAATAAGTTGCCCATTATCTCCCGTGATTAACAAGTCATCCACATACACTGAGATTATCAAAATGTGATCTTCCACCTTTTTTATATATAAAGTGGCTTCATTCAAGCTCTTTTCAAATCCCAAACTTGATAAGTATTCATCCAATTTACCATACCAAGCTCTAGGAGCTTGTTTCAACCCATACAAAGCCTTGTTTAGTAAATAGACTTTGTTCAAATTTGTTTCTCTCTCAAATCCTTCAGGCTGCTCTACATATATCTCTTCTTTCAAATTACCATTCAAAAATGCTGATTTAACATCCATTTGCCAAATCAACCAGCCCTTCCGAGTAGCCAACATTAGCAGTAGCTTAATTGTGTCCATTCTTGACACAGGGGCAAATGTATCATGATAATCTACCCCTTGTTCTTGTGAGTAACCTTTTACTACAAGTCTTGCTTTGTTCTTGTTTACACTACCATCAGCATTGAGTTTTGTTTTATAGATCCATTTAACTCCTATAACTTTCCTATGCCTTGGTCTGTCAACAAGCTACCATGTCTCATTCTTTTCTATCATCATAAGTTCATCTTTCATTGCTGCTACCCATACTGGGGAGTCCATTGCTTCTCCAACGTTGCTTGGTTCTATTTCAGCAACATTACATCTATCATATATGTCACTTAGTAACCTAGTTCCCCTTACTGATTGATCTTCATCATCAGTTTCAATTTCTTCATCAGTCTCGGGTGCAAGTTCATTGTTTGTATCATCAATTTTCTCTTCATCCCAATTCCATATTTGGTTCTCAGCCACCTTAACATTCCTAGCTATTATAGCTTGGTTTGTTTTCAAGTCAAACACCTTATAGCCCTTAGATTTCGAGCTATAACCTATCAAAATCCCAACCTCAGATTTTTGGTCCAATTTTCTTCTCTTAATCTCAGGTTGCAGCATATAACAGGGGCTGCCAAATACTTTTAGATGATCTATGCTTGGTTTATGTCCATGCCACTCTTCATAGGGTGTTTTATCTCCCAAGGTTCTTGTTATCAACCTGTTTAGCAAGTAAGTGGCAGTGCTCACAGCCTCAGCCCAAAATTTCAGAGGCATTTTCTTCTCATAGAGAAGGCATCTTCCCATCTCCATTAAAGTCCTGTTTTTCCTCTCACTTACCCCATTTTGTTGTGGGGTATAGGGGACTGTTACTTGGTGTTTAATTCCCTCTTTAACCAAGTAATCTTCAAATTTATGGGAGGTAAATTCCCCCCCATTGTCAGACCTCAAAATTTTCAGGTTGCAACTTGATTCCCTCTCGGCTGCAGCCTTAAACCTCAAAAATACCTCAAACACCTCCCCCTTAGTTTTAATGAAATACACCCAACAAAATCTACTAAAGTCATCTATGAATAACACAAAATACCTAGCACCATTTAGTGACTCATTTTGCATTGGGCCACACACATCTGTGTGCACAATTTGCAGCCTAGTTGTTGAGCTAAGTGCATGATTATTGAACTTTGCCCTTGATTGCTTTCCTAGTTGGCATGCTTCACAAACATTATCTTGTTCATGTATCATAGGTAAGCCTTCTACTACTTGCAATTCAGCCATTTTCTTTAGTGTAGCATAGTTAAAGTGACCCATTCTTCTATGCCACAGACTTGAAGTTTCTGATGCACTTATGTTCATACTAATGTGTGTCTGTTTTTCATCAATACTAAAGCACCTGTTATTCATCTTGGCAGTAA